>JALJCO010009528.1:0-147500 GCA_023101725.1 Atherinomorus stipes | reverse complement strand
GCTTGGGGCTCCAGTGCAGAGCTCTACCGGTCGATAGTTTAGGTACCGATGGAAAACTGACAAGTTTTATTTGACTTGCAGGAAAAAACATGCGTGACACTTCACTGCTGGCGCCCTGAAGACAAACCATGTTGTCTGGTTGGCAACTAAATGCTACATTAGTCTGTAGCCTGATGGAAAAAGAAGTCAGTTTTCTGTGATCTGAGGAGTTTTAGAGCGTCTGAACTGGGCTTGGTGGGTGTTGCGATCCTGCCTTCTCCCACTGCGAAACAGGATCGTGGTTCTGAATGTCGCGATTTCGATACAGGTATCGTTACAGCCCTAATAAAACTCCTTCACGAAACTGTTTTTTGAGTCACGTGCTGCCTGATGTAGGAGTGGGGGAATTCACGCTGATCAACGGTAAAACAACATCTTTCTTAGCGTCCGTCTTCTTTCCTCACCTCACCTCTACAGCTGAGATTTTTATCTCCCAACCACCACCTTCCCGATCGCCGCCAGAAACATCCTCTTCTCCTTGGACTTACTCGGCCACAGCAGGACTAGGCAGCTTTAGCTTTAGCCGGCACAGCTGCTGGAGCGCCTGCCATGTTTCAGTTTGTTTCTCTGAGCTCAAAGCTGGAGGCGAGACTCGTAAATGCCCGTACACATGATCAGTGGTAAAACTTCTCTGCCCTGTCGTCCCATTGTTTTCCTACGGCGAGAGAGCGGTGGCGAGGAGGGAGGAAACTCTCGTCCCTCCAGACTGAGCTCATGTTTGGCTTCCAGGACGATTCATGTCAGCTCCTCGGTCACTTTCAGCAGCTCGCACTGACTTTCATCCACATTTGGTCTCCTAAAACATGTAAAAGCGCTTTGTATGAGCTGTGAGAGCGGTGATGCTGTTAGCAGAGACATCAGTGGACAGAGTCAAAGGGAAACGTTCCTGCTGTTTGTTGAGGTGTAACAGAGCCGGTTGTTGGTAGAAGTAAACACACGGATGTTTTGCCGTTCGGTGGATATTCATGTCCCAGATGATCTGCTGGACTTCTGTCTCCTCTAAATGGTGATCCAGCAGCAGATGCAACTAAAACTTACTTAAAACCCAAACAAATACATAATGACGGTTACATTAATCAAATAAAAATTAATTAGATAAACAAGAACAGATTTAAAAGAGGTTTAAAGACCCAAAAAGGCTCTAAAGGGTCTTTTGGTGACAAGACACGAAGTACAAAAATAAAAAATTTTTGCATTTTTTTCAGCATTGTCAAAATCTCCTCTTTGACCATTTTAACAATCTTTGTTGAGCCTGTTATTACTCCCTCTAGCTGCTGGTCCAGGTCTACGTGGCTGTGGACCGTCAGTATTCAGAGTCTACCTCCTTCTGTTTGTTGTGGGGGGGGGGGGTGGGCTTTTCCCTTTTCTAAAGTCTATAAACCCCCCCCAAACTACTACTACTTCAAAAACTTCTATTTTACAGATTTTAAAGCTTCTAGTGGTGATTAAAAAATATCAGTACACTGAAATATCGCAATATTTTCATATGCTGATATCAAATTGACATTTAAAAACATTGTATCGATCTATTTTACTAACAAAATCTCACGATATTTCATCATTCTGTTAAGAAATCTCGCAAGAATTCACAAAACTTTTTCAATATTTTCATATCTTGATAATGACATTTAAAAACGCCCCATCAATCTATTTTACTAACAATCTCGTGAGAATTCACTAAAATTTTGCAATATTTTCATATGCTGATATTGACATTTAAAAACACTGTATCGATCTATTTTACTAATGAAAACTCGTGAGAATTCACAAAATAAATATTGCTAGAGTTTGTTACAGCACGATGAAATCTTGCAAGATTTCTTGAGTAAAATAGATCGATACAGCGTTTTAAATATCGATTTGATATTGGCATCTGAAAATATTGAGATATTTCAGCGAATCGCTATTTTTTCAAAGTGTCTGAAATGGATAACAAAACTGTTATTTGCAATGACTGCTTATGTTTTTTCAGCTTTAATATTGGTATTGATAGCGGTTATCGGCCACATGAGTTTTAAAATATCGGCATATCTGATATCGGCCAAAATTCCAATATCGTGTATCCCTACTTTTATTGTGACATATGACCCATTTTTGCATGAGCGATGTCCAGTGTGGATCTTATACAATAGAAGGGCTTCTTAATCAGATATTCAATCAATTACAAATGTTTTTTCTGAGCATGCTGGAGTTCTTGCTTCTGAAGCCTCTAAACCTGCCGCCTTTGTCTTACAGGAGTCAACTGCCTCGCCTACGACGAGGCCATCATTGCTCAACAGGATAGGATTCAGCAGGAGGTAAGATTTTATTTCTTAATGTTTAATGGTTGGTCAGATTTGGCTTTGACAGCTGACGTAAACAAAGATTGCTGCTGCGATTGGTCAGTTAATCGACTTATTGTTTACTATCAAAATATTCAGCAACAGATTTCATGATCAACTATGTGTTTATCCTTTATAAGCTTTGTTTTTCCTCTAAAATTGCCTCTTTATCCTCTCTTGCATTGTCTCTGTCTGTTTGGTCAACTTTTCTTGAATTGTACATTGACATAAATTAACACACACACTTCCTGTCATAATTTTGGAAATGTTTTTTTCATTAGATTCAATGAGAAAGTGTCCAAACTTCTGACTGGTGCTGTAAATATGCTACAATTTTTGTACGGTCTGATTAGTTGACTCATTGCCAAAATAATCTGTGACTATTCGATTATCAAAATAATAGTTTGTGGCAGCTTTATAGCTTCTCTTCAGCAGAAGAATCAGCAACTCAAGTCAGATAAGTGTTGGTATGTGGACACAGCTGACATCTTTTCCCTGCACCGCAGAACTCAAAACATAATGCAGGTTTTAATTCTGTAAACTGCTGCATTCTAAGTTATATATAAGTCATATAAAACCTGACCTTTAATCATGAACTTTCCACAGTAGAAATAAAACTGCAGCATTTCTGCAGTCTGCAATTTGCCAAAATGCTCTCTGAGGTCAGCTGCAACCTCTGCAAGCTCTGATGGTGAGTTTGTTTGCAGATAGCCAACACCAACCCCTTAGTGTCGGACAGACAGGACCTGTCGGTGCTGCAGAAAGAATACGCGGAGGATGACACAGTTTATCAGCTTAAGATCAAGGTGAGTCACCAGCTGCTCTCAGGTTACCGCTGCAGCTGCATCTCAGCCTCAGGCTGACGCCTCGTTTACCCAAAACACTTTCTCTCTTCTCCACTGTGGCTGCGTGCTTATTATCATGTGGTTTTCTTTGCTGCTTCTTTTATTTCATGTTGCAGGACCTTTACAAAAAATACTCGTACATTCGTAAGACACGACCAGACGGAAACTGCTTCTACAGAGCTTTCGGGTTCGCACATCTCGAGTCCCTGTTAGATGACAGCAAAGAACTTCAGAAGTGGGTGGCATTATACTACATATATATATATATATATATATATATATATATATATATATATATATATATATATATATATATATATATATACACACACACAAAAAAAGAAAGTGTTGATTGAATACGTGTTTTCTGTGTTCAGGTTCAAAGCAGTTGCAGCTAAAAGTAAACTGGACCTGGTTAACGAAGGTTTCACTGAGTTTACCATCGAAGACTTTCACAACACAGTGAGTGTCCGGCCAAACCTAAAAATGTTTTATTTTTTCTCTTTTTTTAATTTACTATTGTGTATTCTATACTACTTATTCATTATTTTATTAATTATATTTTACGGAAGTGTATTGCATTCACCTGGGAAAAATCAAATTGTTGTTTTTCTTAATAAATGCAGTTTTTCTGTACACAAAAAAAAAAAATGTAGGGAAACATGATATTGGAATTTTGGCTGATATCAGATATGCCGATATTTTAAAACTCGTGGCCCATATTGATACCAATGTTAAAGCTGAAAGAATAAGCAGTCATTGCAAATAGCAGTTTTGTTACCCGTTTCAGAGACTTTGAAAAATAGAGGTGGGAAAAAATATAGATACACTGAAATTCCGCAATACCTTCTTATGCCAATATCAATTCCATTTTTAAAAACGCGGTATTGATCTATTTAACTTACGAAATCTCGTGAGATTTCATTGTTCTGTTGCAAAATCTCACGATATTTCGTGAATTCTTGCGAGATTTCATAACAGACGATGAAATATCGCAACATTTTGTTAGTAAAATAGATTGATGCCGCGTTTTTAAATGTCAATATATCAGCATATGAAAATATTGCAAAATTTTTGTGAATTCTCACGAGATTTCGTAACAGAATGATGAAATATCGCAAGATTTTGTGAGTAAAATAGATCGGTACTACGTTTTTAAATGTCAATATGATATTAGCATATGAAAATATTGCGATATTTCAGTGTATCAATATTTTTTCCCACCCCTAGTCTTTATTTTTTTCATTTCATAAGTTTTAAAATCTTTAAAAAATAAGTTTTGGAGAAGACAAAGTAGTTTTTTTTTGTTTTAGACTTTAGAAACAGCGGGCTGATCGGTTAGATATCAGTGGGTTGGCTGATGTCCGATACTCAGTTTTAAGGCCGATTTAGGCCGATACTGATAGGGGCTCAATTATAATCGTGCATCCCTAAAATAATGTTCTCTTTTTCCAAATAAAACGAGAATTTTTCCAAAAGAAAAAAGGTTTTTCAATGCATCCACCTCATTTCCAACAGTTGATGTTGATATGAACAGCTGGTCTTCACACACCTACGTCTGAATGGCTGAACGTGATTCGTAAGTCTCTGTGTCATTGGTTCAAGCGACTTTGTAGGCTGCGATGCTTCCTGTGAATTTTAACAAACGTTAAACTATGATTTTGAAAAAATGTGCAGCAATTACAAGTACCAAAAAAAAAAATCAGATTAATAAAAAAAATAAGTGTGTTATAATATCAAAGATCCAGGTCCTCCCTCACTGAGAATCATTTAAAAAAAAAACAAAGCAGATATGCGGCCTTGGCCCACTGTACTGGATATGTTGGAGCCTCTCTGGAGGAAACAAAAACGTCTCTTGCTTAGAAGAAAACCTGCAACGCTGGCAGTCACAGAACATCATCTTTATCTCATTTATTAGAAAAACATAACTTTTTTTTTTTTATGTTGTTAATTCAGAGTAACTGAACTTTTTTATTAAATTCTCGTTAATTCACAACAGTGTTATTTTTAAATTATTGTTAAATCGAAAAACATTTTTATTTACTTTTTGAAAAATAATCTCGTATGCAGAAAAACAGAATTTTTGTATTTTTTTCTTTTTCATTCAGAAAAACAGAACATGTTATATATATTTTCTAATTATCTAATTAATTCAGAAAAACGGGACATAAAAAATTTTTTTAATGTTAATTTAAAAAAACAGAACATTTAAATTTTTGTAAAAAAAAATTCTCACGTTGGCTCAAACAATTTTGTTTTTTTAAAAAAATGATCTTGTTCAGAAAAACTAAACATTTTTGTACGGTATTTTTGTAAATTCTCATGTTAATTTATAAAAAACATTTTTATTAATCTTTTTTTCAATATTTTGTGGTTAATTCATAAAAACAAAACAATTTTATTTCTTTATTTTATAAAAAAAAAATCTTAATTCAGAAAAAACATGATTTCTGAATTAAGATTTTAAAAAAAAACTTTAATTTTTTGTTAAAATTAATAATTCAGAGTAAAACTATTTTTTAAAAATAAACTTTATTCAGAAAAACCTTTTTTTTTATTTTTTGTTAAAAAAAAAATTAGTTAATTCAGAAATTGTATTTTATTTTTAAATCATTTATTCAGAAAAACAGAAAATTTTTTATTTTGTAAAAATTGTCATTAATTAAAAAAATTTTATTTTTTTAATTTTAAATCTTGTTAATTCAGAAAGAGGTGAATGCAATATGCTTATGTAGTATTTTAATATATTGTAATTCTCATTTTCCTTCATCTCTTCTCCCTTGTCGGTGTAATTGGTAATAAATTAAGGCGTTATGGGGTTAAGGCTTTTCAGTAAAATTTTATTCTTGCATTAATCTGGATGTGCATGACACATGTTGAACCCTCTGCACTTGTGGGATGTGAATCATTTTGGATGCAGTGATTCTTGGTAGGGATGCAGGATAATCGGTCCCCTATCGGTATCGGCCTTAAAACTGAGTATTTGACATCGGCCACCCCACCGATATTTAACCGATCAGCCCGCTGTTTCTAAAGTAAAAAAAAAAAAAAAATCGTCTTCTTTTTTTTCAAAAACTTATTTTTGACAGACTTTCCAACTTCTAAAGACCAGGGGTGGGAAAAAATATCGATACACTGAAATATTGCTTTTATTTTCATATGCTGATATATTATTTAAAAATGCCATATCATTTTATTTCACCAACGAAATCTTGTAATATATCATCGATCTGTCACAAAATCTCACGAGAATTAACGAAATATCGTGAGATTTTTTTAACAGAACGATGAAGTCTCGCGAGATTTTGTATTTGAAATAGATTGCTACCTTGTTTTTAAATAAATTGGCATGTGATATTTCAGTGTATCGATATTTCATCCCTATTTTTAAGTATTTGAAACGGATAACAAAATTATTGCTATTTGCAATGACTGCTTACTTTTTCTGGCTTTGATATTGGTATCGATATCTGTTATTGACCACATGAGTTTTAAAATATTGGCATATGGGATATCGGCCAAAATTCCAATAGCGTGGATCCCTAATTCTTGTTCTGCTTTCTCTTTCTCCTGGCTTCTGCTCATGCGGTCGGCTGGAAGAGACGTTATGATTTCGTCCCGCTTGCTCGTTATTCTGCAGACCTGATGATTGTCTAAAAGATGTTTCTCCTCCTAGTTCATGGACTTAATCGAACTGTGTGAGAAGCAGCCGAGCCTGCAGGAGCTGCTGAACTCCTTCAACGACCAGAATGTGTCGGACTACGTGGTGGTGTACCTGCGGCTCCTCACCTCCGGATACTTGCAGCGAGAGAACGGCTTCTTTCAGCATTTCATCGAGGGAGGACGCTCCGTCAAGGAGTTCTGTCAGCAGGTGGGGAAAGCACCGTTTCTGGGAGTTCAGAGTTTTAAAATGAAGCGTTTCCTGCCTTGTGCTTTGTGGTGAATACAGATGCACTTGTTTTCTTTTTCCTCAGGAGGTGGAGCCCATGTCTAAAGAAAGTGACCACATTCACATCATCGCCTTAGCCCAGGCCCTGAACGTTTCCATTCTGGTGGAGTACATGGACAGAGGAGAGGGAGGAACTGTCAATCACCACGTTTTCCCCGAAGGCGGAGACCCACGCATCTTCCTGCTCTATAGACCGGGCCATTACGACATCTTGTACAAATAACACTCCCGGCCGTCGCCCTCTTCATCCTCCCGCGGCGCCCCGCAGCGGCGCGTTCAGAGATAACGTCAGCAGCCACGTCGATGAAGAATACATCTTATGTACCAGATTATACTCATTTATTTGGAAAAACGATTTAAAAAAAAAAAAGACAAAAATCACATTACATGCCTCCCTTACCCCACTTGCCCCCAAATCCCCAGTTATCCCCAGTTGTCACAAAATGGTTAACTTAAAAACAAAATAAAAAAAAAAAAGTTTGGAAAAATAGAAGTGACTCCAGCCATTTAGAGTTGTACAGGTTTTTTTTCTTTTGTGGTTGTAAATGTTATCTACTTGCTTTGTTTGATTCTTTTCCTTTGTTACACTGCGTTTCATTGAGTTTTATTAAAGCGATTTACATCTTACAGGTTGTGTTGTGGTTTTTCAGCTCCAAGGGCCTCTATGATGCCTTCGTTGCTAGGCTACGAACAGCATCTAAACTCATTTATGGTGATCTCTGGAGACTTAAGCGTCTCCCTCTCTGCTACATCACCAACATTCAACAGTTTACCAGCTGCTCCGTCAGAGAAAAGAAGATGCTTGACTTATTTTATGCAGATATTAAGAATGCGTCCAGCCCCTCCCACAGCTTCCCTGTCCCACCTCCAGTCTGTCACCCTGCAGCTCAGTCATGCACCTGGACAGCCTCATCTCCCTCCACATCAGGACATCCTGAGACGACCTCTGTCTCCACCTCCAGCCTGACTGTCCCCTGCAACCAGGTGAAGAAACGGCTGCAGAAACTGAACCGGGACAAGGCTGCAGGTCCAGATGGTGTCAGTCCCAGAGTTCTGTAGACCTGCTCAGAACAACTATGTCCAGTTCTCCAGAATCTTTTCAACACCACTCTGAGACAGAAGAGTTTCTGTGCTGTGGAAAACATCCTGCATGTTTTTGAATCCACCCAGAAGAAAGGTCATATATGGTATGAATAATTTTCAGGACAACTGTATGTACACACACACACACACACATATATATATATATATATATATATATATGTGTGTAAAAACTCGGTGGATCTACCTTCAACTACTCTTTTGGCTACATTCAGCTCTGGCATTTGGAACTACTTTGGTCTTCATGCTAAGTATGACCCTGAGGGTAATCCATTGTGGACAAAAGCACAATGGGTAAAAAAAAAAAAAGGTATGAAAGGAGTTTTTGTATAAAAAAAATATTGAACCAAACAGTGATTTATATATATATAATTATATATACAGTGGGGAAAAAAGAGAATTGAACACGTCAACATTTTTCTACGATAATATATTTCTAGTAGAGCTATTGACATGAAATTTTTTGGCAACAACCCAAGTAATGCACACATACAAAGAAATCCTAACATTAATGTCCATAAATTATGTGTAATATAGTGAAATTCACAGGGAATAAGTATTAAACACATGAAGACGCAAAAAGATCTGGAAAGGCAAGAAAGCAGCTGGAGTCTGTCAGTATTTAGAAAGTAATCCTGTCCCCTATCAGTGCAAAGTAATATCAGCTGGTTTAGTCCTGACTGATGCCTTTAAAAAGGTTTCTCATCACCAAGGTGTCAGACAAGAAGCATTGCATGATGGGTAAAAGCAAAGAGCTGTCTAAAGACCTACGCAACCTTATTGTTGCAAACACACTGAAAGCATTGGTTCCAGGTGCATTTCTAAACTTCTGAAAGTTCCAGTGAGCACCATTGGGACCATCATCAGGAAGTGGAAAGAACACGGCATGGTCATAAAGCGGCCACGGCCAGGTGCTCCTCACAAGATTTTAGGCAGAGGAGTCAGAACAATAATCACAAAGGTTCTCCAAAAGCCCAGGACCACTCGTGGAGAGCTTCAGAAAGACCTGGAACCAGCAGCTACAGTTGTTTCAGAGAAAACAAGAAGTCATGCACTCAACCGCCATGGCCTTCATGCAGCACACCACGCAAGACTCCATTTCTGAAGAAAAAGCAGGTTGATGCTGGTTTGAAGTTTGCAACATAACATCTGGACAAACCTGAGACCAGAACTGAACTATTCAGATGTCATAAGACACATGTTTGGAGGAGAAATGGCACCAACAACTCCATAGCAACAGTAAAGTTTGGAGGTGGGAACATCATGGTGGGGGGCTGTTTTTCAGCATGTGGTACTGGCAGACTTTATATCATTGAAGGAAGAATGAATGGAGAAAAGTAGAGAGACATTCTGGACCAGAATCTGCTGCATCTGCAGCTGCTGATAATGAAAAGAGGCTGAATCTTTCAGCAAGACGACCGTCCCAACACACAGCCAAGAAACACTCAACTGGTTTAAGAAAATAAAGCTGCTAGAATGACCCAATTAATTGAATCCAATTGAAAATCTTTGGAAAGACAAGAAATGAATATCAGAGCTCACAGAAAGGACCTCCGGAAACTTGAAGATTTGAAGGCAGTTTGTGGAAGAATGGACCAAAATCACACCTGAGCAACGTTTTCCACTGGTTTCTCCATACAGGAGGCGTCTGGAATCACAAAGCTTTTTGAACTAAGTATTAAATAAATTTCAGTAAGAGTATTCAATACTTATTCCCTGTGTCATTCCACTATATTACACATAACTTCATTTATGGACATAAATGTTAGGATTTCTTTGTATGTGTGCATTACTTGGGTTGTTGCTGACATCTGTTGAAAACTTAATGTCAAAAGCTCTACTGGAAATATACTTTCTGAGAAAAATATTGACGCGTTCAAATACTTTTTTTTTTTTTTTTACCCGCTGTATATACACACACAAAATGATAAACAAGCATTATGGGGGGTCCTGAACTAATTTTATTGAGCAACAGTTTGAGGTAATCACTGCAATGTGTTTTCTGTAATGTCCAATCAGACTTGTGCACTGTGCACCAAAATACCGGACATGTGACAGGTGTTTTGGTCCATGAGCAGGATGCTCCTATTTGTCTGGGACATTTGTGTTTGTCATATATACATATATATGTATATACATATATATATATATATAAATTTCAAACACTATGCAATGTTTTATTTCACTCGTTTGTTATTCATTGTGACTTTTTAAAAAGTTTATTTAAATAACTGTTGTGAATTTAGCCTTTTCTTTAATGAAGAAATGATTAATTTTGAGGACGAGTGTGTGTGTGTGTGTCCCATAAAATAATTTATGAGGAAAATCAGAGTATCGATTCAGATGGAAACTTTAAGTTACAGAATGCAGCTGCTGAAAACTAAATACTAAACTAAAATTAAACCTAAATACTACTGCAACAACCACAGGTTGTAGCAGGTGTGTGTATATGAGAGTGTGTGTTTCTAAAGAGAACATGTGCACGAAACGCATGAGGCTGTTTGCTAATCAAAGATCGTCTATGTAAGCGCAGACGCGCTCTCGCTAACGCTTCGATCGAGTCCATTTAGGTAGCGTTCGATACCAAAAAAAAAATCAAAGTGATACCTCTTACGTGAGCATCTCGACCAAGATGTCTCCGTTTGCAAAGTCGTTGACTCTGTCAAGGAGAATATTATCTACGTGTGTACGGCGCCACTCATCTCTGACAAGTACGTCCAAACAAGCAAAGTTAAAGACTGATTCTTTTAATGTTTACGTAGCAAGTAACACGTGAGCGTGTTGCAACAGTCAGCTAGCCGGCTAAGCTAGCTGGCCGGGCTAGCTTCAAATTGAGCTTAAGTGCTACCAGCTGAGGCCAAAAACTTTGCTTTAAGATTCTTCCTGAACAAAGTTGACATTTTTACAGCTTATATAAGCTTGATAGGATACCAGGCATTCTTCTGTAATAAATCGTACACTTATTGACTCCGGAATGATGTTTTTTTATTTTTTTTTTTTTTTTTATACCATAGTTTAGACATCAAACCCAGCACGCGCCACTGTGGACAAACTATTGACTTTAATTAGAAGGTAGATGAGCTCATTAGTGACAACACCTGTTCTACATGTACAGACTGATCCAGAATCATGGCAGGATTTTTACTTTATGGCACCTGGATTGTTCACCTCTTCAGTAACAGACTCATTCTACAGTAACATCCATTTTTCTGTCCCTAGCCTTAACGTTACTCTTGGAAATAAAAAAAGTTTCACTCAAACTTTATAAAGTTTTTTACCTTAAAAACTTATTATTCAAACTATCACACCATTTGGAGCCATCAGCTTGGTTAATATTAGCTTTTTATTCAATTATTTAAAACCCCAAACACCACAAAAATGCTCGTCCCCACAGTCATTTATGGAGAGAAAATGCCGTATATTGAGTTTAAAATGTGTTTTTCTACCATTCCAAATGCAAAAATGTATAAATATTAAACATATGATGTAAATGATAAATTAAAAATAAATTTCAAGTAAATATTAGGAAAAATATTTAAAAAGTAGTAAAAAGTAGTCCTGCACAGTCATGTCACTGGTGTTACCATGCAACAAAAGTCTTTTATTTTGGAAAAAGAAATCACACTGATGACATCACTCGACTCGCTTTGACCTCTTTCTTGAAGTTTCTCTTAGGAAAGGCCTTGGTAACCATATTATCCTTTTTCAGTTTTTAGAAACATCAACATTTATCTCAGGATTTCTGTGAAGCTTTTAGTTGTTGTGATGGTGTTACCTACTTTTTCCTGCAGGGAATTGCAAATTAATTGAATTCAAATGTATCAAATGGCATAATGTAAGTTACTAGATCATGGGTTAACATCTGGTGTCATGTTCATACCAGCAATCTTGAAATGAAATGCAATTTTTGAATGAAAACTGTCAGTGGTGTTACTCATCCTTCGAGGGAAACCAATGAGAATCAGTAAAATCAGTAATAAAAAAGCAAAAGTCTTTTAGTCTTGTGTCTATCACCGGTGTGTTACTGAGCTTTTCCTTATATTCATTCATAAAATTGGTCATATTTCACATAATAATTTTACAAACATTGAATTTGCAGATACTCGTGAGTTAAGTTTTTAGGGGCTGCATCCTTCAATGTTTATACCAGATTTGCAATTATTTACATTTTTGTAGCAAAAACACGGCTGCACAAATGAATAAAAGTCTTTCAGTCACACTTTTAACAAACCTTAAAGGTACAGTAAAAAAAAAAAAAATCAAAGGTCACAGACAGAAAAATGTGATATATAATTCAAAACTGTGTTTCTATGTGTAATCGCTGCACTAGAATAACTGTTATGTGTTTATTTTCTTAGAATGAGTCATTTATATATACTTGCTGGGTGGTGCACATATGGAGGCTGCCATATTTGTTCCTATGGTGTCCCTGAATGGACAAAACAATGTGTGTGAAGTGAGAACCCTCTGAACTTTAAAAGTGCTGTACCAGCTAAATTGGTTTAATTGGCGTTAAAGCACTGTTTGGGATCAGTAATGCCTTAAAAGAGATTAAAAATAGTACAGTCATAAGCCCTATTCTGATGGGATTAGTATTATCAAGGGACCATATGTAATTTGTAAAAATTACAGAGGTTGTCTGTAATTTTAATCCTGTGCGAATCGGCCATGTCCATGATTTGCGATGTAATAATTCCCCCGTAAATTACCTACTATAATTTGCTAAACTCCGAGGTCCTCTGATGATAATAATCCAATGCAAACAGGCATCTCTGTGATTTGGAGAGAAATCACACATGATTTGGTGGTACTAGATGCATTTAATTTCCTTTTTGGCGAAGAATGGAGGCTGCAAAATAGGCGTTCCTTCCAAATGAGTATGACAATTTATAAAGCATTAACTTTGGAATCGGAGGGATCAGGGGAAGTTTCATCAGTCATGGCCTATTGTATATGAAAAATCCGTAAATGGCATTTTCATGCGGCGAGAAGCATTTATTTTGGACAACATGCGGACATGGAGCAAGTTCTTAAAGCATCAGTAATGACAGTCTGTGAGTTATTTCAACACATTTGTCTCTGAATGGTCATGGACTGCTGATGGAATCGCAGCTCGTGTGAGCAGATGTTGCGCAATACGCAGCACTTTGACATCATATCTGCTAAATGTCTGTGAATTTCAGTCAAATCTCAGACTTCAGTTATCCCGTGTGAATGCGGGACATAAAAAACAGACGTCGGGGGGTAATTTATTTATTACATGTGGTCCCTTGATAATACCAATCCCGTCAGAATAGGGCTATAGTTACACCTGAGACCACTGGATCCACTCACAGATGAAAACATCTTTATGTCTGGGAGAATTTTGACCACTAACGGCCACCGTACATTCACAACAGTGCTTGGAATATGAAGTCATTTGAAAGAAAACATCTTCTCAAATACCCATCTTTACCACTAGATGTCAGTAATTCTTACATACTGTACCTTTAAAAGGGAAGTTCGGTTTTTTCAATCTGGACCTATTTTCTAGCATGAAATATGTTCATTTACTCACCCAGACAGTTTTGGTGCAATTTGAATTCCTTCAGGAGATATTTAGATCCACTCCAGATCAGCGTATGTCCAATATAATGGAAGTGATGGGGCAACCGCGTGCAGCCTCAAAATAAGGCACTATCTGACACAAACTCCTTCATTTCACCAAAGTTTGTCCCCCCCCCCCCCCCCCCGTGAGCTCGAAGCGACTCTTGTGGTAATTCGTCCTTATTTACAGACATTTACTTGTCGTGGTGTCGCATAATAGTGACGTCATGAAAGCCGCCGCAGTAAAAAAGTCTGCAAATAAGGATGAATCACCACAAAAAAGCCACTTCATGTTCACAGGGGGAGGCCGACTAATGTTTCGTAACATGAAGGAGTTTGTGTCAGATAATGCCTTATTTAGAGGCTGCGCGCGGTTGCCCCATCACTTCCATTATATTGGACATACGCTGATCTTGAGTGGATCTAAATATCTCCTGAAGGAATTCAAGTTGCACAAAACTGTCTGGGTCCAGATTGAAAAAAAACGAACTTCCCCTTTAATAGAATTTATGAATTTATGAAATACAGTCTCTTGATTGCTTTGCATTATCATAATTCTTCTCTGACTGTGACTACATGTGCTAAAGAGACTGAGACATAATATTTTATAAAAGCCTTAAAGGAATAGTTCACCCACAGAATGATGTAACTTTATTTTCCACTTCCCCTCATGGTGAGGAAGACTCTGGAGCACTTTTTTAATATCTCAAATGCAGCCGGCGATCAGGAAGGCTTCTCGTTTTCCCCCAACTCTCATATAATGAAGTTCGCCAGGGTCCGAGCCAAAAAGGTCCATAGAAGTCCACAAAAACTTGTCAATATTCCTCCATACTGCTCATCCAATGTAATCCAAGTGTCCTGAGTGGGTAGCGTCCATAAAATCCATTCAGTACATTTTTAGAACCTAAACAGTACTACATCCTTTTTCCTGTGAGCGAGCCGAAGCGCGTTCGCGACATTACGGAAACCTCGGCGTTCAGAGCCTACTCTGCCAATAATGCAAGCGTAGAAGAAGAAATTTGCTGTTTACATTGTGCTAAGAGTGACAGAGCTGCAGACAAACCGGGACAAACACAAGAGGGTCCAAGAGGGGTTGGATGTTGATATAAAACAAAGAAAGAAAGAAAAAGAGAACACGTGATCTCATCTGTTGCGCCTTCCGTAGTTTCGTGAACGCACATCGGTGTGCTCACTAGAGATGCGGTTTAGAACTGTTTAGGCTCTAAAAATATACTAAATGACGTCGTTTCAAGTAAATTATGGACGCTACCCACTCAGGACACTTGGATTACAGTGGACGAGCAGTATGGAGGAATATTGACAAGTTTTTGTGGACTTTTATGGGCCTTTTTGGCTCGAACCCCGACGAACTCCATTATATAAAAGTTGGGGAAAAACGAGAAGCCTTCCTGATCGCCGGCTGCATTTGAGATATTAAAAAAGTGCTCCAGAGTCTTGCTCACCATGAGGGGACGTGGAAAATAAAGTTACATCATTCTGTGGGTGAACTATTCCTTTAATTTATGCAAAAAAGTGAGATAACACCAGAGACAAAAAAGCAGTTCATGCGGTCTTTTAGATAAATGTACAAAAAAATACAAAATTATTAACCTCATTTATGTGTAATCATGAAGTCAACAACTTATGTAAGAATGTAGTCCAAGTTTAAATGTGAAAAACAGATTTTTTTTTACATTTTGCCATCCCAAAAGCGTCCCTTTCTGTAGAATGATCCACCACCTGTGTGAAACATTTCTACTGAACAGGCATGCATCCTCTTTAAAAGGATTGTTGTAAACCTGCTTTATCTCAGACTGGATAAACGCACAAATACAACTGATGGGTTTTCTTTGTACTATTCAGTAACTAACGGTTTTAGTTTGGTTCTCAGTGTGTGTGACAGAAATCCCACCTTTCATCTTTGTTTTTTTTTTTTTTTTTTTTTTTTCTTTATTAAATTTTTTTATTTTTATAATTTATTATTTTTCCTAATCTCACCCTATTTGTTTCCTCCACAGCTGAGCTGATCCAGAACATGGATAAGAAGTCGACCTGGGACCGCTTCTACACCGAGACCAGCAGCAGCACCGGCTTCAAAAACTTTGAGTGGTTCTTTGGCTTCGACTCCGTCCGAGACGTCATCATGCCCCTGTTGCAGACCGCGTCTCATCCGGACGCGGTGCTCCAGGTCCTGGATCTGGGCTGCGGCACATCCGCATTGGGCCCGTCCATCTACAGAGACTCTGTCCTCCCGGTCCACGTCACTTGCGCGGACATTTCCCCCGTAGCTGTGCAGCTGATGCAGGAA
This sequence comes from Atherinomorus stipes, assembly GCA_023101725.1. NCBI lineage: Eukaryota > Metazoa > Chordata > Actinopteri > Atheriniformes > Atherinidae > Atherinomorus > Atherinomorus stipes. The sequence goes on along the minus strand of JALJCO010009528.1, from coordinate 131,351 downwards.
CAAGTCCGAGCGAAGGCCGTTCAGCCCCGCAATCCGTCCTCGCAGCTGGATTTTGTGGAGCTGGACTGCACGCAGCTGGACAAGCGCTACGGTTCCAGCAGTCTGGACCTGATTGTTGACAAGGGCACCACTGACGCCCTGTTGAGGTCCAAGGAGGGGGAGGGGAAGGCCGCTGTGGTGCTGAAGCTTTGTTTACACGTGCTGAGGAGGTCAGGATCCCTCCTCCAGTTCTCAGATGAGGATCCTGACGCCAGGCTTCCGTGGCTGGAGACAGCTGCACGGGGTCAGGGGGTAGCGGCGGACGTGGGGGTGCAGGAGATTGGGGAGCTCAGAGGAGTGTGTTACTACTGCTACCAAGTTACTCCTCATCCTCATGCAAAGCAGTAATTCCCCACCTCAGGAACGTCCTGGTATCTGTAGTACTGTGTACAACTTCAAGACAGCACATAGCTGTACATATACCTGTAATGCAGTTTAAAATTAGGGATGCACGATATAATCAGCCCCCGATCGGTATCTGCCTTTATCAGCCTTAAAACTGAGTATCAGAGATCAACCACCCCACCGATATCTAACCGATATTTAACTGATCAGGCCGCTTTTTGTATAGTCTAAAAAAAACAATAACTTCTTCGTCTCTTCAAAAACTTCTTTTTTACAGACTTTCAAACGTCTAAAGACAGTTTATTTTATTGTGTGTGAACAGAGCTTATACACGGTCATTTGTGTAAATAACCAAATATCGCCTGTTTTTGGGTATTGTGGGGTTTTTTTTCTCAGGAAGAAGAAAATCCAGGTGGTTCTAGGACACAACGCACACATCCTATTATTTTTGTTTGAACAACTGTCACTAAGTTTGACTTGTCTTACATAACACAAGATGAGGTATTTTTCTAGTTTTGCACAAGGAATGAATATTGCATAATTTATTTTTCAGCTTCAATATCGGTATCAATATCGGTTATTGGCCACATGCGTTTAAAATATTGGCATGTCGGCCAGAATTCCAATATCGTGCATCCCAATTTAAAATCAGACCAAATCATTTGCTGTAGGAAGGATGCAGAGTTGATGTGATGTCACTAGTGGTGCACAGTAGAAAAATTTCAACTGATACCAACAACCGATACTTTTCTACTTCTTATGGCCGATACTGATTCCGATATTTAAAGCTGAAAAGGATGTAATATTCATTCCTATGTAAATTAAGAAAAATACATCTGCAGTTGCAGTAGTTGCCGGTGATGTCATAATGATATTCAGCCTTTATCTGGAGATACCGATATCAGGCTGATAATTTAGTGCATCTCTAAATATCACATTGCGTGCTATCTGAATGTATAATGAATACAATAATTTGTACATTTTAGATAAACCTTTATTTCAGGGCGTTTTTTATTCCATATTTTTTTGTATGTCATGACACTTATTTTGAGTTTATTTATTTTATTGATATACTTTCATGAAATAAACAACTACCTTGAAATAAATAAACTTTGCACATAAATTTATTTCTTTGTTGTAACAATACTTATGGGCAATAAATCTTATACTGTTGGAAAGTTTGTTTATTTCCCATGTTTGTTTACACTTGTACGGGAAATGCATCAGTGGGATGAGCAGCAGAGTTAAAGGATAACTTTCTTTTTCCAACCTGGACTTCATTTCTAGGAGTACTTGCATTTACACACCGGTTTAACACTAGTGTGTGATTTTGTTTTATTCTCTGATTGTTCAAATCTTTTATATAGTCTTGTATTATTTCTTTTACTAGTTCTTATGTATGTACTGTAGGTGTGTATGTGTGTATATATGTGCATATGTATGTGTATATATGTATATATGTATGTATGTAGCCTGTGTGTGTATGTATATGCATATGCGTTTGTCAGCTAACTTGTACAGCACCTTGGGCTCTCTATGTTGTTTTAAGTGTGCTTTATAAATAAATTTGACCTTGACCTTGACCTTGGTACAAACTTTACCGGTGAGTAAATGCACGTATAAACTCTTAGAAATGAGGTCCAGGTTGAAAAAAAAAAATAATCCTTTGATGTGAGCTGATTTTTTATTGTGTTTTCATAAAGCTTTACTTTTATGCATGTAATAGTTATTTAAAATTTTAATCAAACCTTTGAATGGAGTACGTTACACAAAGCCACAAAAAACAAATCAATATGACACTTAAGACCAGCTGCGGTTCTTGAGGGCAGCAATCCCTGTATTTTACTTCAGTTAAGGCATCTTTAACTGGAAAATGACCCCGAGTGTCATAAAACATGGCAAAAATGAAAATGTATTATTTTTTAAATATTAATCCTGCAGCTTCTTAATGTTTCCCTGCTCCAACACACCTGACTCAGTTTAATGAGTCATGTGCAAAGCTTCATGTTCACGGCTTCTCAGTTGCTCAGCCAGAAATCATCTTTGGCCAGTAAGCAGCAGCTAGAAACATTTTCCTGCACCAGATGTCCCCACTTTTCATTTTATCTCCACATTTGCATGCAGAAGACTCCATGTTTTGAAAAGAGCTGCAACTTGAGTGAACAGCAGGAACTTTGTTTGCAGTCTGGTTCAGGGGGCAGGTTCATGAGTTACATGTTGTCATTGTGTCTCCAGTACTAGAATTTGTGTGTAAACAGTTGAGAAAAAACTTTTGCAGAAAGGTAGCACTGATTTATCAGGGATGGGGAAAGTGGAGTAATACCAGTATGAGTCCACAAGAGGGCGGCAACTTCATGTTGATTAAACAGCTTGGCTGAAGACGTTAAAGCCTGATGAGGGATGAACTCCATCTTGATCTTTTTCTAATGACGACAGCTGCTTCCGTGATCATCACATCACATTTCACACATTTTTTTTTTAAACTACAAAAGAAAGGTTTCCTCCAGTTACACTGAAACAAATCCAAAATGTTTCACTTTCCTCTCCAAAATCAGTAGCCATGGCAACAGACAGGCATCATTGGTCAGCTGTGGCAACAGACATGTTTCACAACAAAAATTAAAATCTAAGGCCATGAACTTCAGTTAGACCTCCTATATGTGTGTGTGGCATCAGAATTTAGGGTTTCTTGGGTAAAATGAAAAATAATAAATAAATAAATAAATAAATAATAATAATAATAATGAAAATTATACATTTGAATGTAAGCAATGAATGTAAATAATGTAAATAATGACTAATGAGGTTATTTGTAAATATTTCTTCCAAGTCTGTTATTTGTTTCAGGTCATGATTCATCATTTTCTCTCCTTTGCAAGGACTTCTCATTATGACTTACAACTGAAACACTGGTTCAATATGTGTAAAAATAAACAGCATTTTAAATGAAAAAAAAAAAAAAGTCTACTCTAAAATGTATCCTAAAAAATAGTGTTTGAACTTATTGGAGATTACAGGAAACACAGGAAAGTTGGTCTGAGTTCAACTTAACTTAGAAAAAAATTAAATCAGTAAGAAATTAAATGAAAACTGAAACAGTAAGAATGTAGGAAAGATTATGAAAAAGTCTGAAAATAAAATGATGAAAACTCATTTAATATATATAAAAAAATAACATGACTTTCTTTTTCAAACAAACCATATTGATTTATCTTTAAATAAAACAAACAACTGATATGAAAGTGTTTATTAATGATTTCAACTCATTACCAAATAATATCCAGACTGATCCTCTGAAAATCAAAATCATCATCATATTGATGCCAGTCCCTGTTGGAGTGGGAAGATTTCCATAGAGAGCCACTTTGCATCAGCAGCAGCATGCTCCAGTGCTCTGGGAGAGTTTGTAGTCCTGAGAGTTGAAGACTGGATGACTGACAGCTGTCCTTCATAACAACAGAAATCTTCCTCATCAGAAACATGACTTTGATCTGCGTCCTCATCTGGACTCTGCTGCTGCTTCACAGGTAAAGTCCAGAGAATCCACCTCCTCTCCTGTATGAACATCTGTCCGTCTGAAATGAAGCCCACAGAACCATGAAGCTGCTTTCTGTTTCTGTCTCTGTGTCCTCAGAGTCCAGAGGACAGGTCACAGTGACTCAGCCTGCAGCAGTGAGCTCTGATCTGGGAGGACCCGCCACCATCACATGTACAACCAGTCAGGATGTTTATTATGACTACGGAAGTTACGATTTAGCCTGGTACCAATAGAAAGACAGACAAATTCCGAAAAGACTGATTTACCATACTAGCAGCAGAGCTTCAGGAACACCAGCTCGTTTTACAGGCAAAGTCTGACTTCACTCTGAGCATCAGTGGAGTTCAGGCTGAAGATGCTGCAGTTTATTACTGTCAGAGTTATCACAGTGGTGGTGTGTTCACACACTGAAAACCAGTCCTCAGTCAGACTGAACAGACCGAGCACTGAGCAGAAACATTAAAGGTGCTATGACATCAAATTTCTCTTTTCTGAGGTTTTGGGGGTATAATATGATCTGTTGTGCACTGATGAGGTCACGTGAAAGCGAGAATAAAAGTCCCTGTTCATGGTCAGTCAGCTTTGCGTCTTTGTTCAGAAACAGTTGAGTCAGACAGCAGCTTAACATTCTACGTAACTAAAATTCTCCAATTACAGCACACTATCAAGTGAACAGCCCCCCCCCCCCCAACTGCACATGTCAAGCTAGTCTGTCTGCTGAACATGGGTGAATTCAGGTCTGGGTTTTCAAACAAATGGATTTAACCCTTTAGAAATCTGAGCATTTTTTTTTTTTTTTTTACAAAAACGTCTGATAAAAACGTACCCAAGCTGAAACTGAAGCTATTCTTTCACAGTATTTATAAAAGTTTGGGCCCTTTGTAAAGCTAAGAGTCTAAATTTTAATTTTAGCAGGCAGATCTACTGTGCAACATGCTATAAATAAAATCTGTGCACTTTGGAATACAATGAAAAAGGAAAGGAAAATGCCTCGACTGAATTTCTTTGGTAAAAACCAAAGGAAATTGTGCTTATGTAAGGAGTAGGCAAAACAAATCATAAAGCTGTTGCCTCATATCTTGACCATCTCCATGTCAAATTTGGTAACAATTTATGATGATATCAGACTTTTACACCCATATAATCAGGTTATAGCCACATACATTTGTAGCAAAATAGAAAATGAAGTCAACTTGGTCTCCGGGCCAAGAAAGTGAAACAGAGAGAAAGGAGTAAGGAAGAGGAAGAGAGAGAGGAGCCAGGGGATGTTGGGCCGGTGACTCTGGCCCCTCTGCCGACCCTTTCCGCTCCCGTCCCTTTTCCCCCCTCCCCGGCCTGGGGTGGTCGGGCGCCCCCAGGGGCCGAGGCTGGCCCCTCTGTGGTGAACGCCGGTCGCCGGGCCGTGGGGGCGGCCATGCCTGCCCCTTCTGCCCTGGGGGGATCCCGGGAGGCAGGGGTACCTAATGCCGGTAACGACTCTTCTTCCAGGGGGGAATTCATACCCCCCTGGTCTCTTTTCCCAAGACCCCCCCCCTCCCCCCCCTGCTCTACCTCACACACACACACGTAGGGTTTTGGGGAGGGTGCATGTCAAGCGGGCGTGGTGAGGGAGGGCACCAAAGTGCCTTTGCTTGCCACGTCTAGAGACAGCCTGCTCCCCAGTTTTAACCACACTTAGACACCTAAACACATAAAATAACAACAGCTCACAACCACTTCTGAGGGGCGGGCCATATAGTGTGTGGAAGGAGGGAGGGGCCGGTTGGGGGGTCATGCCCCCTACGCGACCCCACTCCCGGCATGACTTGGCACTGCCCCTCAGTTTTAATTGCAAACAACACACATCTTACACACACAGTCATGAGCGGGGGGGTGGGGGGGGGACAGGGTCCTTTCATGCCCCGGTCTCCCGGGCGTTACTGGGGAGAGAGGGGGGGAGTAGTGGCTGTTTCACGCGCTAGTGGTCAAGGCCGGCTGCATTGCGGGGGATCTGCTGGCCTGGGGGATGCCTGGCCTGCTGCGTCCGGGGGTGGGGGATGGGGGGTGGGGTGGGGGGAGGCGTGTTGGGGGCTTGGAGCTCACGGCTCCTTCCCCGGCCCAAGCTACCACTCAGGAGGCACGAGGGTATGGGCAAGAGCGAGGTGGGTATGTGAGAATAATGAATGAGAGTGTGAAAGAGGAAATGTGGGAGGGAGGAACTTGGGCTGGAAGAGGGAGGAGATGTGGGTAAGTGGTTGGAGGAAAGGGGGATGGAGGAAGGAGTGGCATGCTCGTGAGTGTCTAGTAGGGATGGTCGTGAGGGGCTGAAGGAAGGAAGGGCGGGAGTGTGATAGGTCAGAGGGATGGGCGGGGCTGGACATGTAAGGGGGGACTCTATGCGGTATTGGGGGTATAGGGAGGTGGGGGCGTATGTGTGGGGGGTAGGGAGGGGGTTGGTGCAGTTATGTGGGGGGAGTGCATGTGTGTGTTAGAGGGTATGAGGAGGTGGGGGTAGGTGTGGACGGTAGAGGGAGGAGAGTGTTGGGGGTGGAGGGAGGGAGTGAGTGTGGGTATGTAAGGTCGGAGAGCGGAGTGGGTGGGTGTATGTGTGTGTGGGGGGGGAGTACATGGGGGGGTTGGGGTAGGTGTGTGGGGAGTGTGTGTGTGGAGCGTGGTGGCGGGGTAGGGGGTGGTAGAGGTGGTGGCGCCCTGGTATAGGTGTGTGGGGCAGGGACGTTGGGGTGGGGGCTGGCCTGCCCTGGGGGGGTGTCGTCTGGGGGGTCCGGTCCTCCTGGGTTTCAGTTGGGCCGCCCGGGTCGGGGGGGTGGGTGGCTGCTCCTGGGCGCTTGGGCCCTGGGCCCGGCACTGTCTCCGCCCCGGGGGGCGCCTGGCGTCCGGTGGGGTCGGCAGCTGCTGGTCTTGGTCCGCTGGGGCCTGGGCCCCCAGACCGCGGGGGGCTCCGGCTGGGGCCGCCTTTGCCGCCCTTCGGGGGATGCATGTCTGCTCTTTGGGGGGGGGGGGGGGGGGGGGTAGCTGGGATCTTGGCCTCTGGGTGGCTGCTGGGGGCCTGGGTCGTGAGCCTTGCGGGCTTCCTCCTCCTTGCAGAGACGAGGCTGCATCTGCATGACGGTGTCACCACGGAGCACCCTTTATTATGCATGTTGACACTGTGACACTGCTTCCCATTGCACTGACTAGGTTGTACCTCTTCTCTGCATAGTTCTGCGTGTGTTTGTATGATCTGAGGATATTTAAGCCACCTGCAGGTCCTCCTGTAGGGGAATGCTTGTTTTGTTTCTTGTTCCGACAGAGACCTTGGAATGTTGTTTAGGGGTTTCTGTACAGATGTACCAGTGAACTGTGTAAGTGGATCCGTGTTTTCTTTCCTCTCTCTGTTCCTCTTCCTTACTCCTTTCTCTCTGTTTCACTTTCTATCATTACCTCTGTTAACTTTCATTTCTCCCTTGTCAGGCCCAGCAGTATGGTATGGAATGCTGTTATAAACAAATGTTTAATTAAAGAAATAAAATGAATAAACAAGATATCAAGTGGAGCCTTATGTTCATAAAGCTCCGCTTGGTAAAGCAAAACTGTTCAACAAAATAAAGCAATCAGATTTCAATCCTGCTTTCTTCGATGCTGGACAGGACAAGGAGAAAAAAAAAAAAAAAAACAACTTATTTTCTCCGGGCAGGTCACATCGTATAAAAAAAAATAACGTTATTTTCTTTGAAGCATTGACATATGAACCAATATAACCTACGTGAAATAGTTTATCCTGCTCTGGCATCATTCATTTAACAGACAGTGACAAATCTACAAACAAATGATTTTCTTTCTGTCATAGCTGAATGTAAGTTATTGTTGAGAAACTGCATGCAGTTGTTACATGTTTTATTAAAAGATGTGTCTATGTTCCTCGAAGACTGACAAAACTTGTGTATGGGGAAAGGACATCAGTGGAAAACGTGAAGGCTTTGGGCTTGTCTTGGCCTTGTGCAATGGTGTGTTTTGTGTGAGACAAGTAAGAATTCCTTGTGATATTTCAACGACAACTTTTGGAGGACGTAAGGTTTTCTAGGCACTTTTTACTGCGGTAGAGGGGAGGCTTAAGAGTTTTGTGCTCCAGATTTACAAGCTTAGAGGTGATCAAAGATGACAGCATTGTTAAAAAAAGTCAGCTATGTGATGCTGTATAAATGCGCTTTTAGAGGGGTTCTCATTTTGCACCAGCCTTGATATAAATCGTGTTTTTAACGCCATACAATGACAAATGCCGCTGTTCTATGCTGAAAGTGACCAACAGTCTTCTTGTGGTGGCTTTGGTCCAAAGCATCGGCCATGTGGGACTGAATCATTGATTTGGCTTTCATAATCACAATGGAACTTGGTCTTTTGCAGAGGGTTAACAGACTATCTGTTCTGACAAGAAGGCCTAAATTTTGCGCTCAAAAGTGCTTCTTCCAGTGCTGCGACACAGACAGACACATCACATGCAAGTATCCCCAGTGAATCGTGGAACAAGGTGTACGAATTTCAGTTTTGACTTCAGCCATTGGATTTTAGTTGTGGAGCAATTTTAGGGAGACCCCAGTGAGACAAATCTTTATTTCACTTATCAGGCTTTAACGCTGTGTGTGGCACAGAAAGTGCAGAATCCAGTCACTGAGAGAATAAGGGGAACCAAAGAGGTCCTTCTTTCCTGAGGGACTAGACTTGTGAATACAGAAATTGCATGCAGTTGTCCCTTGTTTGACTAAAAGATGTGTCTATGCTTGGTTCCTGCTGCCTGTGGAGAGGCCTCCTTTACTGTTTTGTCCCAATTATTGCTTTGTGTTTTCACTTGTAGTCATGAGACTGCATATGAACATATGAAAGGAATGATTTAAGATTAGGAAACAAATGTAGGCTGAAGCAGTAAGTATTTGAAATTTGTCATCGTGTTCCACAGCAGGTAATACCGTGTGTTTCTGCCTACTGGTTCCTCATGGGGAGGTGGCTGCTCCATGCATTGGTGGTATAGTGGTGAGAATAGCTGCTTGCCAAGCAGTTGACCCGGGTTCGATACCCAGCCAATGCAAGAGTTAGAGGTCTGTGTTAACACATCTCGCAGCCTCTGTAACCAAAGCAACACTGGTGGAAACAAGTGTGGGGTATTCTCTGGTGCAATCATCACCTGGCGTGTGGGTGTGTGTTTGAAGAGTCACCAAAAAATATGGGCATATGTCAAAGCTTCTGTTGTGTTGCTCCTTTGATTTTTGTTGTTTGCAGCGAATCTGTTTGGTACTGTACAAGAGACAAATGTCACTGTCCTATGATGCAATTGGCCAAAGATTTTCTTGTACATAACCAAGTGAACCCTAATGAACTGCCCAGGCATAGTGATAAGTACATGAAATCTGGCTTTGCGCATTTGGAAATTGTCGAAAATCTGAACTCATAAAAAGGTGCTAGCCATGCGTATTACCATCACATGCCAGAACAAGGGTCCTCTGGGAGTTGGTATCGTTGCTCTGCAAAACCTTTGGGCAATCTTTGATTTGCGTTCCTCGTAGACTGACATAACTTGTGTATGGGGAAAGGACATCAGTGGAAAACATGAAGGCTTTGGGCTTGTCTTGGCCATGTGCAATGGTGTGTTTTGTGTGAGACAAGTAAGAATTCCTTGCGATATTTCAACGACAACTTTTGGAGGACGTAAGGTTTTCTAGGCACTTTTTACTGCGGTAGAGGGGAGGCTTAAGAGTTTTGTGCTCCAGATTTACAGGCTTAGAGGTGATCAAAGATGACAGCATTGTTAGAAAAAGTCAGCTATGTGATGCTGTATAAATGCGCTTTGTGTTGAGCTCTTCATATGGCACAGAAGGTCATATGTGTTGCTTGGCACTGATGTGTGAGGATGTGTTGTTTTTCTGCGCATTGGTGGTATAGTGGTGAGCATAGCTGCTTCCCAAGCAGTTGACCCGGGTTCGATTCCCGGCCAATGCATCGTAATTACCTGTTGAAGGACAACTTGGCCCTCTCTTGCCACCTGCTGTCAAGGAAGATCCTTGAATCAAAGGAAGATAGCTTTCGGTCTTTGAAACCCCACCAGAAAGACATGTTCTTGTTTGTCCATTCAGTAGAGGGGTTCTCATTTTGCACCAGCCTTGATATAAATCGTGTTTTTAACGCCATACAATGACAAATGCCGCTGTTCTATGCTGAAAGTGACCAACAGTCTTCTTGTGGTGGCTTTGGTCCAAAGCATCGGCCATGTGGGACTGAATCATTGATTTGGCTTTCATAATCACAATGGAACTTGGTCTTTTGCAGAGGGTTAACAGACTATCTGTTCTGACAAGAAGGCCTAAATTTTGCGCTCAAAAGTGCTTCTTCCACTGCTGCGACACAGACAGACACATCACATGCAAGTATCCCCAGTGAATCGTGGAACAAGGTGTACGAATTTCAGTTTTGACTTCAGCCATCGGATTTTAGTTGTGGAGCAATTTTGGGGAGACCCCAGTGAGACAAATCTTTACTTCACTTATCAGGTTTTAACGCTGTGTGTGGCACAGAAAGTGCAGAATCCAGTCACTGAGAGAATAAGGGGAACCAAAGAGGTCCTTCTCTCCTGAGGGACTAGACTTGTGAATACAGAAATTGCATGCAGTTGTTCCTTGTTTGACTAAAAGATGTGTCTATGCTTGGTTCCTGCTGCCTGTGGAGAGGCCTCCTTTACTGTTTTGTCCCAATTATTGCTTTGTGTTTTCACTTGTAGTCATGAGACTGCATATGAACATATGAAAGGAATGATTTAAGATTAGGAAACAAATGTAGGCTGAAGCAGTAAGTATTTGAAATTTGTCATCGTGTTCCACAGCAGGTAATACCGTGTGTTTCTGCCTACTGGTTCCTCATGGGGAGGTGGCTGCTCCATGCATTGGTGGTATAGTGGTGAGAATAGCTGCTTGCCAAGCAGTTGACCCGGGTTCGATTCCCGGCCAATGCAGGAGTTAGAGGTCTGCGTTAACACATCTCGCAGCCTCTGTAACCAAAGCAACACTGGTGGAAACAAGTGTGGGGTATTCTCTGGTGCAATCATCACCTGGCATGTGTGTGTGTGCTTGAAGAGTCACCAAAAAATATGGGCATATGTCAAAGCTTCTGTTGTGTTGCTCCTTTGATTTTTGTTGTTTGCAGCGAATCTGTTTGGTACTGTACAAGAGACAAATGTCACTGTCCTATGATGCAATTGGCCAAAGATTTTCTTGTACATAACCAAGTGAACCCTAATGAACTGCCCAGGCATAGTGATAAGTACATGAAATCTGGCTTTGCGCATTTGGAAATTGTCGAAAATCTGAACTCATAAAAAGGTGCTAGCCATGCGTATTACCATCACATGCCAGAACAAGGGTCCTCTGGGAGTTGGTATCGTTGCTCTGCAAAACCTTTGGGCAATCTTTGATTTGCGTTCCTCGTAGACTGACATAACTTGTGTATGGGGAAAGGACATCAGTGGAAAACATGAAGGCTTTGGGCTTGTCTTGGCCTTGTGCAATGGTGTGTTTTGTGTGAGACAAGTAAGAATTCCTTGTGATATTTCAACGACAACTTTTGGAGGACGTAAGGTTTTCTAGGCACTTTTTACTGCGGTAGAGGGGAGGCTTAAGAGTTTTGTGCTCCAGATTTACAGGCTTAGAGGTGATCAAAGATGACAGCATTGTTAGAAAAAGTCAGCTATGTGATGCTGTATAAATGCGCTTTGTGTTGAGCTCTTCATATGGCACAGAAGGTCATATGTGTTGCTTGGCACTGATGTGTGAGGGTGTGTTGTTTTTCTGCGCATTGGTGGTATAGTGGTGAGCATAGCTGCTTCCCAAGCAGTTGACCCGGGTTCGATTCCCGGCCAATGCATCTTAATTACCTGTTGAAGGACAACTTGGCCCTCTCTTGCCACCTGCTGTCAAGGAAGATCCTTGAATCAAAGGAAGATAGCTTTCGGTCTTTGAAACCCCACCAGAAAGACATGTTCTTGTTTGTCCATTCAGTAGAGGGGTTCTCATTTTGCACCAGCCTTGATATAAATCGTGTTTTTAACGCCATACAATGACAAATGCCGCTGTTCTATGCTGAAAGTGACCAACAGTCTTCTTGTGGTGGCTTTGGTCCAAAGCATCGGCCATGTGGGACTGAATCATTGATTTGGCTTTCATAATCACAATGGAACTTGGTCTTTTGCAGAGGGTTAACAGACTATCTGTTCTGACAAGAAGGCCTAAATTTTGCGCTCAAAAGTGCTTCTTCCACTGCTGCGACACAGACAGACACATCACATGCAAGTATCCCCAGTGAATCGTGGAACAAGGTGTACGAATTTCAGTTTTGACTTCAGCCATCGGATTTTAGTTGTGGAGCAATTTTGGGGAGACCCCAGTGAGACAAATCTTTACTTCACTTATCAGGTTTTAACGGTGTGTGTGGCACAGAAAGTGCAGAATCCAGTCACTGAGAGAATAAGGGGAACCAAAGAGGTCCTTCTTTCCTGAGGGACTAGACTTGTGAATACAGAAATTGCATGCAGTTGTTCCTTGTTTGACTAAAAGATGTGTCTATGCTTGGTTCCTGCTGCCTGTGTAGAGGCCTCCTTTACTGTTTTGTCCCAATTATTGCTTTGGGTTTTCACTTGTAGTCATGAGAATGCATATGAACATATGAAAGGAATGATTTAAGATTAGGAAACAAATGTAGGCTGAAGCAGTAAGTATTTGAAATTTGTCATCGTGTTCCACAGCAGGTAATACCGTGTGTTTCTGCCTACTGGTTCCTCATGGGGAGGTGGCTGCTCCATGCATTGGTGGTATAGTGGTGAGAATAGCTGCTTGCCAAGCAGTTGACCCGGGTTCGATTCCCGGCCAATGCAAGAGTTAGAGGTCTGTGTTAACACATCTCGCAGCCTCTGTAACCAAAGCAACACTGGTGGAAACAAGTGTGGGGTATTCTCTGGGTCAATCATCACCTGGCATGTGTGTGTGTGCTTGAAGAGTCACCAAAAAATATGGGCATATGTCAAAGCTTCTGTTGTGTTGCTCCTTTGATTTTTGTTGTTTGCAGCGAATCTGTTTAGTACTGTACAAGAGACAAATGTCACTGTCCTATGATGCAATTGGCCAAAGATCTTCTTGTACATAACCAAGTGAACCCTAATGAACTGCCCAGGCATAGTGATAAGTACATGAAATCTGGCTTTGCGCATTTGGAAATTGTCGAAAATCTGAACTCATAAAAAGGTGCTAGCCATGCGTATTACCATCACATGCCAGAACAAGGGTCCTCTGGGAGTTGGTATCGTTGCTCTGCAAAACCTTTGGGCAATCTTTGATTTGCGTTCCTCGTAGACTGACATAACTTGTGTATGGGGAAAGGACATCAATGGAAAACATGAAGGCTTTGGGCTTGTCTTGGCCTTGTGCAATGGTGTGTTTTGTGTGAGACAAGTAAGAATTCCTTGTGATATTTCAACGACAACTTTCGGAGGACGTAAGGTTTTCTAGGCACTTTTTACTGCGGTAGAGGGGAGGCTTAAGAGTTTTCTGCTCCAGATTTACAGGCTTAGAGGTGATCAAAGATGACAGCATTGTTAGAAAAAGTCAGCTATGTGATGCTGTATAAATGCGCTTTGTGTTGAGCTCTTCATATGGCACAGAAGGTCATATGTGTTGCTTGGCACTGATGTGTGAGGGTGTGTTGTTTTTCTGCGCATTGGTGGTATAGTGGTGAGCATAGCTGCTTCCCAAGCAGTTGACCCGGGTTCGATTCCCGGCCAATGCATCGTAATTACCTGTTCAAGGACAACTTGGCCCTCTCTTGCCACCTGCTGTCAAGGAAGATCCTTGAATCAAAGGAAGATAGCTTTCGGTCTTTGAAACCCCACCAGAAAGACATGTTCTTGTTTGTCCATTCAGTAGAGGGGTTCTCATTTTGCACCAGCCTTGATATAAATCGTGTTTTTAACGCCATACAATGACAAATGCCGCTGTTCTATGCTGAAAGTGACCAACAGTCTTCTTGTGGTGGCTTTGGTCCAAAGCATCGGCCATGTGGGACTGAATCATTGATTTGGCTTTCATAATCACAATGGAACTTGGTCTTTTGCAGAGGGTTAACAGACTATCTGTTCTGACAAGAAGGCCTAAATTTTGCGCTCAAAAGTGCTTCTTCCAGTGCTGCGACACAGACAGACACATCACATGCAAGTATCCCCAGTGAATCGTGGAACAAGGTGTACCAATTTCAGTTTTGACTTCAGCCATCGGATTTTAGTTGTGGAGCAATTTTGGGGAGACCCCAGTGAGACAAATCTTTACTTCACTTATCAGGTTTTAACGCTGTGTGTGGCACAGAAAGTGCAGAATCCAGTCACTGAGAGAATAAGGGGAACCAAAGAGGTCCTTCTTTCCTGAGGGACTAGACTTGTGAATACAGAAATTGCATGCAGTTGTTCCTTGTTTGACTAAAAGATGTGTCTATGCTTGGTTCCTGCTGCCTGTGGAGAGGCCTCCTTTACTGTTTTGTCCCAATTATTGCTTTGTGTTTTCACTTGTAGTCATGAGACTGCATATGAACATATGAAAGGAATGATTTAAGATTAGGAAACAAATGTAGGCTGAATCAGTAAGTATTTGAAATTTGTCATCGTGTTCCATAGCAGGTAATACCGTGTGTTTCTGCCTACTGGTTCCTCATGGGGAGGTGGCTGCTCCATGCATTGGTGGTATAGTGGTGAGGAAAGCTGCTTGCCAAGCAGTTGACCCGGGTTCGATTCCCGGCCAATGCAAGAGTTAGAGGTCTGCGTTAACACATCTCGCAGCCTCTGTAACCAAAGCAACACTGGTGGAAACAACTGTGGGGTATTCTCTGCTTCAATCATCACCTGGCGTGTGTGTGCGCTTGAAGAGTCACCAAAAAATATGGGCATATGTCAAAGCTTCTGTTGTGTTGCTCCTTTGATTTTTGTTGTTTGCAGCAAATCTGTTTAGTACTGTACAAGAGACAAATGTCACTGTCCTATGATGCAATTGGCCAAAGATCTTCTTGTACATAACCAAGTGAACCCTAATGAACTGCCCAGGCATAGTGATAAGTACATGAAATCTGGCTTTGCGCATTTGGAAATGGTCGAAAATCTGAACTCATAAAAAGGTGCTAGCCATGCGTATTACCATCACATGCCAGAACAAGGGTCCTCTGGGAGTTGGTATCGTTGCTCTGCAAAACCTTTGGGCAATCTTTGATTTGCGTTCCTCGTAGACTGACATAACTTGTGTATGGGGAAAGGACATCAATGGAAAACATGAAGGCTTTGGGCTTGTCTTGGCCTTGTGCAATGGTGTGTTTTGTGTGAGACAAGTAAGAATTCCTTGTGATATTTCAACGACAACTTTCGGAGGACGTAAGGTTTTCTAGGCACTTTTTACTGCGGTAGAGGGGAGGCTTAAGAGTTTTCTGCTCCAGATTTACAGGCTTAGAGGTGATCAAAGATGACAGCATTGTTAGAAAAAGTCAGCTATGTGATGCTGTATAAATGCGCTTTGTGTTGAGCTCTTCATATGGCACAGAAGGTCATATGTGTTGCTTGGCACTGATGTGTGAGGGTGTGTTGTTTTTCTGCGCATTGGTGGTATAGTGGTGAGCATAGCTGCTTCCCAAGCAGTTGACCCGGGTTCGATTCCCGGCCAATGCATCGTAATTACCTGTTCAAGGACAACTTGGCCCTCTCTTGCCACCTGCTGTCAAGGAAGATCCTTGAATCAAAGGAAGATAGCTTTCGGTCTTTGAAACCCCACCAGAAAGACATGTTCTTGTTTGTCCATTCAGTAGAGGGGTTCTCATTTTGCACCAGCCTTGATATAAATCGTGTTTTTAACGCCATACAATGACAAATGCCGCTGTTCTATGCTGAAAGTGACCAACAGTCTTCTTGTGGTGGCTTTGGTCCAAAGCATCGGCCATGTGGGACTGAATCATTGATTTGGCTTTCATAATCACAATGGAACTTGGTCTTTTGCAGAGGGTTAACAGACTATCTGTTCTGACAAGAAGGCCTAAATTTTGCGCTCAAAAGTGCTTCTTCCAGTGCTGCGACACAGACAGACACATCACATGCAAGTATCCCCAGTGAATCGTGGAACAAGGTGTACCAATTTCAGTTTTGACTTCAGCCATCGGATTTTAGTTGTGGAGCAATTTTGGGGAGACCCCAGTGAGACAAATCTTTACTTCACTTATCAGGTTTTAACGCTGTGTGTGGCACAGAAAGTGCAGAATCCAGTCACTGAGAGAATAAGGGGAACCAAAGAGGTCCTTCTTTCCTGAGAGACTAGACTTGTGAATACAGAAATTGCATGCAGTTGTTCCTTGTTTGACTAAAAGATGTGTCTATGCTTGGTTCCTGCTGCCTGTGTAGAGGCCTCCTTTACTGTTTTGTCCCAATTATTGCTTTGTGTTTTCACTTGTAGTCATGAGACTGCATATGAACATATGAAAGGAATGATTTAAGATTAGGAAACAAATGTAGGCTGAAGCAGTAAGTATTTGAAATTTGTCATCGTGTTCCATAGCAGGTAATACCGTGTGTTTCTGCCTACTGGTTCCTCATGGGGAGGTGGCTGCTCCATGCATTGGTGGTATAGTGGTGAGAATAGCTGCTTGCCAAGCAGTTGACCCGGGTTCGATTCCCGGCCAATGCAAGAGTTAGAGGTCTGTGTTAACACATCTCGCAGCCTCTGTAACCAAAGCAACACTGGTGGAAACAAGTGTGGGGTATTCTCTGGTTCAACCATCGCCTGGCATGTCTGTGTGTGCTTGAAGAGTCACCAAAAAATATGGGCATATGTCAAAGCTTCTGTTGTGTTGCTCCTTTGATTTTTGTTGTTTGCAGCAAATCTGTTTAGTACTGTACAAGAGACAAATGTCTCTGTCCTATGATGCAATTGGCCAAAGATCTTCTTGTACATAACCAAGTGAACCCTAATGAACTGCCCAGGCATAGTGATAAGTACATGAAATCTGGCTTTGCGCATTTGGAAATGGTCGAAAATCTGAACTCATAAAAAGGTGCTAGCGTTGCGTATTACCATCACATGCCAGAACAAGGGTCCTCTGGGAGTTGGTATCGTTGCTCTGCAAAACCTTTGGGCAATCTTTGATTTGCATTCCTCGCAGACTGACATAACTTGTGTATGGGGAAAGGACATCAATGGAAAACATGAAGGCTTTGGGCTTGTCTTGGCCTTGTGCAATGGTGTGTTTTGTGTGAGACAAGTAAGAATTCCTTGTGATATTTCAACGACAACTTTCGGAGGACGTAAGGTTTTCTAGGCACTTTTTACTGCGGTAGAGGGGAGGCTTAAGAGGTTTCTGCTCCAGATTTACAGGCTTAGAGGTGATCAAAGATGACAGCATTGTTAGAAAAAGTCAGCTATGTAATGCTGTATAAATGCGCTTTGTGTTGAGCTCTTCATATGGCACAGAAGGTCATCTGTGTTGCTTGGCACTGATGTGTGAGGGTGTGTTGTTTTTCTGCGCATTAGTGGTATAGTGGTGAGCATAGCTGCTTCCCAAGCAGTTGACCCGGGTTCGATTCCCGGCCAATGCATCGTAAATACCTGTTCAAGGACAACTTGGCCCTCTCTTGCCACCTGCTGTCAAGGAAGATCCTTGAATCAAAAGAAGATAGCTTTCGGTCTTTGAAACCCCACCAGAAAGACATGTTCTTGTTTGTCCATTCAGTAGAGGGGTTCTCATTTTGCACCAGCCTTGATATAAATCGTGTTTTTAATGCCATACAATGACAAATGCCGCTGTTCTATGCTGAAAGTGACCAACAGTCTTCTTGTGGTGGCTTTGGTCCAAAGCATCGGCCATGTGGGACTGAATCATTGATTTGGCTTTCATAATCACAATGGAACTTGGTCTTTTGCAGAGGGTTAACAGACTATCTGTTCTGACAAGAAGGCCTAAATTTTGCGCTCAAAAGTGCTTCTTCCAGTGCTGCGACACAGACAGACACATCACATGCAAGTATCCCCAGTGAATCGTGGAACAAGGTGTACCAATTTCAGTTTTGACTTCAGCCATCGGATTTTAGTTGTGGAGCAATTTTGGGGAGACCCCAGTGAGACAAATCTTTACTTCACTTATCAGGTTTTAACGCTGTGTGTGGCACAGAAAGTGCAGAATCCAGTCACTGAGAGAATAAGGGGAACCAAAGAGGTCCTTCTTTCCTGAGGGACTAGACTTGTGAATACAGAAATTGCATGCAGTTGTTCCTTGTTTGACTAAAAGATGTGTCTATGCTTGGTTCCTGCTGCCTGTGGAGAGGCCTCCTTTACTGTTTTGTCCCAATTATTGCTTTGTGTTTTCACTTGTAGTCATGAGACTGCATATGAACATATGAAAGGAATGATTTAAGATTAGGAAACAAATGTAGGCTGAAGCAGTAAGTATTTGAAATTTGTCATCGTGTTCCATAGCAGGTAATACCGTGTGTTTCTGCCTACTGGTTCCTCATGGGGAGGTGGCTGCTCCATGCATTGGTGGTATAGTGGTGAGAATAGCTGCTTGCCAAGCAGTTGACCCGGGTTCGATTCCCGGCCAATGCAAGAGTTAGAGGTCTGTGTTAACGCATCTCGCAGCCTCTGTAACCAAAGCAACACTGGTGGAAACAAGTGTGAGGTATTCTCTGGTTCAATCATCACCTGGCATGTGTGTGTGTGCTTGAAGAGTCACCAAAAAATATGGGCATATGTCAAAGCTTCTGTTGTGTTGCTCCTTTGATTTTTGTTGTTTGCAGCAAATCTGTTTAGTACTGTACAAGAGACAAATGTCACTGTCCTATGATGCAATTGGCCAAAGATCTTCTTGTACATAACCAAGTGAACCCTAATGAACTGCCCAGGCATAGTGATAAGTACATGAAATCTGGCTTTGCGCATTTGGAAATTGTCGAAAATCTGAACTCATAAAAAGGTGCTAGCCATGCGTATTACCATCACATGCCAGAACAAGGGTCCTCTGGGAGTTGGTATCGTTGCTCTGCAAAACCTTTGGGCAATCTTTGATTTGCATTCCTCGCAGACTGACATAACTTGTGTATGGGGAAAGGACATCAATGGAAAACATGAAGGCTTTGGGCTTGTCTTGGCCTTGTGCAATGGTGTGTTTTGTGTGAGACAAGTAAGAATTCCTTGTGATATTTCAACGACAACTTTCGGAGGACGTAAGGTTTTCTAGGCACTTTTTACTGCGGTAGAGGGGAGGCTTAAGAGTTTTCTGCTCCAGATTTACAGGCTTAGAGGTGATCAAAGATGACAGCATTGTTAGAAAAAGTCAGCTATGTGATGCTGTATAAATGCGCTTTGTGTTGAGCTCTTCATATGGCACAGAAGGTCATATGTGTTGCTTGGCACTGATGTGTGAGGGTGTGTTGTTTTTCTGCGCATTGGTGGTATAGTGGTGAGCATAGCTGCTTCCCAAGCAGTTGACCCGGGTTCGATTCCCGGCCAATGCATCATAATTACCTGTTCAAGGACAACTTGGCCCTCTCTTGCCACCTGCTGTCAAGGAAGATCCTTGAATCAAAGGAAGATAGCTTTCGGTCTTTGAAACCCCACCAGAAAGACATGTTCTTGTTTGTCCATTCAGTAGAGGGGTTCTCATTTTGCACCAGCCTTGATATAAATCGTGTTTTTAACGCCATACAATGACAAATGCCGCTGTTCTATGCTGAAAGTGACCAACAGTCTTCTTGTGGTGGCTTTGGTCCAAAGCATCGGCCATGTGGGACTGAATCATTGATTTGGCTTTCATAATCACAATGGAACTTGGTCTTTTGCAGAGGGTTAACAGACTATCTGTTCTGACAAGAAGGCCTAAATTTTGCGCTCAAAAGTGCTTCTTCCAGTGCTGCGACACAGACAGACACATCACATGCAAGTATCCCCAGTGAATCGTGGAACAAGGTGTACCAATTTCAGTTTTGACTTCAGCCATCGGATTTTAGTTGTGGAGCAATTTTGGGGAGACCCCAGTGAGACAAATCTTTACTTCACTTATCAGGTTTTAACGCTGTGTGTGGCACAGAAAGTGCAGAATCCAGTCACTGAGAGAATAAGGGGAACCAAAGAGGTCCTTCTTTCCTGAGGGACTAGACTTGTGAATACAGAAATTGCATGCAGTTGTTCCTTGTTTGACTAAAAGATGTGTCTATGCTTGGTTCCTGCTGCCTGTGGAGAGGCCTCCTTTACTGTTTTGTCCCAATTATTGCTTTGTGTTTTCACTTGTAGTCATGAGACTGCATATGAACATATGAAAGGAATGATTTAAGATTAGGAAACAAATGTAGGCTGAAGCAGTAAGTATTTGAAATTTGTCATCGTGTTCCATAGCAGGTAATACCGTGTGTTTCTGCCTACTGGTTCCTCATGGGGAGGTGGCTGCTCCATGCATTGGTGGTATAGTGGTGAGAATAGCTGCTTGCCAAGCAGTTGACCCGGGTTCGATTCCCGGCCAATGCAAGAGTTAGAGGTCTGCGTTAACGCATCTCGCAGCCTCTGTAACCAAAGCAACACTGGTGGAAACAAGTGTGGGGTATTCTCTGGTTCAATCATCACCTGGCATGTGTGTGTGTGCTTGAAGAGTCACCAAAAAATATGGGCATATGTCAAAGCTTCTGTTGTGTTGCTCCTTTGATTTTTGTTGTTTGCAGCAAATCTGTTTAGTACTGTACAAGAGACAAATGTCACTGTCCTATGATGCAATTGGCCAAAGATCTTCTTGTACATAACCAAGTGAACCCTAATGAACTGCCCAGGCATCAGTGATAAGTACATGAAATCTGGCTTTGCGCATTTGGAAATTGTCGAAAATCTGAACTCATAAAAAGGTGCTAGCCATGCGTATTACCATCACATGCCAGAACAAGGGTCCTCTGGGAGTTGGTATCGTTGCTCTGCAAAACCTTTGGGCAATCTTTGATTTGCATTCCTCGCAGACTGACATAACTTGTGTATGGGGAAAGGACATCAATGGAAAACATGAAGGCTTTGGGCTTGTCTTGGCCTTGTGCAATGGTGTGTTTTGTGTGAGACAAGTAAGAATTCCTTGTGATATTTCAACGACAACTTTCGGAGGACGTAAGGTTTTCTAGGCACTTTTTACTGCGGTAGAGGGGAGGCTTAAGAGGTTTCTGCTCCAGATTTACAGGCTTAGAGGTGATCAAAGATGACAGCATTGTTAGAAAAAGTCAGCTATGTGATGCTGTATAAATGCGCTTTGTGTTGAGCTCTTCATATGGCACAGAAGGTCATATGTGTTGCTTGGCACTGATGTGTGAGGGTGTGTTGTTTTTCTGCGCATTGGTGGTATAGTGGTGAGCATAGCTGCTTCCCAAGCAGTTGACCCGGGTTCGATTCCCGGCCAATGCATCATAATTACCTGTTCAAGGACAACTTGGCCCTCTCTTGCCACCTGCTGTCAAGGAAGATCCTTGAATCAAAGGAAGATAGCTTTCGGTCTTTGAAACCCCACCAGAAAGACATGTTCTTGTTTGTCCATTCAGTAGAGGGGTTCTCATTTTGCACCAGCCTTGATATAAATCGTGTTTTTAATGCCATACAATGACAAATGCCGCTGTTCTATGCTGAAAGTGACCAACAGTCTTCTTGTGGTGGCTTTGGTCCAAAGCATCGGCCATGTGGGACTGAATCATTGATTTGGCTTTCATAATCACAATGGAACTTGGTCTTTTGCAGAGGGTTAACAGACTATCTGTTCTGACAAGAAGGCCTAAATTTTGTGCTCAAAAGTGCTTCTTCCATTGCTGCGACACAGACAGACACATCACATGCAAGTATCCCCAGAGAATCGTGGAACAAGGTGTACCAATTTCAGTTTTGACTTCAGCCATCGGATTTTAGTTGTGGAGCAATTTTGGGGAGACCCCAGTGAGACAAATCTTTACTTCACTTATCAGGTTTTAACGCTGTGTGTGGCACAGAAAGTGCAGAATCCAGTCACTGAGAGAATAAGGGGAACCAAAGAGGTCCTTCTTTCCTGAGGGACTAGACTTGTGAATACAGAAATTGCATGCAGTTGTTCCTTGTTTGACTAAAAGATGTGTCTATGCTTGGTTCCTGCTGCCTGTGGAGAGGCCTCCTTTACTGTTTTGTCCCAATTATTGCTTTGTGTTTTCACTTGTAGTCATGAGACTGCATATGAACATATGAAAGGAATGATTTAAGATTAGGAAACAAATGTAGGCTGAAGCAGTAAGTATTTGAAATTTGTCATCGTGTTCCATAGCAGGTAATACCGTGTGTTTCTGCCTACTGGTTCCTCATGGGGAGGTGGCTGCTCCATGCATTGGTGGTATAGTGGTGAGAATAGCTGCTTGCCAAGCAGTTGACCCGGGTTCGATTCCCGGCCAATGCAAGAGTTGGAGGTCTGCGTAAACGCATATCGCGGCCTCTGTAACCAAAGCAACACTGGTGGAAACAAGTGTGGGGTTTTCTCTGGTTCAATCATCACCTGGCATGTGTGTGTGTGCTTGAAGAGTCACCAAAAAATATGGGCATATGTCAAAGCTTCTGTTGTGTTGCTCCTTTGATTTTTGTTGTTTGCAGCAAATCTGTTTAGTACTGTACAAGAGACAAATGTCACTGTCCTATGATGCAATTGGCCAAAGATCTTCTTGTACATAACCAAGTGAACCCTAATGAACTGCCCAGGCATCGTGATAAGTACATGAAATCTGGCTTTGCACATTTGGAAATGGTCGAAAATCTGAACTCATAAAAAGGTGCCATGCGTATTACCATCACATGCCAGAACAAGGGTCCTCTGGGAGTTGGTATCGTTGCTCTGCAAAACCTTTGGGCAATCTTTGATTTGCATTCCTCGCAGACTGACATAACTTGTGTATGGGGAAAGGACATCAATGGAAAACATGAAGGCTTTGGGCTTGTCTTGGCCTTGTGCAATGGTGTGTTTTGTGTGAGACAAGTAAGAATTCCTTGTGATATTTCAACGACAACTTTCGGAGGACGTAAGGTTTTCTAGGCACTTTTTACTGCGGTAGAGGGGAGGCTTAAGAGTTTTCTGCTCCAGATTTACAGGCTTAGAGGTGATCAAAGATGACAGCATTGTTAGAAAAAGTCAGCTATGTGATGCTGTATAAATGCGCTTTGTGTTGAGCTCTTCATATGGCACAGAAGGTCATATGTGTTGCTTGGCACTGATGTGTGAGGGTGTGTTGTTTTTCTGCGCATTGGTGGTATAGTGGTGAGCATAGCTGCTTCCCAAGCAGTTGACCCGGGTTCGATTCCCGGCCAATGCATCGTAATTACCTGTTCAAGGACAACTTGGCCCTCTCTTGCCACCTGCTGTCAAGGAAGATCCTTGAATCAAAGGAAGATAGCTTTCGGTCTTTGAAACCCCACCAGAAAGACATGTTCTTGTTTGTCCATTCAGTAGAGGGGTTCTCATTTTGCACCAGCCTTGATATAAATCGTGTTTTTAACGCCATACAATGACAAATGCCGCTGTTCTATGCTGAAAGTGACCAACAGTCTTCTTGTGGTGGCTTTGGTCCAAAGCATCGGCCATGTGGGACTGAATCATTGATTTGGCTTTCATAATCACAATGGAACTTGGTCTTTTGCAGAGGGTTAACAGACTATCTGTTCTGACAAGAAGGCCTAAATTTTGCGCTCAAAAGTGCTTCTTCCAGTGCTGCGACACAGACAGACACATCACATGCAAGTATCCCCAGTGAATCGTGGAACAAGGTGTACCAATTTCAGTTTTGACTTCAGCCATCGGATTTTAGTTGTGGAGCAATTTTGGGGAGACCCCAGTGAGACAAATCTTTACTTCACTTACCAGGTTTTAACGCTGTGTGTGGCACAGAAAGTGCAGAATCCAGTCACTGAGAGAATAAGGGGAACCAAAGAGGTCCTTCTTTCCTGAGGGACTAGACTTGTGAATACAGAAATTGCATGCAGTTGTTCCTTGTTTGACTAAAAGATGTGTCTATGCTTGGTTCCTGCTGCCTGTGGAGAGGCCTCCTTTACTGTTTTGTCCCAATTATTGCTTTGTGTTTTCACTTGTAGTCATGAGACTGCATATGAACATATGAAAGGAATGATTTAGGATTAGGAAACAAATGTAGGCTGAAGCAGTAAGTATTTGAAATTTGTCATCGTGTTCCATAGCAGGTAATACCGTGTGTTTCTGCCTACTGGTTCCTCATGGGGAGGTGGCTGGTCCATGCATTGGTGGTATAGTGGTGAGAATAGCTGCTTGCCAAGCAGTTGACCCGGGTTTGATTCCCGGCCAATGCAAGAGTTAGAGGTCTGTGTTTAAGCATCTCGCAGCCACTGTAACCAAAGCAACACTGGTGGAAACAAGTGTGGGGTATTCTCTGGTTCAATCATCACCTGGCATGTGTGTGTGTGCTTGAAGAGTCACCAAAAAATATGGGCATATGTCAAAGCTTCTGTTGTGTTGCTCCTTTGATTTTTGTTGTTTGCAGCGAATCTGTTTAGTACTGTACAAGAGACAAATGTCACTGTCCTATGATGCAATTGGCCAAAGATCTTCTTGTACATAACCAAGTGAACCCTAATGAACTGCCCAGGCATAGTGATAAGTACATGAAATCTGGCTTTGCGCATTTGGAAATTGTCGAAAATCTGAACTCATAAAAAGGTGCTAGCCATGCGTATTACCATCACATGCCAGAACAAGGGTCCTCTGGGAGTTGGTATCGTTGCTCTGCAAAACCTTTGGGCAATCTTTGATTTGCATTCCTCGCAGACTGACATAACTTGTGTATGGGGAAAGGACATCAATGGAAAACATGAAGGCTTTGGGCTTGTCTTGGCCTTGTGCAATGGTGTGTTTTGTGTGAGACAAGTAAGAATTCCTTGTGATATTTCAACGACAACTTTCGGAGGACGTAAGGTTTTCTAGGCACTTTTTACTGCGGTAGAGGGGAGGCTTAAGAGTTTTCTGCTCCAGATTTACAGGCTTAGAGGTGATCAAAGATGACAGCATTGTTAGAAAAAGTCAGCTATGTGATGCTGTATAAATGCGCTTTGTGTTGAGCTCTTCATATGGCACAGAAGGTCATATGTGTTGCTTGGCACTGATGTGTGAGGGTGTGTTGTTTTTCTGCGCATTGGTGGTATAGTGGTGAGCATAGCTGCTTCCCAAGCAGTTGACCCGGGTTCGATTCCCGGCCAATGCATCATAATTACCTGTTCAAGGACAACTTGGCCCTCTCTTGCCACCTGCTGTCAAGGAAGATCCTTGAATCAAAGGAAGATAGCTTTCGGTCTTTGAAACCCCACCAGAAAGACATGTTCTTGTTTGTCCATTCAGTAGAGGGGTTCTCATTTTGCACCAGCCTTGATATAAATCGTGTTTTTAACGCCATACAATGACAAATGCCGCTGTTCTATGCTGAAAGTGACCAACAGTCTTCTTGTGGTGGCTTTGGTCCAAAGCATCGGCCATGTGGGACTGAATCATTGATTTGGCTTTCATAATCACAATGGAACTTGGTCTTTTGCAGAGGGTTAACAGACTATCTGTTCTGACAAGAAGGCCTAAATTTTGTGCTCAAAAGTGCTTCTTCCATTGCTGCGACACAGACAGACACATCACATGCAAGTATCCCCAGTGAATCGTGGAACAAGGTGTACCAATTTCAGTTTTGACTTCAGCCATCGGATTTTAGTTGTGGAGCAATTTTGGGGAGACCCCAGTGAGACAAATCTTTACTTCACTTACCAGGTTTTAACGCTGTGTGTGGCACAGAAAGTGCAGAATCCAGTCACTGAGAGAATAAGGGGAACCAAAGAGGTCCTTCTTTCCTGAGGGACTAGACTTGTGAATACAGAAATTGCATGCAGTTGTTCCTTGTTTGACTAAAAGATGTGTCTATGCTTGGTTCCTGCTGCCTGTGGAGAGGCCTCCTTTACTGTTTTGTCCCAATTATTGCTTTGTGTTTTCACTTGTAGTCATGAGACTGCATATGAACATATGAAAGGAATGATTTAAGATTAGGAAACAAATGTAGGCTGAAGCAGTAAGTATTTGAAATTTGTCATCGTGTTCCATAGCAGGTAATACCGTGTGTTTCTGCCTACTGGTTCCTCATGGGGAGGTGGCTGCTCCATGCATTGGTGGTATAGTGGTGAGAATAGCTGCTTGCCAAGCAGTTGACCCGGGTTCGATTCCCGGCCAAAGCAAGAGTTGGAGGTCTGCGTTAACGCATCTCGCAGCCTCTGTAACCAAAGCAACACTGGTGGAAACAAGTGTGGGGTATTCTCTGGTTCAATCATCACCTGGCATGTGTGTGTGTGCTTGAAGAGTCACCAAAAAATATGGGCATATGTCAAAGCTTCTGTTGTGTTGCTCCTTTGATTTTTGTTGTTTGCAGCAAATCTGTTTAGTACTGTACAAGAGACAAATGTCACTGTCCTATGATGCAATTGGCCAAAGATCTTCTTGTACATAACCAAGTGAACCCTAATGAACTGCCCAGGCATCGTGATAAGTACATGAAATCTGGCTTTGCGCATTTGGAAATTGTCGAAAATCTGAACTCATAAAAAGGTGCTAGCCATGCGTATTACCATCACATGCCAGAACAAGGGTCCTCTGGGAGTTGGTATCGTTGCTCTGCAAAACCTTTGGGCAATCTTTGATTTGCATTCCTCGCAGACTGACATAACTTGTGTATGGGGAAAGGACATCAATGGAAAACATGAAGGCTTTGGGCTTGTCTTGGCCTTGTGCAATGGTGTGTTTTGTGTGAGACAAGTAAGAATTCCTTGTGATATTTCAACGACAACTTTCGGAGGACGTAAGGTTTTCTAGGCACTTTTTACTGCGGTAGAGGGGAGGCTTAAGAGTTTTCTGCTCCAGATTTACAGGCTTAGAGGTGATCAAAGATGACAGCATTGTTAGAAAAAGTCAGCTATGTGATGCTGTATAAATGCGCTTTGTGTTGAGCTCTTCATATGGCACAGAAGGTCATATGTGTTGCTTGGCACTGATGTGTGAGGGTGTGTTGTTTTTCTGCGCATTGGTGGTATAGTGGTGAGCATAGCTGCTTCCCAAGCAGTTGACCCGGGTTCGATTCCCGGCCAATGCATCGTAATTACCTGTTCAAGGACAACTTGGCCCTCTCTTGCCACCTGCTGTCAAGGAAGATCCTTGAATCAAAGGAAGATAGCTTTCGGTCTTTGAAACCCCACCAGAAAGACATGTTCTTGTTTGTCCATTCAGTAGAGGGGTTCTCATTTTGCACCAGCCTTGATATAAATCGTGTTTTTAACGCCATACAATGACAAATGCCGCTGTTCTATGCTGAAAGTGACCAACAGTCTTCTTGTGGTGGCTTTGGTCCAAAGCATCGGCCATGTGGGACTGAATCATTGATTTGGCTTTCATAATCACAATGGAACTTGGTCTTTTGCAGAGGGTTAACAGACTATCTGTTCTGACAAGAAGGCCTAAATTTTGCGCTCAAAAGTGCTTCTTCCAGTGCTGCGACACAGACAGACACATCACATGCAAGTATCCCCAGTGAATCGTGGAACAAGGTGTACCAATTTCAGTTTTGACTTCAGCCATCGGATTTTAGTTGTGGAGCAATTTTGGGGAGACCCCAGTGAGACAAATCTTTACTTCACTTACCAGGTTTTAACGCTGTGTGTGGCACAGAAAGTGCAGAATCCAGTCACTGAGAGAATAAGGGGAACCAAAGAGGTCCTTCTTTCCTGAGGGACTAGACTTGTGAATACAGAAATTGCATGCAGTTGTTCCTTGTTTGACTAAAAGATGTGTCTATGCTTGGTTCCTGCTGCCTGTGGAGAGGCCTCCTTTACTGTTTTGTCCCAATTATTGCTTTGTGTTTTCACTTGTAGTCATGAGACTGCATATGAACATATGAAAGGAATGATTTAAGATTAGGAAACAAATGTAGGCTGAAGCAGTAAGTATTTGAAATTTGTCATCGTGTTCCATAGCAGGTAATACCGTGTGTTTCTGCCTACTGGTTCCTCATGGGGAGGTGGCTGCTCCATGCATTGGTGGTATAGTGGTGAGAATAGCTGCTTGCCAAGCAGTTGACCCGGGTTCGATTCCCGGCCAATGCAACAGTTAGAGGTCTGTGTTAACGCATCTCGCAGCCTCTGTAACCAAAGCAACACTGGTGGAAACAAGTGTGGGTATTCTCTGGTTCAATCATCACCTGGCATGTGTGTGTGTGCTTGAAGAGTCACCAAAAAATATGGGCATATGTCAAAGCTTCTGTTGTGTTGCTCCTTTGATTTTTGTTGTTTGCAGCGAATCTGTTTAGTACTGTACAAGAGACAAATGTCACTGTCCTATGATGCAATTGGCCAAAGATCTTCTTGTACATAACCAAGTGAACCCTAATGAACTGCCCAGGCATAGTGATAAGTACATGAAATCTGGCTTTGCGCATTTGGAAATTGTCGAAAATCTGAACTCATAAAAAGGTGCTAGCCATGCGTATTACCATCACATGCCAGAACAAGGGTCCTCTGGGAGTTGGTATCGTTGCTCTGCAAAACCTTTGGGCAATCTTTGATTTGCATTCCTCGCAGACTGACATAACTTGTGTATGGGGAAAGGACATCAATGGAAAACATGAAGGCTTTGGACTTGTCTTGGCCTTGTGCAATGGTGTGTTTTGTGTGAGACAAGTAAGAATTCCTTGTGATATTTCAACGACAACTTTCGGAGGACGTAAGGTTTTCTAGGCACTTTTTACTGCGGTAGAGGGGAGGCTTAAGAGTTTTCTGCTCCAGATTTACAGGCTTAGAGGTGATCAAAGATGACAGCATTGTTAGAAAAAGTCAGCTATGTGATGCTGTATAAATGCGCTTTGTGTTGAGCTCTTCATATGGCACAGAAGGTCATATGTGTTGCTTGGCACTGATGTGTGAGGGTGTGTTGTTTTTCTGCGCATTGGTGGTATAGTGGTGAGCATAGCTGCTTCCCAAGCAGTTGACCCGGGTTCGATTCCCGGCCAATGCATCGTAATTACCTGTTCAAGGACAACTTGGCCCTCTCTTGCCACCTGCTGTCAAGGAAGATCCTTGAATCAAAGGAAGATAGCTTTCGGTCTTTGAAACCCCACCAGAAAGACATGTTCTTGTTTGTCCATTCAGTAGAGGGGTTCTCATTTTGCACCAGCCTTGATATAAATCGTGTTTTTAACGCCATACAATGACAAATGCCGCTGTTCTATGCTGAAAGTGACCAACAGTCTTCTTGTGGTGGCTTTGGTCCAAAGCATCGGCCATGTGGGACTGAATCATTGATTTGGCTTTCATAATCACAATGGAACTTGGTCTTTTGCAGAGGGTTAACAGACTATCTGTTCTGACAAGAAGGCCTAAATTTTGCGCTCAAAAGTGCTTCTTCCAGTGCTGCGACACAGACAGACACATCACATGCAAGTATCCCCAGTGAATCGTGGAACAAGGTGTACCAATTTCAGTTTTGACTTCAGCCATCGGATTTTAGTTGTGGAGCAATTTTGGGGAGACCCCAGTGAGACAAATCTTTACTTCACTTATCAGGTTTTAACGCTGTGTGTGGCACAGAAAGTGCAGAATCCAGTCACTGAGAGAATAAGGGGAACCAAAGAGGTCCTTCTTTCCTGAGGGACTAGACTTGTGAATACAGAAATTGCATGCAGTTGTTCCTTGTTTGACTAAAAGATGTGTCTATGCTTGGTTCCTGCTGCCTGTGGAGAGGCCTCCTTTACTGTTTTGTCCCAATTATTGCTTTGTGTTTTCACTTGTAGTCATGAGACTGCATATGAACATATGAAAGGAATGATTTAAGATTAGGAAACAAATGTAGGCTGAAGCAGTAAGTATTTGAAATTTGTCATCGTGTTCCATAGCAGGTAATACCGTGTGTTTCTGCCTACTGGTTCCTCATGGGGAGGTGGCTGCTCCATGCATTGGTGGTATAGTGGTGAGAATAGCTGCTTGCCAAGCAGTTGACCCGGGTTCGATTCCCGGCCAATGCAAGAGTTAGAGGTCTGCGTTAACGCATCTCGCAGCCTCTGTAACCAAAGCAACACTGGTGGAAACAAGTGTGGTGTATTCTCTGGTTCAATCATCACCTGGCATGTGTGTGTGTGTGTGTTGAAGAGTCACCAAAAAATATGGGCATATGTCAAAGCTTCTGTTGTGTTGCTCCTTTGATTTTTGTTGTTTGCAGCAAATCTGTTTAGTACTGTACAAGAGACAAATGTCACTGTCCTATGATGCAATTGGCCAAAGATCTTCTTGTACATAACCAAGTGAACCCTAATGAACTGCCCAGGCATAGTGATAAGTACATGAAATCTGGCTTTGCGCATTTGGAAATTGTCGAAAATCTGAACTCATAAAAAGGTGCTAGCCATGCGTATTACCATCACATGCCAGAACAAGGGTCCTCTGGGAGTTGGTATCGTTGCTCTGCAAAACCTTTGGGCAATCTTTGATTTGCATTCCTCGCAGACTGACATAACTTGTGTATGGGGAAAGGACATCAATGGAAAACATGAAGGCTTTGGGCTTGTCTTGGCCTTGTGCAATGGTGTGTTTTGTGTGAGACAAGTAAGAATTCCTTGTGATATTTCAACGACAACTTTCGGAGGACGTAAGGTTTTCTAGGCACTTTTTACTGCGGTAGAGGGGAGGCTTAAGAGTTTTCTGCTCCAGATTTACAGGCTTAGAGGTGATCAAAGATGACAGCATTGTTAGAAAAAGTCAGCTATGTGATGCTGTATAAATGCGCTTTGTGTTGAGCTCTTCATATGGCACAGAAGGTCATATGTGTTGCTTGGCACTGATGTGTGAGGGTGTGTTGTTTTTCTGCGCATTGGTGGTATAGTGGTGAGCATAGCTGCTTCCCAAGCAGTTGACCCGGGTTCGATTCCCGGCCAATGCATCGTAATTACCTGTTCAAGGACAACTTGGCCCTCTCTTGCCACCTGCTGTCAAGGAAGATCCTTGAATCAAAGGAAGATAGCTTTCGGTCTTTGAAACCCCACCAGAAAGACATGTTCTTGTTTGTCCATTCAGTAGAGGGGTTCTCATTTTGCACCAGCCTTGATATAAATCGTGTTTTTAATGCCATACAATGACAAATGCCGCTGTTCTATGCTGAAAGTGACCAACAGTCTTCTTGTGGTGGCTTTGGTCCAAAGCATCGGCCATGTGGGACTGAATCATTGATTTGGCTTTCATAATCACAATGGAACTTGGTCTTTTGCAGAGGGTTAACAGACTATCTGTTCTGACAAGAAGGCCTAAATTTTGCGCTCAAAAGTGCTTCTTCCAGTGCTGCGACAAAGACAGACACATCACATGCAAGTATCCCCAGTGAATCGTGGAACAAGGTGTACGAATTTCAGTTTTGACTTCAGCCATCGGATTTTAGTTGTGGAGCAATTTTGGGGAGACCCCAGTGAGACAAATCTTTACTTCACTTATCAGGTTTTAACGCTGTGTGTGGCACAGAAAGTGCAGAATCCAGTCACTGAGAGAATAAGGGGAACCAAAGAGGTCCTTCTTTCCTGAGGGACTAGACTTGTGAATACAGAAATTGCATGCAGTTGTTCCTTGTTTGACTAAAAGATGTGTCTATGCTTGGTTCCTGCTGCCTGTGGAGAGGCCTCCTTTACTGTTTTGTCCCAATTATTGCTTTGTGTTTTCACTTGTAGTCATGAGACTGCATATGAACATATGAAAGGAATGATTTAAGATTAGGAAACAAATGTAGGCTGAAGCAGTAAGTATTTGAAATTTGTCATCGTGTTCCACAGCAGGTAATACCGTGTGTTTCTGCCTACTGGTTCCTCATGGGGAGGTGGCTGCTCCATGCATTGGTGGTATAGTGGTGAGAATAGCTGCTTGCCAAGCAGTTGACCCGGGTTCGATTCCCGGCCAATGCAAGAGTTAGAGGTCTGCGTTAACACATCTCGCAGCCTCTGTAACCAAAGCAACACTGGTGGAAACAAGTGTGGGGTATTCTCTGGTTCAATCATCACCTGGCGTGTGTGTGTGTGTGTTTGAAGAGTCACCAAAAAATATGGGCATATGTCAAAGCTTCTGTTGTGTTGCTCCTTTGATTTTTGTTGTTTGCAGCAAATCTGTTTAGTACTGTACAAGAGACAAATGTCACTGTCCTATGATGCAATTGGCCAAAGATCTTCTTGTACATAACCAAGTGAACCCTAATGAACTGCCCAGGCATAGTGATAAGTACATGAAATCTGGCTTTGCGCATTTGGAAATTGTCGAAAATCTGAACTCATAAAAAGGTGCTAGCCATGCGTATTACCATCACATGCCAGAACAAGGGTCCTCTGGGAGTTGGTATCGTTGCTCTGCAAAACCTTTGGGCAATCTTTGATTTGCATTCCTCGCAGACTGACATAACTTGTGTATGGGGAAAGGACATCAATGGAAAACATGAAGGCTTTGGGCTTGTCTTGGCCTTGTGCAATGGTGTGTTTTGTGTGAGACAAGTAAGAATTCCTTGTGATATTTCAACGACAACTTTCGGAGGACGTAAGGTTTTCTAGGCACTTTTTACTGCGGTAGAGGGGAGGCTTAAGAGTTTTCTGCTCCAGATTTACAGGCTTAGAGGTGATCAAAGATGACAGCATTGTTAGAAAAAGTCAGCTATGTGATGCTGTATAAATGCGCTTTGTGTTGAGCTCTTCATATGGCACAGAAGGTCATATGTGTTGCTTGGCACTGATGTGTGAGGGTGTGTTGTTTTTCTGCGCATTGGTGGTATAGTGGTGAGCATAGCTGCTTCCCAAGCAGTTGACCCGGGTTCGATTCCCGGCCAATGCATCGTAATTACCTGTTCAAGGACAACTTGGCCCTCTCTTGCCACCTGCTGTCAAGGAAGATCCTTGAATCAAAGGAAGATAGCTTTCGGTCTTTGAAACCCCACCAGAAAGACATGTTCTTGTTTGTCCATTCAGTAGAGGGGTTCTCATTTTGCACCAGCCTTGATATAAATCGTGTTTTTAACGCCATACAATGACAAATGCCGCTGTTCTATGCTGAAAGTGACCAACAGTCTTCTTGTGGTGGCTTTGGTCCAAAGCATCGGCCATGTGGGACTGAATCATTGATTTGGCTTTCATAATCACAATGGAACTTGGTCTTTTGCAGAGGGTTAACAGACTATCTGTTCTGACAAGAAGGCCTAAATTTTGCGCTCAAAAGTGCTTCTTCCAGTGCTGCGACACAGACAGACACATCACATGCAAGTATCCCCAGTGAATCGTGGAACAAGGTGTACGAATTTCAGTTTTGACTTCAGCCATCGGATTTTAGTTGTGGAGCAATTTTGGGGAGACCCCAGTGAGACAAATCTTTACTTCACTTATCAGGTTTTAACGCTGTGTGTGGCACAGAAAGTGCAGAATCCAGTCACTGAGAGAATAAGGGGAACCAAAGAGGTCCTTCTTTCCTGAGGGACTAGACTTGTGAATACAGAAATTGCATGCAGTTGTTCCTTGTTTGACTAAAAGATGTGTCTATGCTTGGTTCCTGCTGCCTGTGGAGAGGCCTCCTTTACTGTTTTGTCCCATTATTGCTTTGTGTTTTCACTTGTAGTCAAGAGACTGCATATGAACATATGAAAGGAATGATTTAAGATTAGGAAACAAATGTAGGCTGAAGCAGTAAGTATTTGAAATTTGTCATCGTGTTCCACAGCAGGTAATACCGTGTGTTTCTGCCTACTGGTTCCTCATGGGGAGGTGGCTGCTCCATGCATTGGTGGTATAGTGGTGAGAATAGCTACTTGCCAAGCAGTTGACCCGGGTTCGATTCCCGGCCAATGCAAGAGTTAGAGGTCTGCGTTAACACATCTTGCAGCCTCTGTAACCAAAGCAACACTGGTGGAAACAAGTGTGGGGTATTCTCTGGTTCAATCATCACCTGGCATGTGGGTGTGTGCTTGAAGAGTCACCAAAAAATATGGGCATATGTCAAAGCTTCTGTTGTGTTGCTCCTTTGATTTTTGTTGTTTGCAGCGAATCTGTTTAGTACTGTACAAGAGACAAATGTCACTGTCCTATGATGCAATTGGCCAAAGATCTTCTTGTACATAACCAAGTGAACCCTAATGAACTGCCCAGGCATAGTGATAAGTACATGAAATCTGGCTTTGCGCATTTGGAAATTGTCGAAAATCTGAACTCATAAAAAGGTGCTAGCCATGCGTATTACCATCACATGCCAGAACAAGGGTCCTCTGGGAGTTGGTATCGTTGCTCTGCAAAACCTTTGGGCAATCTTTGATTTGCGTTCCTCGCAGACTGACATAACTTGTGTATGAGGAAAGGACATCAATGGAAAACATGAAGGCTTTGGGCTTGTCTTGGCCTTGTGCAATGGTGTGTTTTGTGTGAGACAAGTAAGAATTCCTTGTGATATTTCAACGACAACTTTCGGAGGACGTAAGGTTTTCTAGGCACTTTTTACTGCGGTAGAGGGGAGGCTTAAGAGTTTTCTGCTCCAGATTTACAGGCTTAGAGGTGATCAAAGATGACAGCATTGTTAGAAAAAGTCAGCTATGTGATGCTGTATAAATGCGCTTTGTGTTGAGCTCTTCATATTGCACAGAAGGTCATATGTGTTGCTTGGCACTGATGTGTGAGGGTGTGTTGTTTTTCTGCGCATTGGTGGTATAGTGGTGAGCATAGCTGCTTCCCAAGCAGTTGACCCGGGTTCGATTCCCGGCCAATGCATCGTAATTACCTGTTCAAGGACAACTTGGCCCTCTCTTGCCACCTGCTGTCAAGGAAGATCCTTGAATCAAAGGAAGATAGCTTTTGGTCTTTGAAACCCCACCAGAAAGACATGTTCTTGTTTGTCCATTCAGTAGAGGGGTTCTCATTTTGCACCAGCCTTGATATAAATCGTGTTTTTAACGCCATACAATGACAAATGCCGCTCTTCTATGCTGAAAGTGACCAACAGTCTTCTTGTGGTGGCTTTGGTCCAAAGCATCGGCCATGTGGGACTGAATCACTGATTTGGCTTTCATAATCACAATGGAACTTGGTCTTTTGCAGAGGGTTAACAGACTATCTGTTCTGACAAGAAGGCCTAAATTTTGCGCTCAAAAGTGCTTCTTCCAGTGCTGAGAGACAGACTGACACATCACATGCAAGTATCCCCAGTGAATCATGGAACAAGATGTACGAATTTCAGTTTTGACTTCAGCCATCGGATTTTAGTTGTGGAGCAATTTTGGGGAGACCCCAGTGAGACAAATCTTTACTTCACTTATCAGGTTTTAACGCTGTATGTGGCACAGAAAGTGCAGAATCCAGTCACTGAGAGAATAAGGGGAACCAAAGAGGTCCTTCTTTCCTGAGGGACTAGACTTGTGAATACAGAAATTGCATGCAGTTGTTCCTTGTTTGACTAAAAGATGTGTCTATGCTTGGTTCCTGCTGCCTGTGGAGAGGCCTCCTTTACTGTTTTGTCCCATTATTGCTTTGTGTTTTCACTTGTAGTCATGAGACTGCATATGAACATATGAAAGGAATGATTTAAGATTAGGAAACAAATGTAGGCTGAAGCAGTAAGTATTTGAAATTTGTCATCGTGTTCCACAGCAGGTATTACCGTGTGTTTCTGCCTACTGGTTCCTCATGGGGAGGTGGCTGCTCCATGCATTGGTGGTATAGTGGTGAGAATAGCTGCTTGCCAAGCAGTTGACCCGGGTTCGATTCCCGGCCAATGCAAGAGTTAGAGGTCTGCGTTAACACATCTCGCAACCTCTGTAACCAAAGCAACACTGGTGGAAACAAGTGTGGGGTATTCTCTGGTTCAATCATCACCTGGCATGTGGGTGTGTGCTTGAAGAGTCACCAAAAAATATGGGCATATGTCAAAGCTTCTGTTGTGTTGCTCCTTTGATTTTTGTTGTTTGCAGCGAATCTGTTTAGTACTGTACAAGAGACAAATGTCACTGTCCTATGATGCAATTGGCCAAAGATCTTCTTGTACATAACCAAGTGAACCCTAATGAACTGCCCAGGCATAGTGATAAGTACATGAAATCTGGCTTTGCGCATTTGGAAATTGTCGAAAATCTGAACTCATAAAAAGGTGCTAGCCATGCGTATTACCATCACATGCCAGAACAAGGGTCCTCTGGGAGTTGGTATCGTTGCTCTGCAAAACCTTTGGGCAATCTTTGATTTGCATTCCTCGTAGACTGACATAACTTGTGTATGGGGAAAGGACATCAATGGAAAACATGAAGGCTTTGGGCTTGTCTTGGCCTTGTGCAATGGTGTGTTTTGTGTGAGACAAGTAAGAATTCCTTGTGATATTTCAACGACAACTTTCGGAGGACGTAAGGTTTTCTAGGCACTTTTTACTGCGGTAGAGGGGAGGCTTAAGAGTTTTCTGCTCCAGATTTACAGGCTTAGAGGTGATCAAAGATGACAGCATTGTTAGAAAAAGTCAGCTATGTGATGCTGTATAAATGCGCTTTGTGTTGAGCTCTTCATATGGCACAGAAGGTCATATGTGTTGCTTGGCACTGATGTGTGAGGGTGTGTTGTTTTTCTGCGCATTGGTGGTATAGTGGTGAGCATAGCTGCTTCCCAAGCAGTTGACCCGGGTTCGATTCCCGGCCAATGCATTGTAATTACCTGTTCAAGGACAACTTGGCCCTCTCTTGCCACCTGCTGTCAAGGAAGATCCTTGAATCAAAGAAGATAGCTTTTGGTCTTTGAAACCCCACCAGAAAGACATGTTCTTGTTTGTCCATTCAGTAGAGGGGTTCTCATTTTGCACCAGCCTTGATATAAATCGTGTTTTTAACGCCATACAATGACAAATGCCGCTGTTCTATGCTGAAAGTGACCAACAGTCTTCTTGTGGTGGCTTTGGTCCAAAGCATCGGCCATGTGGGACTGAATCATTGATTTGGCTTTCATTATCACAATGGAACTTGGTCTTTTGCAGAGGGTTAACAGACTATCTGTTCTGACAAGAAGGCCTAAATTTTGCGCTCAAAAGTGCTTCTTCCAGTGCTGCGACACAGACAGACACATCACATGCAAGTATCCCCAGTGAATCGTGGAACAAGGTGTACGATTTTCAGTTTTGACTTCAGCCATCGGATTTTAGTTGTGGAGCAATTTTGGGGAGAACCCAGTGAGACAAATCTTTACTTCACTTATCAGGTTTTAACGCTGTGTGTGGCACAGAAAGTGCAGAATCCAGTCACTGAGAGAATAAGGGGAACCAAAGAGGTCCTTCTTTCCTGAGGGACTAGACTTGTGAATACAGAAATTGCATGCAGTTGTTCCTTGTTTGACTAAAAGATGTGTCTATGCTTGGTTCCTGCTGCCTGTGGAGAGGCCTCCTTTACTGTTTTGTCCCATTATTGCTTTGTGTTTTCACTTGTAGTCAAGAGACTGCATATGAACATATGAAAGGAATGATTTAAGATTAGGAAACAAATGTAGGCTGAAGCAGTAAGTATTTGAAATTTGTCATCGTGTTCCACAGCAGGTAATACCGTGTGTTTCTGCCTACTGGTTCCTCATGGGGAGGTGGCTGCTCCATGCATTGGTGGTATAGTGGTGAGAATAGCTGCTTGCCAAGCAGTTGACCCGGGTTCGATTCCCGGCCAATGCAAGAGGTAGAGGTCTGCGTTAACACATCTCGCAGCCTCTGTAACCAAAGCAACACTGGTGGAAACAAGTGTGGGGTATTCTCTGGTTCAATCATCACCTGGCATGTGTGTGTGTGTTCTTGAAGAGTCACCAAAAAATATGGGCATATGTCAAAGCTTCTGTTGTGTTGCTCCTTTGATTTTTGTTGTTTGCAGCGAATCTGTTTAGTACTGTACAAGAGACAAATGTCACTGTCCTATGATGCAATTGGCCAAAGATCTTCTTGTACATAACCAAGTGAACCCTAATGAACTGCCCAGGCATAGTGATAAGTACATGAAATCTGGCTTTGCGCATTTGGAAATTGTCGAAAATCTGAACTCATAAAAAGGTGCTAGCCATGCGTATTACCATCACATGCCAGAACAAGGGTCCTCTGGGAGTTGGTATCGTTGCTCTGCAAAACCATTGGGCAATCTTTGATTTGCGTTCCTCGCAGACTGACATAACTTGTGTATGAGGAAAGGACATCAATGGAAAACATGAAGGCTTTGGGCTTGTCTTGGCCTTGTGCAATGGTGTGTTTTGTGTGAGACAAGTAAGAATTCCTTGTGATATTTCAACGACAACTTTCGGAGGACGTAAGGTTTTCTAGGCACTTTTTACTGCGGTAGAGGGGAGGCTTAAGAGTTTTCTGCTCCAGATTTACAGGCTTAGAGGTGATCAAAGATGACAGCATTGTTAGAAAAAGTCAGCTATGTGATGCTGTATAAATGCGCTTTGTGTTGAGCTCTTCATATGGCACAGAAGGTCATATGTGTTGCTTGGCACTGATGTGTGAGGGTGTGTTGTTTTTCTGCGCATTGGTGGTATAGTGGTGATCATAGCTGCTTCCCAAGCAGTTGACCCGGGTTCGATTCCCGGCCAATGCATCGTAATTACCTGTTCAAGGACAACTTGGCCCTCTCTTGCCACCTGCTGTCAAGGAAGATCCTTGAATCAAAGGAAGATAGTTTTCGGTCTTTGAAACCCCACCAGAAAGACATGTTCTTGTTTGTCCATTCAGTAGAGGGGTTCTCATTTTGCACCAGCCTTGATATAAATCGTGTTTTTAATGCCATACAATGACAAATGCCGCTGTTCTATGCTGAAAGTGACCAACAGTCTTCTTGTGGTGGCTTTGGTCCAAAGCATCGGCCATGTGGGACTGAATCATTGATTTGGCTTTCATAATCACAATGGAACTTGGTCTTTTGCAGAGGGTTAACAGACTATCTGTTCTGACAAGAAGGCCTAAATTTTGCGCTCAAAAGTGCTTCTTCCAGTGCTGAGACACAGACTGACACATCACATGCAAATATCCCCAGTGAATCATGGAACAAGATGTACGAATTTCAGTTTTGACTTCAGCCATCAGATTTTAGTTATGGAGCAATTTTGGGGAGACCCCAGTGAGACAAATCTTTACTTCACTTATCAGGTTTTAACGCTGTATGTGGCACAGAAAGTGCAGAATCCAGCCACTGAGATAAAGGGGAACCAAAGAGGTCCTTCTTTCCTGAGGGACTAGACTTGTGAATACAGAAATTGCATGCAGTTGTTCCTTGTTTGACTAAAAGATGTGTCTATGCTTGGTTCCTGCTGCCTGTGGAGAGGCCTCCTTTACTGTTTTGTCCCAATTATTGCTTTGTGTTTTCACTTGTAGTCATGAGACTGCATATGAACATATGAAAGGAATGATTTAAGATTAGGAAACAAATGCAGGCTGAAGCAGTAAGTATTTGAAATTTGTCATCGTGTTCCACAGCAGGTAATACCGTGTGTTTCTGCCTACTGGTTCCTCATGGGGAGGTGGCTGCTCCATGCATTGGTGGTATAGTGGTGAGAATAGCTGCTTGCCAAGCAGTTGACCTGGGTTCGATTCCCGGCCAATGCAAGAGGTAGAGGTCTGCGTTAACACATCTCGCAGCCTCTGTAACCGAAGCAACACTGGTGGAAACAAGTGTGGGGTGTTCTCTGGTTCAATCATCACCTGGCGTGTGTGTGTGTGTGTTTGAAGAGTCACCAAAAAATATGGGCATATGTCAAAGCTTCTGTTGTGTTGCTCCTTTGATTTTTGTTGTTTGCAGCGAATCTGTTTAGTACTGTACAAGAGACAAATGTCACTGTCCTATGATGCAAATGGCCAAAGATCTTCTTGTACATAACCAAGTGAACCCTAATGAACTGCCCAGGCATAGTGATAAGTACATGAAATCTGGCTTTGCGCATTTGGAAATTGTCGAAAATCTGAACTCATAAAAAGGTGCTAGCCATGCGTATTACCATCACATGCCAGAACAAGGGTCCTCTGGGAGTTGGTATCGTTGCTCTGCAAAACCTTTGGGCAATCTTTGATTTGCGTTCCTCGCAGACTGACATAACTTGTGTATGAGGAAAGGACATCAATGGAAAACATGAAGGCTTTGGGCTAGTCTTGGCCTTGTGCAATGGTGTGTTTTGTGTGAGACAAGTAAGAATTCCTTGTGATATTTCAACGACAACTTTCGGAGGACGTAAGGTTTTCTAGGCACTTTTTACTGCGGTAGAGGGGAGGCTTAAGAGTTTTCTGCTCCAGATTTACAGGCTTAGAGGTGATCAAAGATGACAGCATTGTTAGAAAAAGTCAGCTATGTGATGCTGTATAAATGCGCTTTGTGTTGAGCTCTTCATATGGCACAGAAGGTCATATGTGTTGCTTGGCACTGATGTGTGAGGGTGTGTTGTTTTTCTGCGCATTGGTGGTATAGTGGTGAGAATAGCTGCTTCCCAAGCAGTTGACCCGGGTTCGATTCCCGGCCAATGCATCGTAATTACCTGTTCAAGGACAACTTGGCCCTCTCTTGCCACCTGCTGTCAAGGAAGATCCTTGAATCAAAGGAAGATAGTTTTCGGTCTTTGAAACCCCACCAGAAAGACATGTTCTTGTTTGTCCATTCAGTAGAGGGGTTCTCATTTTGCACCAGCCTTGATATAAATCGTGTTTTTAATGCCATACAATGACAAATGCCGCTGTTCTATGCTGAAAGTGACCAACAGTCTTCTTGTTGTGGCTTTGGTCCAAAGCATCGGCCATGTGGGACTGAATCATTGATTTGGCTTTCATAATCACAATGGAACTTGGTCTTTTGCAGAGGGTTAACAGACTATCTGTTCTGACAAGAAGGCCTAAATTTTGCGCTCAAAAGTGCTTCTTCCAGTGCTGAGACACAGACTGACACATCACATGCAAATATCCCCAGTGAATCATGGAACAAGATGTACGAATTTCAGTTTTGACTTCAGACATCAGATTTTAGTTATGGAGCAATTTTGGGGAGACCCCAGTGAGACAAATCTTTACTTCACTTATCAGGTTTTAACGCTGTATGTGGCACAGAAAGTGCAGAATCCAGTCACTGAGATAAAGGGGAACCAAAGAGGTCCTTCTTTCCTGAGGGACTAGACTTGTGAATACAGAAATTGCATGCAGTTGTTCCTTGTTTGACTAAAAGATGTGTCTATGCTTGGTTCCTGCTGCCTGTGGAGAGGCCTCCTTTACTGTTTTGTCCCAATTATTGCTTTGTGTTTTCACTTGTAGTCATGAGACTGCATATGAACATATGAAAGGAATGATTTAAGATTAGGAAACAAATGTAGGCTGAAGCAGTAAGTATTTGAAATTTGTCATCGTGTTCCACAGCAGGTAATACCGTGTGTTTCTGCCTACTGGTTCCTCATGGGGAGGCAGCTGCTCCATAAATTGGTGGTATAGTGGTGAGAATAGCTGCTTGCCAAGCAGTTGACCCGGGTTCGATTCCCGGCCAATGCAAGAGTTAGAGGTCTGCGTTAATACATCTCGCAGCCTCTGTAACCGAAGCAACACTGGTGGAAACAAGTGTGGGGTATTCTCTGGTTCAATCATCACCTGGCGTGTGTGTGTGTGCTTGAAGAGTCACCAAAAAATATGGGCATATGTCAAAGCTTCTGTTGTGTTGCTCCTTTGATTTTTGTTGTTTGCAGCGAATCTGTTTAGTACTGTACAAGAGACAAATGTCACTGTCCTATGATGCAATTGGCCAAAGATCTTTTTGTACATAACCAAGTGAACCCTAATGAACTGCCCAGGCATAGTGATAAGTACATGAAATCTGGCTTTGCGCATTTGGAAATTGTCGAAAATCTGAACTCATAAAAAGGTGCTAGCCATGCGTATTACCATCACATGCCAGAACAAGGGTCCTCTGGGAGTTGGTATCGTTGCTCTGCAAAACCTTTGGGCAATCTTTGATTTGCGTTCCTCGCAGACTGACATAACTTGTGTATGAGGAAAGGACATCAATGGAAAACATGAAGGCTTTGGGCTTGTCTTGGCCTTGTGCAATGGTGTGTTTTGTGTGAGACAAGTAAGAATTCCTTGTGATATTTCAACGACAACTTTCGGAGGACGTAAGGTTTTCTAGGCACTTTTTACTGCGGTAGAGGGGAGGCTTAAGAGTTTTCTGCTCCAGATTTACAGGCTTAGAGGTGATCAAAGATGACAGCATTGTTAGAAAAAGTCAGCTATGTGATGCTGTATAAATGCGCTTTGTGTTGAGCTCTTCATATGGCACAGAAGGTCATATGTGTTGCTTGGCACTGATGTGTGAGGGTGTGTTGTTTTTCTGCGCATTGGTGGTATAGTGGTGAGAATAGCTGCTTCCCAAGCAGTTGACCCGGGTTCCAATGCATCGTAATTACCTGTTCAAGGACAACTTGGCCCTCTCTTGCCACCTGCTGTCAAGGAAGATCCTTGAATCAAAGGAAGATAGTTTTCGGTCTTTGAAACCCCACCAGAAAGACATGTTCTTGTTTGTCCATTCAGTAGAGGGGTTCTCATTTTGCACCAGCCTTGATATAAATCGTGTTTTTAATGCCATACAATGACAAATGCCGCTCTTCTATGCTGAAAGTGACCAACAGTCTTCTTGTGGTGGCTTTGGTCCAAAGCATCGGCCATGTGGGACTGAATCATTGATTTGGCTTTCATAATCACAATGGAACTTGGTCTTTTGCAGAGGGTTAACAGACTATCTGTTCTGACAAGAAGGCCTAAATTTTGCGCTCAAAAGTGCTTCTTCCAGTGCTGAGACACAGACTGACACATCACATGCAAATATCCCCAGTGAATCATGGAACAAGATGTACGAATTTCAGTTTTGACTTCAGCCATCAGATTTTAGTTATGGAGCAATTTTGGGGAGACCCCAGTGAGACAAATCTTTACTTCACTTATCAGGTTTTAACGCTGTATGTGGCACAGAAAGTGCAGAATCCAGTCACTGAGATAAAGGGGAACCAAAGAGGTCCTTCTTTCCTGAGGGACTAGACTTGTGAATACAGAAATTGCATGCAGTTGTTCCTTGTTTGACTAAAAGATGTGTCTATGCTTGGTTCCTGCTGCCTGTGGAGAGGCCTCCTTTACTGTTTTGTCCCAATTATTGCTTTGTGTTTTCACTTGTAGTCATGAGACTGCATATGAACATATGAAAGGAATGATTTAAGATTAGGAAACAAATGTAGGCTGAAGCAGTAAGTATTTGAAATTTGTCATCGTGTTCCACAGCAGGTAATACCGTGTGTTTCTGCCTACTGGTTCCTCATGGGGGAGGTGGCTGCTCCATGAATTGGTGGTATAGTGGTGAGAATAGCTGCTTGCCAAGCAGTTGACCCGGGTTCGATTCCCGGCCAATGCAAGAGTTAGAGGTCTGCGTTAATACATCTCGCAGCCTCTGTAACCGAAGCAACACTGGTGGAAACAAGTGTGGGGTATTCTCTGGTTCAATCATCACCTGGCGTGTGTGTGTGTGCTTGAAGAGTCACCAAAAAATATGGGCATATGTCAAAGCTTCTGTTGTGTTGCTCCTTTGATTTTTGTTGTTTGCAGCGAATCTGTTTAGTACTGTACAAGAGACAAATGTCACTGTCCTATGATGCAATTGGCCAAAGATCTTCTTGTACATAACCAAGTGAACCCTAATGAACTGCCCAGGCATAGTGATAAGTACATGAAATCTGGCTTTGCGCATTTGGAAATTGTCGAAAATCTGAACTCATAAAAAGGTGCTAGCC
This sequence comes from Atherinomorus stipes, assembly GCA_023101725.1. NCBI lineage: Eukaryota > Metazoa > Chordata > Actinopteri > Atheriniformes > Atherinidae > Atherinomorus > Atherinomorus stipes. Next base: position 87,558 of record JALJCO010009528.1, on the reverse strand, counting down.
ATGCGTATTACCATCACATGCCAGAACAAGGGTCCTCTGGGAGTTGGTATCGTTGCTCTGCAAAACCTTTGGGCAATCTTTGATTTGCGTTCCTCGCAGACTGACATAACTTGTGTATGGGGAAAGGACATCAATGGAAAACATGAAGGCTTTGGGCTTGTCTTGGCCTTGTGCAATGGTGTGTTTTGTGTGAGACAAGTAAGAATTCCTTGTGATATTTCAACGACAACTTTCGGAGGACGTAAGGTTTTCTAGGCACTTTTTACTGCGGTAGAGGGGAGGCTTAAGAGTTTTCTGCTCCAGATTTACAGGCTTAGAGGTGATCAAAGATGACAGCATTGTTAGAAAAAGTCAGCTATGTGATGCTGTATAAATGCGCTTTGTGTTGAGCTCTTCATATGGCACAGAAGGTCATATGTGTTGCTTGGCACTGATGTGTGAGGGTGTGTTGTTTTTCTGCGCATTGGTGGTATAGTGGTGAGCATAGCTGCTTCCCAAGCAGTTGACCCGGGTTCCAATGCATCGTAATTACCTGTTCAAGGACAACTTGGCCCTCTCTTGCCACCTGCTGTCAAGGAAGATCCTTGAATCAAAGGAAGATAGTTTTCGGTCTTTGAAACCCCACCAGAAAGACATGTTCTTGTTTGTCCATTCAGTAGAGGGGTTCTCATTTTGCACCAGCCTTGATATAAATCGTGTTTTTAACGCCATACAATGACAAATGCCGCTCTTCTATGCTGAAAGTGACCAACAGTCTTCTTGTGGTGGCTTTGGTCCAAAGCATCGGCCATGTGGGACTGAATCATTGATTTGGCTTTCATAATCACAATGGAACTTGGTCTTTTGCAGAGGGTTAACAGACTATCTGTTCTGACAAGAAGGCCTAAATTTTGCACTCAAAAGTGCTTCTTCCAGTGCTGCGACACAGACAGACACATCACATGCAAGTATCCCCGGTGAATCGTGGAACAAGGTGTACCAATTTCAGTTTTGACTTCAGCCATCAGATTTTAGTTGTGGAGCAATTTTGGGGAGACCCCAGTGAGACAAATCTTTACTTCACTTATCAGGTTTTAACGCTGTGTGTGGCACAGAAAGTGCAGAATCCAGTCACTGAGAGAATAAGGGGAACCAAAGAGGTCCTTCTTTCCTGAGGGACTAGACTTGTGAATACAGAAATTGCATGCAGTTGTTCCTTGTTTGACTAAAAGATGTGTCTATGCTTGGTTCCTGCTGCCTGTGGAGAGGCCTCCTTTACTGTTTTGTCCCAATTATTGCTTTGTGTTTTCACTTGTAGTCATGAGACTGCATATGAACATATGAAAGGAATGATTTAAGATTAGGAAACAAATGTAGGCTGAAGCAGTAAGTATTTGAAATTTGTCATCGTGTTCCACAGCAGGTAATACCGTGTGTTTCTGCCTACTGGTTCCTCATGGGGAGGTGGCTGCTCCATGCATTGGTGGTATAGTGGTGAGAATAGCTGCTTGCCAAGCAGTTGACCCGGGTTCGATTCCCGGCCAATGCAAGAGTTAGAGGTCTGCGTTAACGCATCTCGCAGCCTCTGTAACCGAAGCAACACTGGTGGAAACAAGTGTGGGGTATTCTCTGGTTCAATCATCACCTGGCGTGTGTGTGTGCTTGAAGAGTCACCAAAAAATATGGGCATATGTCAAAGCTTCTGTTGTGTTGCTCCTTTGATTTTTGTTGTTTGCAGCGAATCTGTTTAGTACTGTACAAGAGACAAATGTCACTGTCCTATGATGCAATTGGCCAAAGATCTTCTTGTACATAACCAAGTGAACCCTAATGAACTGCCCAGGCATAGTGATAAGTACATGAAATCTGGCTTTGCGCATTTGGAAATTGTCGAAAATCTGAACTCATAAAAAGGTGCTAGCCATGCGTATTACCATCACATGCCAGAACAAGGGTCCTCTGGGAGTTGGTATCGTTGGTATCGCTGCAAAACCTTTGGGCAATCTTTGATTTGCATTCCGCGTAGACTGACATAACTTGTGTATGGGGAAAGGACATCAATGGAAAACATGAAGGCTTTGGGCTGGTCTTGGCCTTTGTGTAATGGTGTGTTTTGTATGAGACAAGTAAGAATTCCTTTGTGATATTTCAACGACAACTTTCGGAGGACGTAAGGTTTTCTAGGCACTTTTTACTGCGGTAGAGGGGAGGCTTAAGAGTTTTCTGCTCCAGATTTACAGGCTTAGAGGTGATCAAAGATGACAGCATTGTTAGAAAAAGTCAGCTATGTGATGCTGTATAAATGCGCTTTGTGTTGAGCTCTTCATATGGCACAGAAGGTCATATGTGTTGCTTGGCACTGATGTGTGAGGGTGTGTTGTTTTTCTGCGCATTGGTGGTATAGTGGTGAGCATAGCTGCTTCCCAAGCAGTTGACCCGGGTTCGATTCCCGGCCAATGCATCGTAATAACCTGTTCAAGGACAACTTGGCCCTCTCTTGCCACCTGCTGTCAAGGAAGATCCTTTGAATCAAAGGAAGATAGCTTTCGGTCTTTGAAACCCCACCAGAAAGACATGTTCTTGTTTGTCCATTCAGTAGAGGGGTTCTCATTTTGCACCAGCCTTGATATAAATCGTGTTTTTAACGCCATACAATGACAAATGCCGCTGTTCTATGCTGAAAGTGACCAACAGTCTTCTTTGTGGTGGCTTTGGTCCAAAGCATCGGCCATGTGGGACTGAATCATTGATTTGGCTTTCATAATCACAATGGAACTTGGTCTTTTGCAGAGGGTTAACAGACTATCTGTTCTGACAAGAAGGCCTAAATTTTGCGCTCAAAAGTGCTTCTTCCAGTGCTGAGAGACAGACTGACACATCACATGCAAGTATCCCCAGTGAATCATGGAACAAGATGTACGAATTTCAGTTTTGACTTCAGCCATCGGATTTTAGTTGTGGAGCAATTTTGGGGAGACCCCAGTGAGACAAATCTTTACTTCACTAATCAGGTTTTAACGCTGTGTGTGGCACAGAAAGTGCAGAATCCAGTCACTGAGAGAATAAGGGAAACCAAAGAGGTCCTTCTCTCCTGAGGGACTAGACTTGTGAATACAGAAATTGCATGCAGTTGTTCCTTGTTTGACTAAAAGATGTGTCTATGCTTGGTTCCTGCTGCCTGTGGAGAGGCCTCCTTTACTGTTTTGTCCCATTATTGCTTTGTGTTTTCACTTGTAGTCATGAGACTGCATATGAACATATGAAAGGAATGATTTAAGATTAGGAAACAAATGTAGGCTGAAGCAGTAAGTATTTGAAATTTGTCATCGTGTTCCACAGCAGGTAACACCGTGTGTTTCTGCCTACTGGTTCCTCATGGGGAGGTGGCTGCTCCATGCATTGGTGGTATAGTGGTGAGAATAGCTGCTTGCCAAGCAGTTGACCCGGGTTCGATTCCCCGGCCAATGCAAGAGTTAGAGGTCTGTGTTAACACATCTCGCAGCCTCTGTAACCAAAGCAACACTGGTGGAAACAAGTGTGGGGTATTCTCTGGTTCAATCATCACCTGGCGTGTGTGTGTGTGTGTGTGTGTGTGCTTGAAGAGTCACCAAAAAATATGGGCATATGTCAAAGCTTCTGTTGTGTTGCTCCTTTGATTTTTGTTGTTTGCAGCGAATCTGTTTAGTACTGTACAAGAGACAAATGTCACTGTCCTATGATGCAATTGGCCAAAGATCTTCTTGTACATAACCAAGTGAACCCTAATGGACTGCCCAGGCATAGTGATAAGTACATGAAATCTGGCTTTGCGCATTTGGAAATTGTCGAAAATCTGAACTCATAAAAAGGTGCTAGCCATGCGTATTACCATCACATGCCAGAACAAGGGTCCTCTGGGAGTTGGTATCGTTGCTCTGCAAAACCTTTGGGCAATCTTTGATTTGCGTTCCTCGCAGACTGACATAACTTGTGTATGGGGAAAGGACATCAATGGAAAACATGAAGGCTTTGGGCTTGTCTTGGCCTTGTGCAATGGTGTGTTTTGTGTGAGACAAGTAAGAATTCCTTGTGATATTTCAACGACAACTTTCGGAGGACGTAAGGTTTTCTAGGCACTTTTTACTGCGGTAGAGGGGAGGCTTAAGAGTTTTCTGCTCCAGATTTACAGGCTTAGAGGTGATCAAAGATGACAGCATTGTTAGAAAAAGTCAGCTATGTGATGCTGTATAAATGCGCTTTGTGTTGAGCTCTTCATATGGCACAGAAGGTCATATGTGTTGCTTGGCACTGATGTGTGAGGGTGTGTTGTTTTTCTGTGCATTGGTGGTATAGTGGTGAGCATAGCTGCTTCCCAAGCAGTTGACCCGGGTTCGATTCCCGGCCAAAGCATCGTAATTACCTGTTCAAGGACAACTTGGCCCTCTCTTGCCACCTGCTGTCAAGGAAGATCCTTGAATCAAAGGAAGATAGTTTTCGGTCTTTGAAACCCCACCAGAAAGACATGTTCTTGTTTGTCCATTCAGTAGAGGGGTTCTCATTTTGCACCAGCCTTGATATAAATCGTGTTTTTAATGCCATACAATGACAAATGCCGCTCTTCTATGCTGAAAGTGACCAACAGTCTTCTTGTGGTGGCTTTGGTCCAAAGCATCGGCCATGTGGGACTGAATCACTGATTTGGCTTTCATAATCACAATGGAACTTGGTCTTTGCAGAGGGTTAACAGACTATCTGTTCTGACAAGAAGGCCTAAATTTTGCGCTCAAATGTGCTTCTTCCAGTGCTGCGACACAGACTGACACATCACATGCAAATATCCCCAGTGAATCATGGAACAAGATGTACGAATTTCAGTTTTGACTTCAGCGATTGGATTTTAGTTGTGGAGCAATTTTGGGGAGACCCCAGTGAGACAAATCTTTACTTCACTTATCAGGTTTTAACGCTGTGTGTGGCACAGAAAGTGCAGAATCCAGTCACTGAGATAAAGGGGAACCAAAGAGGTCCTTCTTTCCTGAGGGACTAGATTTGTGAATACAGAAATTGCATGCAGTTGTTCCTTGTTTGACTAAAAGATGTGTCTATGCTTGGTTCCTGCTGCCTGTGGAGAGGCCTCCTTTACTTTTTTGTCCCAATTATTGCTTTGTGTTTTCACTTGTAGTCATGAGACTGCATATGAACATATGAAAGGAATGATTTAAGATTAGGAAACAAATGCAGGCTGAAGCAGTAAGTATTTGAAATTTGTCATCGTGTTCCACAGCAGGTAATACCGTGTGTTTCTGCCTACTGGTTCCTCATGGGGAGGTGGCTGCTCCATGCATTGGTGGTATAGTGGTGAGAATAGCTGCTTGCCAAGCAGTTGACCCGGGTTCGATTCCCGGCCAACGCAAGAGTTAGAGGTCTGCGTTAACACATCTCGCAGCCTCTGTAACCAAAGCAACACTGGTGGAAACAAGTGTGGGGTATTCTCTGGTTCAATCATCACCTGGCGTGTGTGTGTGTGTGTGTGTGCTTGAAGAGTCACCAAAAAATATGGGCATATGTCAAAGCTTCTGTTGTGTTGCTCCTTTGATTTTTGTTGTTTGCAGCGAATCTGTTTAGTACTGTACAAGAGACAAATGTCACTGTCCTATGATGCAATTGGCCAAAGATCTTCTTGTACATAACCAAGTGAACCCTAATGAACTGCCCAGGCATAGTGATAAGTACATGAAATCTGGCTTTGCGCATTTGGAAATTGTCGAAAATCTGAACTCATAAAACGGTGCTAGCCATGCGTATTACCATCACATGCCAGAACAAGGGTCCTCTGGGAGTTGGTATCATTGCTCTGCAAAACCTTTGGGCAATCTTTGATTTGCGTTCCTCGCAGACTGACATAACTTGTGTATGGGGAAAGGACATCAATGGAAAACATGAAGGCTTTGGGCTTGTCTTGGCCTTGTGCAATGGTGTGTTTTGTGTGAGACAAGTAAGAATTCCTTGTGATATTTCAACGACAACTTTCGGAGGACGTAAGGTTTTCTAGGCACTTTTTACTGCGGTAGAGGGGAGGCTTAAGAGTTTTCTGCTCCAGATTTACAGGCTTAGAGGTGATCAAAGATGACAGCATTGTTAGAAAAAGTCAGCTATGTGATGCTGTATAAATGCGCTTTGTGTTGAGCTCTTCATATGGCACAGAAGGTCATATGTGTTGCTTGGCACTGATGTGTGAGGGTGTGTTGTTTTTCTGCGCATTGGTGGTATAGTGGTGAGCATAGCTGCTTCCCAAGCAGTTGACCCGGGTTCCAATGCATCGTAATTACCTGTTCAAGGACAACTTGGCCCTCTCTTGCCACCTGCTGTCAAGGAAGATCCTTGAATCAAAGGAAGATAGTTTTCGGTCTTTGAAACCCCACCAGAAAGACATGTTTTGTTTGTCCATTCAGTAGAGGGGTTCTCATTTTGCACCAGCCTTGATATAAATCGTGTTTTTAACGCCATACAATGACAAATGCCGCTCTTCTATGCTGAAAGTGACCAACAGTCTTCTTGTGGTGGCTTTGGTCCAAAGCATCGGCCATGTGGGACTGAATCATTGATTTGGCTTTCATAATCACAATGGAACTTGGTCTTTTGCAGAGGGTTAACAGACTATCTGTTCTGACAAGAAGGCCTAAATTTTGCACTCAAAAGTGCTTCTTCCAGTGCTGCGACACAGACAGACACATCACATGCAAGTATCCCCGGTGAATCGTGGAACAAGGTGTACCAATTTCAGTTTTGACTTCAGCCATCGGATTTTAGTTGTGGAGCAATTTTGGGGAGACCCCAGTGAGACAAATCTTTACTTCACTTATCAGGTTTTAACGCTGTGTGTGGCACAGAAAGTGCAGAATCCAGTCACTGAGAGAATAAGGGGAACCAAAGAGGTCCTTCTTTCCTGAGGGACTAGACTTGTGAATACAGAAATTGCATGCAGTTGTTCCTTGTTTGACTAAAAGATGTGTCTATGCTTGGTTCCTGCTGCCTGTGGAGAGGCCTCCTTTACTGTTTTGTCCCAATTATTGCTTTGTGTTTTCACTTGTAGTCATGAGACTGCATATGAACATATGAAAGGAATGATTTAAGATTAGGAAACAAATGTAGGCTGAAGCAGTAAGTATTTGAAATTTGTCATCGTGTTCCACAGCAGGTAATACCGTGTGTTTCTGCCTACTGGTTCCTCATGGGGAGGCGGCTGCTCCATAAATTGGTGGTATAGTGGTGAGAATAGCTGCTTGCCAAGCAGTTGACCCGGGTTCGATTCCCGGCCAATGCAAGAGTTAGAGGTCTGCGTTAATACATCTCGCAGCCTCTGTAACCGAAGCAACACTGGTGGAAACAAGTGTGGGGTATTCTCTGGTTCAATCATCACCTGGCGTGTGTGTGTGTGCTTGAAGAGTCACCAAAAAATATGGGCATATGTCAAAGCTTCTGTTGTGTTGCTCCTTTGATTTTTGTTGTTTGCAGCGAATCTGTTTAGTACTGTACAAGAGACAAATGTCACTGTCCTATGATGCAATTGGCCAAAGATCTTCTTGTACATAACCAAGTGAACCCTAATGAACTGCCCAGGCATAGTGATAAGTACATGAAATCTGGCTTTGCGCATTTGGAAATTGTCGAAAATCTGAACTCATAAAAAGGTGCTAGCCATGCGTATTACCATCACATGCCAGAACAAGGGTCCTCTGGGAGTTGGTATCGTTGCTCTGCAAAACCTTTGGGCAATCTTTGATTTGCATTCCTCGCAGACTGACATAACTTGTGTATGGGGAAAGCACATCAATGGAAAACATGAAGGCTTTGGGCTTGTCTTGGCCTTGTGCAATGGTGTGTTTTGTGTGAGACAAGTAAGAATTCCTTGTGATATTTCAACGACAACTTTCGGAGGACGTAAGGTTTTCTAGGCACTTTTTACTGCGGTAGAGGGGAGGCTTAAGAGTTTTCTCCTCCAGATTTACAGGCTTAGAGGTGATCAAAGATGACAGCATTGTTAGAAAAAGTCAGCTATGTGATGCTGTATAAATGTGCTTTGTGCTGAGCTCTTCATACGGCACAGAAGGTCATATGTGTTGCTTGGCACTGATGTGTGAGGGTGTGTTGGTTTTCTGCGCATTGGTGGTATAGTGGTGAGCATAGCTGCTTCCCAAGCAGTTGACCCGGGTTTGATTCCCGGCCAATACATCGTAATTACCTGTTCAAGGACAACTTGGCCCTCTCTTGCCACCTGCTGTCAACGAAGATCCTTGAATCAAAGGAAGATAGCTTTGGATCTTTGAAACCCCACCAGAAAGACATGTTCTTGTTTGTCCATTCAGTAGAGGGGTTCTCATTTTGCACCAGCCTTGATATAAATCGTGTTTTTAACGCCATACAATGACAAATGCCGCTGTTCTATGCTGAAAGTGACCAACAGTCTTCTTGTGGTGGCTTTGGTCCAAAGCATCGGCCATGTGGGACTGAATCATTGATTTGGCTTTCATAATCACAATGGAACTTGATCTTTTGCAGAGGGTTAACAGACTATCTGTTCTGACAAGAAGGCCTAAATTTTGCACTCAAAAGTGCTTCTTCCAGTGCTGCGACACAGACAGACACATCACATGCAAGTATCCCCAGTGAATCGTGGAACAAGGTGTACCAATTTCAGTTTTGACTTTATCCATCGGATTTTAGTTGAGGAGCAATTTTGGGGAGACCCCAGTGAGACAAATCTTTACTTCACTTATCAGGTTTTAACGCTGTGTGTGGCACAGAAAGTGCAGAATCCAGTCACTGAGAGAATAAGGGGAACCAAAGAGGTCCTTCTTTCCTGAGGGACTAGACTTGTGAATACAGAAATTGCATGCAGTTGTTCCTTGTTTGACTAAAAGATGTGTCTATGCTTGGTTCCTGCTGCCTGTGGAGAGGCCTCCTTTACTGTTTTGTCCCAATTATTGCTTTGTGTTTTCACTTGTAGTCATGAGACTGCATATGAACATATGAAAGGAATGATTTAAGATTAGGAAACAAATGTAGGCTGAAGCAGTAAGTATTTGAAATTTGTCATCGTGTTCCATAGCAGGTAATACCGTGTGTTTCTGCCTACTGGTTCCTCATGGGGAGGTGGCTGCTCCATGCATTGGTGGTATAGTGGTGAGAATAGCTGCTTGCCAAGCAGTTGACCCGGGTTCGATTCCCGGCCAATGCAACAATTAGAGGTCTGTGTTAACACGTCTTGCAGCCTCTGTAACCAAAGCAACACTGGTGGAAACAAGTGTGGGATATTCTCTGGTTGTTAGAATTCTATATTCTATATTCTATAATTCTATATTATCAATGATAAATGTGTGACATGCATGATCTGCTTCAGTGTGACATGCTCTCAGTGGAAAATTACTGCTATGGAGAAGTACTACTATCTTCTGCTACTGTATCTGTCAACCCGTTTCCATACAAGGAGTTGTTTTGTCTAACATGACCTGTGTGAATAAAAAGCTGCAAGGCTCAGAAAAACCTCGGAGATGGTATGAGACTGTCTCCCCTTGCAAGTTAAAACTCTAACTTGGTGTTGACTCTTTCTTGTCTCTCTCATTCCTTTTGGGTTTATAAAGAATTTACCTAACATTTTGGTCCTTCGAGCCGGATGCCAATACAGTGGAGCTGACTCGGGAACGGCAGAACAACTCCGTAGTGGCTGGGACCAAATGACAGGACTGGGTCCTGGTGGGACTGGGTCCCATTGTTGAAACAGTTCAGAACCTCCTCAGGGTGTGAGACAGGGCTGGGTCCTGGTGGGACTGGGTCCCATTTGTAGAGTAAGTTCCTCACAGCCTGTAAGCAGGACTGGGTCCTGATGGGACTGGGTCCCATAGTCATGAAGCTTCATTTGGTAAAACTCTAAATTGTAATAGTTCCTGTAGTACTTTATACTGAAAAGGAACAATTTAAATTAATTATAATTCAGTAATGACTAGTCTGGTTTCAAAAGGTGTGAATGTGAAGAGTGTGCATGTGGAAAGAGTGAAAGGATTTTGGAGGATTACTGACACCGTCCAGACCCGAAACCTACCGGTGCCAACATAAAGTCTGGACTGTGTATGAATCCTTTACTGAAATCATTAAGGCTTTAGGTGACTTCTGATCAGGATCTAAAACCTTCCTCACATTCCCGGGATAGAACCCCGAGTTCAGGTCCGGACCGAACAATAAGTTTGGCCTAGAAGCTTGACGTGAAGGGAAGGAGGAAAGGGTCCGCTGGAGAAATTTCCTTTTGACGAAGTCACAACCTTCAAAACTTCAAAACATGGGGAGCAATCGCAGTAAAGTAGTGTCTGTGTGTTCTGCAGATGCTGAATACATGGCTGTGACACATCCAGAGTCAGTGAGGTTCCTTCATAAATGGAAAAATAATGGAGTCCACATGACTCTGGATGTGGGACAGTGCACCAGGTTTTGTTATTAATTATTGTCTCCCCAGAAAGTGTTACCCGTAACCACGGACACCCCACCCCAACCTGTTGCAAATGATAGCGCAGACCTTAGCACAGCTGTGTCCTGTTGTTTGGTATGGGATGAGGAGTCTGTTATGGAGTTTAGAGGACGAATGTAAAAAGTGTTTGCTGAGAACAGTGGTTTGGAGGATGATAACGAGGAAGATGGAGCTTTCAGGCAACAGCTAAAGAATGTGCTGCTTTGGGGTTTCAGGCCTTAAGTCAGGCATAACGCCTGACTAGACAGAGAAGGACAGAAAAGAAGAAGGAGTAGGAGTAGGAGATTCTATTCCTGTTAGAGTTATGTGCGGATGCGGAACATGGGAGAAACAATCTGATTGCCAAAGTATGGATCATGGATCCAGATTCCAGGGAAGGTGTGATCGGCCAGACCATTCTAGTTTTTGCACATGCTGCAACTAGACAAGTTAAGTTGTGTCAACAATCACAACTGTTGAGGACTTAGTTTAAGTTACTACTGATAACCAGTCATCAGTGCACAACATTAGCAGTTAGCAGTAGAAACGACTTATTTGATTTCCTGTAGTAATAATGGAATGGTGATTAACCTCAACTTAACAGTTTGCATTCAAACAAAAACAGAGGAGTGTGAGTTTCACCAGCCAGACCCTCAAGCATATGCTGGCAGGTTTTGGGTACTGAAATCCAGGAGGTGCAGAGAGTGGATGACTGGACTATGTGTCAGTGCTCAGACTGACTACAGGAGGGTAACTTTAAACTCTATGAAGTTGTTACAGCCACACAAATATAAAATAGAAAGCTACTGTGGGCCAGGTCAGGAGTCGTCCTGACGTCCTGATATAAGTCTGGCCACAGTCTGGCTTTGTAGTTTTTATTAGAAACGTCCGTGTCTCTACAAGGCCTGGTACAGCTGTTTGGCCTCGTATCTGTCTGTCCTCAGTTTGTTTTGTTTGTGGGTTTCGGTGACTTCAGTTGTTGTGTCTTACACTGGATTTGTGTTGGCGTTGGGGTAGCTAGGCCTTGTTTTGTCATAGATGGGTTTTGGTTACAGGTTTTAGTTTGTGCCTTTTTGTTTCATAGGAATCCAGTTAAGGTTTATGTTGGTTTCCACATTTGGTTTAGGTTTTGTCTGTTTTTGGTTTCATTACTTTGAGCAGCATTGCCAACCTCATCTCCATTTTCAGTTTAGTTTCCCAGTGTTTGTGTTTATGCCTCATAAGCATCTGTTAAGACGACATTCTCTATCAGCACAGAGAAATCAGACAGTTGATACAGTTTTAGACGTGTAGCTAAGGACAACTGCACATTGTTTAGGGCATGATGAGAGATCTAGAAAGCAGAAACTGGGTCTGGTTGTATACAGTTCTAAACTTTTACATCTGTTTTTTAGAGAAGAGCTGCTCTGTATGAGGGAGGCATACAAATAATTCGATGGTGCCAGTTCTTGGAGAGTTAAACTTCCAGGCTGTGCGTTTTGTGTGATGATATATTCGTTCAGCTTAAAGTATGCTTAACTAGTGATGTTTGTTCCTCTTATTCCGTGGAATTTGCTGTGATAACAGCTGCCCATGGTCATCCGTTCCGAAGAAACATTTTTGTTTTGGCTTAGTTAGCTAACTGGTTGCACAGTCACAACTACTTCAACATGTGCATTTACTTTGGCAAACAGAAGGGACATTTGTATTTTTCATGTTGTTGCATTTCATTCACACATACAAATAACTTCTAACATGGTTTCATGGCTGCTAAGTGAGCCTGATGCACACAAACGCTCCAGGTGATAGATAACAGTCTTATCAGACATGCAGCTCAGCTCCTCACAGACTGGGAGAGAAGCAGCTGCTTAGTGGAGCTACTGTATGTTCAGAACAGCTAAAAACATTTCCAGCTATAGTTACACCAGCTTTCATCTTAGAACATAACTGAGAAATATTCATACAGCATAAGTTCTCTAACCTTGCCAACCTTTTTTGTTGATAATGTTTAGTGTTTCTCAGAACAGCCCTCACGACTGAAATCTGGGATTTCCTTACTCATCATATTGTTTTATGTTTGCATACTGAAGGTCTTTATAGATTTGCATGGACTCTGCATGGATTTTCATAGATTTTTTGTTGGATTAACTAAATATGAAGCCAAATATATTTGTTCGGTACCCACAGATGCATGTGTCCAATAGGTTCAATTAACCAGTATTTCCTCTAACAGTAAACACTTCCACAGCTGACCCGGACACAGGTCCGACTTTCTGTGTGATGCTCTGCTCGCAGACGAGACTTTTTCTTTTGTTCTTTTGCTATGCTGAGTTTGGATTTCAGCTGGAATATGTCCTGCTGACAGGACATCCAGACCTGCCTGATTGTGCAGATTATTTTGGCATCATTTACTTGTTTTAAATCAGGAAGTGAACTGAGCTGAAGGAGGATCTAAAGGTCCAAAGGTGATGTTTTAGTCTAATGAAGAGGTGTCTCATATACTAGGTCTTCCAGGGTTTCTCGGCCTGTGACTACTCTTTTTTGTATATGTTTTACTTGATGTCCTTTTGTTTCGTCATAGTTCTTCGTTTCTTTAGGTATAACATTATATAATACTTTAGATGTTTTGTTTTTGTAAATGTTCCAGTATAAATTTTGTTTCTCATCCTGATGTGACATTGAGAACAAGGGAATTAGTGGACTTCTTGTGGATGCTTACATATATGTATCTCCTGTTACTTACAGCATGAATCATGTATTACTCCATAGAGTGATGGTGACTGACTAACTGACAGAAGTGTTTTCACTTTGGGAGAATCTTCCACCAGTGTCATCCTACAGGTTGGAGGTGGAACATGGAGACTGAATGCTGGTTAAGGTCTTCAGAGGAAACCACACCCACACAAAGGTGGGAGGGGCCGTGTCAAGTGCTGCTTGCCTCTCAGCTGTGCAGATTGCTGGGGGGTCGACGTGGATTCCTCCTCACACACTGCTGCAGGTTACCGGTGGCTCTCACACCTCCCAGTAGTGACCAGCCCGGGGGGATTGTACTAATAGAGGATTCCGTCCGGGAGTCACAGAAGACTTTGGCATCAAACAAAGACCTAAATTGCTCTGTGAGGTGCTGGGAGAAAGACCGGTAACCTGATACCCAGTACAACATCATGGTACCACGCTCAGAGAGTGACGTCGTGGCTCTGTGAGGTGCTGGGAGAAAGACCGGTAACCTGATACCCAGTGCAACATCATGGTACCACGCTCAGAGAGTGACGTCGTGGCTCCGCCTCCAGACAGAGGCTGGCACCAGGAACCTGGATCATCTCCACAGTGTGAGTGGTGCATAGTTTATATTATTCTGGCTACGCTTTCTTTTACCCTTTTAAACATTACAGAAGATTGTTTACATGTTACTTACACGGCTGAACAGCCGAGAAAAACAGAAGGATGAATGTTACGAAGTTAAAAGTTGATGAAGTGGAGGAGGAAACTGTAGCTGATTTATTTCACCTAATTTAGATGAGATGCTTCACACAAACCATTTTTTCTAGTTCGTGTCATCATCTCAAATTCATCTCAGTCACATGACACCACCAACCCTGCGTATGAATTCTTCATTTGTGAATTATCTCTGATTTGTTGTAAAAGGCTGTGAACTGCATTGTGGGAAACCTGTTCCCCTACATTTGCATTTTGCATGGTCATGACCAAAACTTAGAAATTTGTGTGAATCAAACTTAAAATCATTCACTTTGCACTCATATTTCTTAGTAATAACCTCCAACTTATTTATTTCAATACGTTTTGATCAAATGGTTTAAGTAAATCTAAAATTCGGGTTAAGAGTGCACACTTGTTCACAGTTCATATGGTGACTTTACAAAATGATATAACAGTATCAACATATGTACATGTATGACGCACCGGGTCATTGATCTTCTTTTCCTACATTATTTTTGTATAGTGTCTCTTTGAATTTCCACTTAAATTGGATGATATTTTGAATGTTGTTTAGGTTTGTGCTCTGTTATGCTGCTGATTTATGATTTATTTATGTTCAGTGTTGTATAGTGATTAAGTAAAAATACTTAGTTACTTTACTTAAGTAGTATTTTTTCATATTTGTGCTTTACTGTACTATTTCTATTTCTGATGACTTTTACTTTTACTTCACTACATTTTCCGAGAAAAATCAATACTTTTACTCCATTACATTTACCTGAGCATCTTAGTTACTCGTTACAAAATAACAAGGAACGTAACAGCCAATGGACAATCTTTGTTTTGTTGTAGTGGAACTAGCAGCCACTAGCAGCCTTGTGCAGCCGTCTCTGAAGCTAAACACACCTTTACCTGCCTCAGCAGCAGGTGAAAGACTGTTCAGCATCGCTGGTCTGGTCTTCAGTCCAAGAAGAGTGAGACTGAGTTCTCACCATTTTGAGAAACAACTTCTTTTGAGGTTGAACAAAAAGTTTTTCAGGGTTCAGTAACGACTGGATGGACAGTTCATGTGCTGTCGCACTGCAGTCACGTTAAAGTTCAACCAATCAAGTTTTTTGTTTGCTCGCATCACCTCCAAGCACCAAGAGTTTATTAGGAATGATTTTATATTGAATGCACGTGGGTATGAATGTTGGTATGCATGCACACAGGTCTTTAAAGATGTGTTTGTGTGTATTTTTCTATATGGTTGGTTTATGTAAGGAAGTATGAAGCTCCTTTACACTTTGCAAATTAAAACTTAAAAACTAAACTAAACAGAAATAAGGAAAATGTTAAACTCAATTTTCTGATTGCATTTTAATAACTGTACTGTTTACTTTTGATACTTAAGTACAGTAAATACTAGCTACTTTTTTACTTTTACTCAAGTAATATTCTAGCAGACGACTTTCACTTTTACTTGAGTCATTTTCCAGTTAGGTACTTTTACTTTTACTCAAGTATGGCTTTTGGGTACTTTATACAACACTGTTTATGTTTCACACCTCATACCAACATGGGGGGACTACCGGGTTATTATTGGTCGCAACACATTGTTGATCATCATCGTGAACGTGACAACCTACAGTATCAGACAGCAGTACAGGTGGCACACAAGTTTAACGGTATAATGTCCACACGTTCTCTAGACACCAGGCCAGCAGCCTTCATGAGTGCTCTCAGACTGCACCCTGATCGAGTGGGGAGCACCCCTGTGTGTTTTGCCAGCTGCTTATGATGTCAACAACGCACCATGTGATGGGAGCAAACCCAGCTCTTTCATCTAGAGGGTACATGCCACAGTGTATACCTCCATGTTCCTTCTGAGGAAGGTTCCAGCTGTCCCACAGCGATGGTCTGGGTTTGTGGCCCCTGCAGTTATCTCTGTCATCTGGCCTGCCTGATCCCTGGAGCCCGGGTGTGTACTGACCTTGCTGAGCATCCATGTCAGACTGCTCGTACACAGGAGGGCTGCAGAAAAGAATGTACCTAAACTATGACTGACAGCTGGCTCAGTTTGGTGTAGTTACACTTTCTCATTCTATTAAAATTGTAGCTATGAGTGTGAGAATCTCACTGCTTGAGTGAGACACAGGTTTTGGTTCTTACACCCTAAAATACGTGCCTACATGCCTTCTGACTTTAGCCTTATTGTTGGTTCAGCTTAAGGTCCCTGGTGTCAGTCACTACTGACGCTGTGCACTCCTATCTTAGCAGTGCTCATCCTGTTCTGTCTGTTCTCGTTCTGTATGTTGCCATGTTTCAGAGAGTTGGTCAATAATGCGTTCAGTGGTGGAATGTGACTCTATCCACCTGTTCCTGGCACACCCCCCCCCCCCCACACACACACACACACACACACACACACACACACACAGATATACACACATACTGTTCTGCTCATTGTCCTCTGTTATCTTATTTCTCTGATCTTATTTTAGTTATTTACCCTGCCGTAATATGTGTTTAAGTTCACATGGGTCTTACATGTTGTGTATTTTGTTCATTTCCTTGTTTACTCATGATGTTCTCTTTCTTTGCTCTGAGGTGCATCTCCAGCTGTTCTGTGAGGATGCCGACATTCCCCTGCAGCTTTAATGATGGGACGTCACCGATGACATCGGGGCGATGCAGATGGACCCCAGTTGTGCTTTACCTGGGTTCTGTGTCTGCATATGAACGCATCTCATAGAACATTTTACAGCAGAAATAACATTAATACAATTATGTTTAGTGTTTAATGTTATTTGGTGATTTGTTAGCGTCAGGCTATTGTTCTCTGTTGTCCTTATTGTTATGGTTGTGTATTTTGTGTTGCAGCCGTCCGTCACATATTAATTGTGTGTGAGCTGAAGGCATTATGATCATGAAGGTTTTGTTTTCAGTGTTCATCATTGATAAACAGGAGGGAAATGTTAGAATAATTCTATATTATCAATGATAAATGTGTGACATGCATGATCTGCTTCAGTGTGACATGCTCTCAGTGGAAAATTACTGCTATGGAGAAGTACTACTATCTTCTGCTACTGTATCTGTCAACCCGTTTCCATACAAGGAGTTGTTTTGTCTAACATGACCTGTGTGAATAAAAAGCTGCAAGGCTCAGAAAAACCTCGGAGATGGTATGAGACTGTCTCCCCTTGCAAGTTAAAACTCTAACTTGGTGTTGACTCTTTCTTGTCTCTCTCATTCCTTTTGGGTTTATAAAGAATTAACCTAACACTGGTTCAATCATCACCTGGCATGTGTGTGTGTGCTTGAAGAGTCACCAAAAAATATGGGCATATGTCAAAGCTTCTTTACTTCACTTATCAGGTTTTAACGCTGTGTGTGGCACAGAAAGTGCAGAATCCAGTCACTGAGAGAATAAGGGGAACCAAAGAGGTCCTTCTTTCCTGAGGGACTAGACTTGTGAATACAGAAATTGCATGCAGTTGTTCCTTGTTTGACTAAAAGATGTGTCTATGCTTGGTTCCTGCTGCCTGTGTAGAGGCCTCCTTTACTGTTTTGTCCCAATTATTGCTTTGTGTTTTCACTTGTAGTCATGAGACTGCATATGAACACATGAAAGGAATGATTTAAGATTAGGAAACAAATGCAGGCTGAAGCAGTAAGTATTTGAAATTTGTCATCGTGTTCCATAGCAGGTAATACCGTGTGTTTCTGCCTACTGGTTCCTCACGGGGAGGTGGCTGCTCCATGCATTGGTGGTATAGTGGTGAGAATAGCTGCTTGCCAAGCAGTTGACCCGGGTTCGATTCCCGGCCAATGCAAGAGTTAGAGGTGTTTACACAGACCTCTGTATTGCAGCCTCTGTAACCAAAGCAACACTGGTGGAAACAAGTGTGGGGTATTCTCTGGTTCAATCATCACCTGGCATGTGTGTGTGTGTGTGTGCTTGAAGAGTCACCAAAAAATATGGGCATATGTCAAAGCTTCTGTTGTGTTGCTCCTTTGGTTTTTGTTGTTTGCAGCGAATCTGTTTAGTACTGTACAAGAGACAAATGTCACTGTCCTATGATGCAATTGGCCAAAGATCTTCTTGTACATAACCAAGTGAACCCTAATGAACTGCCCAGGCATAGTGATAAGTACATGAAATCTGGCTTTGCGCATTTGGAAATGGTCGAAAATCTGAACTCATAAAAAGGTGCCATGCGTATTACCATCACATGCCAGAACAAGGGTCCTCTGGGAGTTGGTATCGTTGCTCTGCAAAACCTTTGGGCAATCTTTGATTTGCATTCCTCGCAGACTGACATAACTTGTGTATGGGGAAAGGACATCAATGGAAAACATGAAGGCTTTGGGCTTGTCTTGGCCTTGTGCAATGGTGTGTTTTGTGTGAGACAAGTAAGAATTCCTTGTGATATTTCAACGACAACTTTCGGAGGACGTAAGGTTTTCTAGGCACTTTTTACTGCGGTAGAGGGGAGGCTTAAGAGTTTTCTGCTCCAGATTTACAGGCTTAGAGGTGATCAAAGATGACAGCATTGTTAGAAAAAGTCAGCTATGTGATGCTGTATAAATGCGTTTTGTGTTGAGCTCTTCATACGGCACAGAAGGTCATATGTGTTGCTTGGCACTGATGTGTGAGGGTGTGTTGTTTTTCTGCTCATTGGTGGTATAGTGGTGAGCATAGCTGCTTCCCAAGCAGTTGACCTGGGTTCGATTCCCGGCCAATGCATCGTAATTACCTGTTCAAGGACAACTTGGCCCTCTCTTGCCACCTGCTGTCAAGTAAGATCCTTGAATCAAAGGAAGATAGCTTTCGGTCTTTGAAACCCCACCAGAAAGACATGTTCTTGTTTGTCCATTCAGTAGAGGGGTTCTCATTTTGCACCAGCCTTGATATAAATCGTGTTTTTAACCCCATACAATGACAAATGCCGCTGTTCTATGCTGAAAGTGACCAACAGTCTTCTTGTGGTGGCTTTGGTCCAAAGCATCGGCCATGTGGGACTGAATCATTGATTTGGCTTTCATAATCACAATGGAACTTGGTCTTTTGCAGAGGGTTAACAGACTATCTGTTCTGACAAGAAGGCCTAAATTTTGCGCTCAAAAGTGCTTCTTCCAGTGCTGCGACACAGACAGACACATCACATGCAAGTATCCCCAGTGAATCGTGGAACAAGGTGTACCAATTTCAGTTTTGACTTCAGCCATCGGATTTTAGTTGTGGAGCAATTTTGGGGAGACCCCAGTGAGACAAATCTTTACTTCACTTATCAGGTTTTAACGCTGTGTGTGGCACAGAAAGTGCAGAATCCAGTCACTGAGAGAATAAGGGGAACCAAAGAGGTCCTTCTTTCCTGAGGGACTAGACTTGTGAATACAGAAATTGCATGCAGTTGTTCCTTGTTTGACTAAAAGATGTGTCTATGCTTGGTTCCTGCTGCCTGTGGAGAGGCCTCCTTTACTGTTTTGTCCCAATTATTGCTTTGTGTTTTCACTTGTAGTCATGAGACTGCATATGAACATATGAAAGGAATGATTTAGGATTAGGAAACAAATGTAGGCTGAAGCAGTAAGTATTTGAAATTTGTCATCGTGTTCCATAGCAGGTAATACCGTGTGTTTCTGCCTACTGGTTCCTCATGGGGAGGTGGCTGCTCCATGCATTGGTGGTATAGTGGTGAGAATAGCTGCTTGCCAAGCAGTTGACCCGGGGTTTGATTCCCGGCCAATGCAAGAGTTAGAGGTCTGTGTTAATGCATCTCGCAGCCTCTGTAACCAAAGCAACACTGGTGGAAACAAGTGTGGGGTATTCTCTGGTTCAATCATCACCTGGCATGTGTGTGTGTGCTTGAAGAGTCACCAAAAAATATGGGCATATGTCAAAGCTTCTGTTGTGTTGCTCCTTTGATTTTTGTTGTTTGCAGCAAATCTGTTTAGTACTGTACAAGAGACAAATGTCACTGTCCTATGATGCAATTGGCCAAAGATCTTCTTGTACATAACCAAGTGAACCCTAATGAACTGCCCAGGCATCGTGATAAGTACATGAAATCTGGCTTTGCGCATTTGGAAATGGTCGAAAATCTGAACTCATTAAAAGGTGCCATGCGTATTACCATCACATGCCAGAACAAGGGTCCTCTGGGAGTTGGTATCGTTGCTCTGCAAAACCTTTGGGCAATCTTTGATTTGCATTCCTCGCAGACTGACATAACTTGTGTATGGGGAAAGGACATCAATGGAAAACATGAAGGCTTTGGGCTTGTCTTGGCCTTGTGCAATGGTGTGTTTTGTGTGAGACAAGTAAGAATTCCTTGTGATATTTCAACGACAACTTTGGGAGGACGTAAGGTTTTCTAGGCACTTTTTACTGCGGTAGAGGGGAGGCTTAAGAGTTTTCTGCTCCAGATTTACAGGCTTAGAGGTGATCAAAGATGACAGCATTGTTAGAAAAAGTCAGCTATGTGATGCTGTATAAATGTGCTTTGTGTTGAGCTCTTCATACGGCACAGAAGGTCATATGTGTTGCTTGGCACTGATGTGTGAGGGTGTGTTGTTTTTCTGCGCATTGGTGGTATAGTGGTGAGCATAGCTGCTTCCCAAGCAGTTGACCCGGGTTCGATTCCCGGCCAATGCATCGTATTACCTGTTCAAGGACAACTTGGCCCTCTCTTGCCACCTGCTGTCAAGGAAGATCCTTGAATCAAAGGAAGATAGCTTTCGGTCTTTGAAACCCCACCAGAAAGACATGTTCTTGTTTGTCCATTCAGTAGAGGGGTTCTCATTTTGCACCAGCCTTGATATAAATCGTGTTTTTAACGCCATACAATGACAAATGCCGCTGTTCTATGCTGAAAGTGACCAACAGTCTTCTTGTGGTGGCTTTGGTCCAAAGCATCGGCCATGTGGGACTGAATCATTGATTTGGCTTTCATAATCACAATGGAACTTGGTCTTTTGCAGAGGGTTAACAGACTATCTGTTCTGACAAGAAGGCCTAAATTTTGCGCTCAAAAGTGCTTCTTCCAGTGCTGCGACACAGACAGACACATCACATGCAAGTATCCCCAGTGAATCGTGGAACAAGGTGTACCAATTTCAGTTTTGACTTCAGCCATCGGATTTTAGTTGTGGAGCAATTTTGGGGAGACCCCAGTGAGACAAATCTTTACTTCACTTATCAGGTTTTAACGCTGTGTGTGGCACAGAAAGTGCAGAATCCAGTCACTGAGAGAATAAGGGGAACCAAAGAGGTCCTTCTTTCCTGAGGGACTAGACTTGTGAATACAGAAATTGCATGCAGTTGTTCCTTGTTTGACTAAAAGATGTGTCTATGCTTGGTTCCTGCTGCCTGTGGAGAGGCCTCCTTTACTGTTTTGTCCCAATTATTGCTTTGTGTTTTCACTTGTAGTCATGAGACTGCATATGAACATATGAAAGGAATGATTTAAGATTAGGAAACAAATGTAGGCTGAAGCAGTAAGTATTTGAAATTTGTCATCGTGTCCCATAGCAGGTAATACCGTGTGTTTCTGCCTACTGGTTCCTCGTGGGAAGGCGGCTGCTCCATGCATTGGTGGTATAGTGGTGAGAATTGCTGCTTGCCAAGCAGTTGACCCGGGTTCGATTCCCGGCCAATGCAAGAGTTAGAGGTCTGCGTTAACGCATCTCGCAGCCTCTGTAACCAAAGCAACACTGGTGGAAACAAGTGTGGGGTATTCTCTGGGTCAATCATCACCTGGCATGTCTGTGTGTGCTTGAAGAGTCACCAAAAAATATGGGCATATGTCAAAGCTACTGTTGTGTTGCTCCTTTGATTTTTGTTGTTTGCAGCAAATCTGTTTAGTACTGCACAAGAGACAAATGTCACTGTCCTATGATGCAATTGGCCAAAGATCTTCTTGTACATAACCAAGTGAACCCTAATGAACTGCCCAGGCATAGTGATAAGTACATGAAATCTGGCTTTGCGCATTTGGAAATTGTCGAAAATCTGAACTCATAAAAAGGTGCTAGCCATGCGCATTACCATCACATGCCAGAACAAGGGTCCTCTGGGAGTTGGTATCGTTGCTCTGCAAAACCTTTGGGCAATCTTTGATTTGCGTTCCTCGTAGACTGACATAACTTGTGTATGGGGAAAGGACATCAATGGAAAACATGAAGGCTTTGGGCTTGTCTTGGCCTTGTGCAATGGTGTGTTTTGTGTGAGACAAGTAAGAATTCCTTGTGATATTTCAACGACAACTTTGGGAGGACGTAAGGTTTTCTAGGCACTTTTTACTGCGGTAGAGGGGAGGCTTAAGAGTTTTCTGCTCCAGATTTACAGGCTTAGAGGTGATCAAAGATGACAGCATTGTTAGAAAAAGTCAGCTATGTGATGCTGTATAAATGCGCTTTGTGTTGAGCTCTTCATATGGCACAGAAGGTCATATGTGTTGCTTGGCACTGATGTGTGAGGGTGTGTTGTTTTTCTGCGCATTGGTGGTATAGTGGTGAGCATAGCTGCTTCCCAAGCAGTTGACCCGGGTTCGATTCCTGGCCAATGCATCATAATTACCTGTTCAAGGACAACTTGGCCCTCTCTTGCCACCTGCTGTCAAGGAAGATCCTTGAATCAAAGGAAGATAGCTTTCGGTCTTTGAAACCCCACCAGAAAGACATGTTCTTGTTTGTCCATTCAGTAGAGGGGTTCTCATTTTGCACCAGCCTTGATATAAATCGTGTTTTTAACGCCATACAATGACAAATGCCGCTGTTCTATGCTGAAAGTGACCAACAGTCTTCTTGTGGTGGCTTTGGTCCAAAGCATCGGCCATGTGGGACTGAATCATTGATTTGGCTTTCATAATCACACTGGAACTTGGTCTTTTGCAGAGGGTTAACAGACTATCTGTTCTGACAAGAAGGCCTAAATTTTGTAACCTGACTCCCGCCACCTGGTATTTGCAATACCATCTGGGGAGGGAGTTAACCCGATGTCATTTCAAATTAGTCTTTTTTTCTAAAACTCTTGCATGTGATTGGATAGAAGATCTGTCCGTCATCTTGACTGACACGCTACTTCAGCCACTCACGTTGAACCGAATGACGCAACCCGTGACGCAACTCAGAGCGACACCAGAGCCACCACGCATAGAGGATCGAGTTATCAAAACATGTTATCAAGCTCAAAAAGCTTCAGTCAAACAACATGGCGGCGGCGGCGACAGCTAGTACGAGCGGTGTACAGTCTGTGAACGACTTTTGTCGAATGTGCAAAGAAAACACTGAAATAACTGACTGACTACACTGCTGTCGCCTGTGCTTCTACATCACATCCGGCCAAAACGCCGCCCATCCTTCAAAGTCCCACCCGCGATTAGTGATTGGCTCCTATTATTCTCTAACCAGACGAAATCACCTATAACTTCGCCTTACTCAGATGGAGTGCGTGAGGAAAGGGAACACCCCCGCGTGTACTTGTTGAACGCACCCAGATGATGTAAATCAGGTTATAAATTTTGCGCTCAAAAGTGCTTCTTCCAGTGCTGCGACACAGACAGACACATCACATGCAAGTATCCCCAGTGAATCGTGGAACAAGGTGTACCAATTTCAGTTTTGACTTCAGCCATCGGATTTTAGTTGTGGAGCAATTTTTGGGAGACCCCAGTGAGACAAATCTTTACTTCACTTACCAGGTTTTAACGCTGTGTGTGGCACAGAAAGTGCAGAATCCAGTCACTGAGAGAATAAGGGGAACCAAAGAGGTCCTTCTTTCCTGAGGGACTAGACTTGTGAATACAGAAATTGCATGCAGTTGTTCCTTGTTTGACTAAAAGATGTGTCTACATGTATGCTTGGTTCCTGCTGCCTGTGGAGAGGCCTCCTTTACTGTTTTGTCCCAATTATTGCTTTGTGTTTTCACTTGTAGTCATGAGACTGCATATGAACATATGAAAGGAATGATTTAAGATTAGGAAACAAATGTAGGCTGAAGCAGTAAGTATTTGAAATTTGTCATCGTGTTCCATAGCAGGTAATACCGTGTGTTTCTGCCTACTGGTTCCTCATGGGGAGGAGGCTGCTCCATGCATTGGTGGTATAGTGGTGAGAATAGCTGCTTGCCAAGCAGTTGACCCGGGTTTGATTCCCGGCCAATGCAACAGTTAGAGGTCTGTGTTTATGCATCTCGCAGCCTCTGTAACCAAAGCAACACTGGTGGAAACAAGTGTGGGGTATTCTCTGGTTCAATCATCACCTGGCATGTGTGTGTGTGTGCTTGAAGAGTCACCAAAAAATATGGGCATATGTCAAAGCTTCTGTTGTGTTGCTCCTTTGATTTGTGTTGTTTGCAGCAAATCTGTTTAGTACTGTACAAGAGACAAATGTCACTGTCCTATGATGCAATTGGCCAAAGATCTTCTTGTACATAACCAAGTGAACCCTAATGAACTGCCCAGGCATAGTGATAAGTACATGAAATCTGGCTTTGCGCATTTGGAAATGGTCGAAAATCTGAACTCATAAAAAGGTGCAGCCATGCGTATTACCATCACATGCCAGAACAAGGGTCCTCTGGGAGTTGGTATCGTTGCTCTGCAAAACCTTTGGGCAATCTTTGATTTGCATTCCTCGCAGACTGACATAACTTGTGTATGGGGAAAGGACATCAATGGAAAACATGAAGGCTTTGGGCTTGTCTTGGCCTTGTGCAATGGTGTGTTTTGTGTGAGACAAGTAAGAATTCCTTGTGATATTTCAACGACAACTTTCGGAGGACGTAAGGTTTTCTAGGCACTTTTTACTGCGGTAGAGGGGAGGCTTAAGAGTTTTCTGCTCCAGATTTACAGGCTTAGAGGTGATCAAAGATGACAGCATTGTTAGAAAAAGTCAGCTATGTGATGCTGTATAAATGCGCTTTGTGTTGAGCTCTTCATATGGCACAGAAGGTCATATGTGTTGCTTGGCACTGATGTGTGAGGGTGTGTTGTTTTTCTGCGCATTGGTGGTATAGTGGTGAGCATAGCTGCTTCCCAAGCAGTTGACCCGGGTTCGATTCCCGGCCAATGCATCATAATAACCTGTTCAAGGACAACTTGGCCCTCTCTTGCCACCTGCTGTCAAGGAAGATCCTTGAATCAAAGGAAGATAGCTTTCGGTCTTTGAAACCCCACCAGAAAGACATGTTCTTGTTTGTCCATTCAGTAGAGGGGTTCTCATTTTGCACCAGCCTTGATATAAATCGTGTTTTTAACGCCATACAATGACAAATGCCGCTGTTCTATGCTGAAAGTGACCAACAGTCTTCTTGTGGTGGCTTTGGTCCAAAGCATCGGCCATGTGGGACTGAATCATTGATTTGGCTTTCATAATCACAATGGAACTTGGTCTTTTGCAGAGGGTTAACAGACTATCTGTTCTGACAAGAAGGCCTAAATTTTGCGCTCAAAAGTGCTTCTTCCAGTGCTGCGACACAGACAGACACATCACATGCAAGTATCCCCAGTGAATCGTGGAACAAGGTGTACCAATTTCAGTTTTGACTTCAGCCATCGGATTTTAGTTGTGGAGCAATTTTGGGGAGACCCCAGTGAGACAAATCTTTACTTCACTTACCAGGTTTTAACGCTGTGTGTGGCACAGAAAGTGCAGAATCCAGTCACTGAGAGAATAAGGGGAACCAAAGAGGTCCTTCTTTCCTGAGGGACTAGACTTGTGAATACAGAAATTGCATGCAGTTGTTCCTTGTTTGACTAAAAGATGTGTCTATGCTTGGTTCCTGCTGCCTGTGGAGAGGCCTCCTTTCTGTTTTGTCCCAATTATTGCTTTGTGTTTTCACTTGTAGTCATGAGACTGCAAATAAACATATGAAAGGAATGATTTAAGATTAGGAAACAAATGTAGGCTGAAGCAGTAAGTATTTGAAATTTGTCATCGTGTTCCACAGCAGGTAATAACTGTGTGTTTCTGCCTACTGGTTCCTCATGGGGAGGTGGCTGCTCCGTGCATTGGTGGTATAGTGGTGAGAATGGCTGCTTGCCAAGCAGTTGACCCGGGTTCGATTCCCGGCCAATGCAAGAGGTAGAGGTCTGCGTTAACACATCTCGCAGCCTCTGTAACCAAAGCAACACTGGTGGAAACAAGTGTGGGGTATTCTCTGGTTCAATCATCACCTGGCATGTGTGTGTGTGCTTGAAGAGTCACCAAAAAATATGGGCATATGTCAAAGCTTCTGTTGTGTTGTGTTGCTCATTTGATTTTTGTTGTTTGCAGCGACATCAATCAAAATCTGAACTCATAAAAAGGTGCTAGCCATGCGTATTACCATCACATGCCAGAACAAGGGTCCTCTGGGAGTTGGTATCGTTGCTCTGCAAAACCTTTGGGCAATCTTTGATTTGCGTTCCTCGCAGACTGACATAACTTGTGTATGGGGAAAGCACATCAATGGAAAACATGAAGGCTTTGGGCTTGTCTTGGCCTTGTGCAATGGTGTGTTTTGTGTGAGACAAGTAAGAATTCCTTGTGATTTTTCAACGACAACTTTCGGAGGACGTATGGTTTTCTAGGCACTTTTTACTTTTTTTTTTTTTAAATTTACTGTTTAACCAAAGAGGTCCTTCTTTCCTGAGGCACTAGACTTCTGAATACAGAAATTATATGCAGTTTTTCCTTGATTTATTAACTCATTGACTGCTAATGGAACCTCCTAATGGAAGTTCATCTTCCATAACACCTGAGATATGCCAGAAGCTGGTAGCATCCATGCCACGCCGGGTTAAGGCAGTCATTCAAGTTAAAGGGTCCCCAACCAAGTACTAAGTACAGATGTAAGATTTTACTTTAGGAGGCCCAACTTTTTTGTATTTCAAGTCCTTTTTAAATTGATTTTATGCAGTATTCTAATTATTTGAGTTTTAGAATTTGAGGTTTTCTTAAGCTGCAAGTCCTAATCAGCAACATCCAAACAAATAAAAGCCTGAAATATATTGATTTACATATTATTTATCTATACAATATGTAAATTTCACATTTTAATTTGAATTATGGAAATACATGAACTTTTTCACACTATTCTAATTTTTTGGGTAGTATCTGTATATAGTCTTGGTCTCGGTACTCCCTGGTCTTGGTTGGTGCGGTCTTGACTACAAGACTAATTGTAAGTTCCTTTAAAAAGAATGAAACTCTTCATTACAGGTCCTTTAATTTTATAATCAAGAATAAAAATAAGCTTTGGTTAAATATTTCAGTTATTTCATGCCACTTGGACTGTTGTTTCTTTTACTAAAATATGAATGAAAACACTGTTTTAATGAAGATGTTTTATTGAACTGAAAAAATGTTTTTTTTTTCCTCCCAGAATTATGAAGACAATTTGAGAACATCACGAAGACTACGGAGGAAAAGTTGATTAAAAATAGGAAGAGAGAAACATCTGATACTGAAGACTGAGAGATGTAAATAAAATAAAATAAAATAAAATAAATAATAAGTTCATAAATGTTAGGATTACTTTGCATGTGTGCATTACTTGGGTTGTTGCAGACATTTGGTGAAAATTTATTGTCAATAGCTCTACTAGAAATTTATTTTCTAATAAAAATGTTGATGTGTTCAATACTTTTTTCCCCAGCTATATATAAAAGAGATGCCCTCCAACCTGCTGGATAATGAGGCCGGTCATGACAAGAGCAGCTGCCAGCCAGATGTGCAGCTCAGCAGTAAGTTTTGGACTTTATGCTACCAGCTCTCCAAAATGTACTGCTTGTCAAGTTCAGCGTCCATGCTGACATCTTCACAACAACATTTAGCGATAAATACATATTAGAATGGCTTTTTTAATTTAAATGACATCAATTAAATATGGGTAGGTTACAGAGCAGACACACCATAATTTAATAAAACCCAAATGCAGCATTCATGCTTTTTTTTCTTTTTACAGTAAAAATTTTACCTTAAAGCCCAAATCCTTTCTCTTACATGAGACAAGGGTTGCGAAACTTTTCAATACTCTTAGCAGTAGAAAAGAAATATTTGGAAATTATAGATGCAGCAAATGTTGATAAAATGACTGATGTGATTGTTTACTGAAGTAACATTAATGAATGTGCTATACTGCTATAAAAGCTGTCTATTTGCTAATCATTTTCTCATGTATGACAAAAAGGAAATCTATAAACATTTTAAATTCCTGTACTAAATTCACTCCAAAACAAAATAAAAATCTGAATAGACAAATAATCAAGAACTAAATTCAGTGGGAAGATCACAAACTATTGATTGAACAAGTTGGATGAAGCTAGCTTATCCTGTTTACATACAATCATGGCAACATTTAACTAATATCAGCGAAAAACAAACGAAAGAAAATAGAATTTAACAATAAACATTAAATTAAGACCCCAAAAATTTTTCACTAAGAATACCTCATTTATATGTTTGTTCACCTTCAGATTGTTTCATTTACATACACTAACTCCTCATCAGGATCCTCTACAAGTTTACCCCTCAAACAGCTATGCATTTTAAAAAAAGAAAATTTTCCTTGTTCTTACTTTTTCAACACTTTTTTTTTTTTTCAAAACAGACCAATGGATTTTATTTGGACTAACCAATCCACCTGATAAATGACCAAAAATGCCCATGCCTCGGTCTTTAGAAAGTTCATCATTTCTTGTTGTCTGCTGCCATCTAGTGGCCAAAAGAGGATGTGATTAATGAAGGCAGTAACAACTTAGGGAGCTTGAATGAATTCATTTTTGGCATCATACAGCAGAAAGAATAAAGCTGTGTATTATTGCCTGCTAGAGAAGAAAGCCAAAATAGCCAACTATTTATTTGTATAATGCAGAAAGTTTGTTCAGTGCCAGGTTTAAATGAATGAATGTGTCTCCATGTCAGCTCAAAAGAACCCTGCACTTGAGTTATAGAAGAGTTTTATTCAGGCAGGCACCACAAGAAGGAAGGCTTCCTCCTACCCACCCAAACTGGGTTTTACTAGTGGTAAGGGTTAATGAAAAGTTGCAGTAGGGAGTTTTCTCTGAGGGTTTTCATGGTGATGTCTTTGCGAACAGAGAAACCTCGACCAAGAGCACAGTATATCACACAGAATATGATTATTAATATATTAATTAAATAAGTAAAATATAATGATTAAGACTATCTATCCATTATACACACATACAAACATACACACACACAACTATATATATAGTTATGTATATATATATATATATATATATATATATATATATATATATATATATATATATATATATATATATATATATATATATATATATATATATGTATGTATGTATAGTCATCGTCAAAGTTTTTCATACCCTCCAACCAAAGAACAAAAAACAAAACAAAAAAAAAAACAGCTGTCAGTGAAATAAGTTGGAATTAACCAAAGTAGTAGTTGTAATAATAATAATAATAATAATATATGAAAAATATATATATATATATATATATATATATATATATATATATATATATATATATATATATATATATATATATATATGTATTTCGAAAATCATGACATTGATTTTGAATTGTGGTTCAACAAAAATATTAAAAACAAATACACACAAAAAAAGTGTTTTCTCTAATGTTTTAAAAAGACTTCTACACCTGTTGACAGATATTTTGGTCCACTGTTAATTGGAAAGTGTCTGGGGCAACTTTGTTTTTTTTATTATTATTATTATTTTCAACCACAATTCAAAAACAATAATTAATTTCACTAAATTATTATTTCTAAATAAAATTTTAAAATGTTAATGTTTAAAATAAAATAATGACTAACGTAGGTTCTGTTTAATGCTTCGTGCATGTCTCAACTTGTGCCAGTAATTACACAGTGCATGTCTGTTTCACTTTTATTTGTAATAAAAGTTGCTATATACAAAGAAATACGGCTTATACAGAATATTACTCAAAAGCTGATTAATGATTACTCTGTCCCTGACTTATAACATGAACCAAATCAACTTACATTTCATTTTGTTCAGGTGGAAATTTAGTGCAAAAAGGCATGAACAGTGCTGCGTTTAGTGTGATTTAAAACAAGCTGAAGAAGGAAACTGGATCCTCTCCATCCTCTTCCTGAAGCTCGGCGTCTTCACAAAACGGCGGCGGGATCAGGTCTTGAGGATCTGGTAGTCCAATAACGTTGTTGAAAAAGCTGCAACAGAATGATGAATAAATGAACATTATGTATATATCATGTAGGAACAGAGAGATCTTAGAGTGTACAGGACTGGGTAGTAATTCATTTCTCCAAACTTTGGATTGTTACCAAGGAATTGTCAAGGAATGTTGCTAATGATTCAAGGAAGAACTGACTAGATTTTGGTTTTGATCCAGATCACTGGGATTTTTTAAAGGGTTCTTTATCATTGTGAGATCGGGTCACATGAGAGAGCGGCTTGCTGGAGATCTCCGTTCATTATGGTGGGGGATCGAGAATCAAACCGCTGATTCCTTTGATCATTGGACAACCTCCTCTACCACCTGAGCCACAACCACCCCAACGGGCTCTAAGCACAACTCCACTACTTCCTGAACTTAAAGGATAACTTTCTTTTTTTTCAACCTGGACCTTATTTCTAGGAGTTTATACGTGCATTTAATCACCGGTAATATTTCTGTATCACTTTGACTCCTTCCGACCCTGAACTGGATAAGCGGTACAGAAAATGACTGACTGACTGACTGACTTTGACGCCTTCGGAAGATATTACATTGAATCGCCCATCGGTGTACGTCCAGTATACTGGTGGAGACAGGGCAGCCACTATATAAGACATTATCTGCAGCAAAACTCCTTGATTTTCACCAATACTTTAAGTAGAATAAACAAACAAATGACTGCTATTATCCCATAAATCCAGATTTAGATTTCCTTTAGCTATCATGGTGTTATACACACTTTTCGGGGCCACGTGTTCATGATTCGCGCTTCCGTAGTACAGCTGAGAAGAGTAGCTCACGACTCAAAGCAACAAAAACACAATTTGCAAAACTCTGAACTCACAGGACAATAGTACTCATTTGTTCATTCTACTTAAAGGGGAACTCAGTAACTTTTTTACTTCAATAAATGCTTTTCAGAGTCCCTGTAGAGCTAAACAAAGTGTTTACGGAGGGGTTTGATGTCCCCCTCCTCTCCCCGGTGTCTCTGGCCTGTAAGCGGCACTTGCAACTCTCTCTGCGGCAGACCCGACACAAAAACTGCTGCACGGCACTGAGGTCCCTTATCCACCGAGCTGCTTCCAGAGCCGACATTTTTGCTGCGGCAGCTTTGATGACGTCACTATTATGCGACACCATAACAAGTAAATGTCTGTAAATAAGGACAAATCACCACAAAGAAGCTGCTTCGAGCTCACAGGGGGGGGCCTGACTAATGTTTCGTAACAAAACATTGATGAAATGAAGTAGTTTGTGGCAGATAAAGTCTTATTTAGAGGCTGCGCGCGTTTGCTCCATCACTTCCATTATATCGGACATACGCTGATCTGGAGTGGATCTAAATATCTCCTGAAGGAATTCAAGTTGCACCAAAACTGTCTGGGCGATGAAATGATCATATTTTATGCTAGAAAATATGTCCAGATTGAAAAAAATGAACATCCCCTTTAAAGGAAAAGTTCACCCTCAGAATGATTTAACTTTATTCACTTATCCTATATACAAGACTCTGGACCACTTTAATATCTCAGATGCAGCCGGCGATTAGGAAGGCTTCTCGTTTACCCCCAACTTTCATATAATGGAGTTCGATTGTGCCCAGGCCAAAAAGCTCCATAAAAGTCCACAAAAACTTGTCAATATTCCTCCATACTGCTCGTCCAATGTAATCCAAGTGTTCTGAGTGGGTAGCGTCCAGAATTTACTCGAAACGACGTCATTTAGTATATTTTTAGAGCCTAAACAGTAGTACATCTTACTTCCGAGAAGCGTGCATATGCGTGTTCACGAAACTACAGAAGCCTCTGCATTCAGAGCCTACTCTGCCGATAATGCAAGCGGAGAAGAAGAAATTTGCTGTCTACATTGTGCTAAGAACGACAGAGCTGCAGACAAACCGGGACAAACACAAGAGGGGTTGGATATTGATTTGAAAGAAAAAGAGAACGTGTGATCTCGTCTGCCACAGCTTCCGTAGTTTCATGAATGCGCATCAGCATGCTCACAGGAGATGTGATGTACTTCTGTTTAGGCTATAAAAATATACTAAATGGCGTAGTTTTGAGTAAATTATGTGCACGCTACCCACTCAGTACACTTGGATTACAGTGGACGAGTAGTATGGAGGAATATTGACAAGTTTTTGTGGACTTTTATGGAGCTTTTTGGCTCGGGCACAATCGAACTCCATTATATGAAAGTTGGGGGAAACGAGAAGCCGTCCTGATCTCCGGCTGCATTTGAGATATTAAAAAAGTGCTCCAGAGTCTTGCTCACCATGAGGGAAAGTGGAAAATAAAGTTACATCATTCTGTGGGTGAACTACTCCTTTAAGGTAGCTCCTTTGTTTCCTGTCTTCCATTACTGGACAGACTGATTGATCCAGGTGTACCTGACCATCTTCTGATGCTTCTTCCAGCAGGATGATGCACCATGTCACAAAGCTGACATCATCTCCAACGTGACCATGAGTTCACTGAGCTCCAACAGTCTGCACAGTCACCAGATCTCAGTCCAACAGAGCAGCTTTGTGATGTGGAGGAACGGGAGATTCTCATCACCGATGCAGCAACTTGGTGATGCTGTCATGTCACCAAAACCTCTAAGGAATGTTTCCAACATCTTTTTGAATCTATGACACTAAAAACTAAAGCAGTTCTGCAGGTAAAAGGGGTCCAATCAGCTCCTCGTGTTGATGTTTTGCTTGCAAATGTGGTTTGAGTATATTGATGGATTTTTACCAGACAGATTTAACTGGGAGTGCGTGAGCGCTCTGGTGCGAACATGACTGACCTGGTCATCACCCATCCACTCCTATCGGTGTGAAACAGAGTGCTGATAGGAATACATCCGAACTCAGTCACGGTGCTCATGTACTTTGCTGTGGAAACAGAAGCGCATCAGTCACAGAGAGCTGAGGCGGCCCAACTGGTCAAACAGGAAATACAAGCAGGAAGCGGGGAAAGTCATGCGCTACATCCAACCACATGACTTTGCAGGTTTATCATTTTGTTGTCTCATTTCCTCTTATCGTACCCGTTCCCCCCCTCTTCATCTGCAGCTCCCCGGTCCAGGTGTTGACCAGGAGTCCCTGTCCGGGACCAGAGGAGCTGCCCAGTACGGCCTGGCCCAGCAGGGTAGCGTTCCGGGGGATCGCCAGCGGGTGGAAATCTGTGTTCAGACGCTTCTTGCAGCATGTGTGGTTCCTGTTGTTTATCTTGTACACGACTCCCTGGAGGACAGATATCATAAACATTTATATTTCTCTGACTCCTTCGATTTGGCTGTTTCTGTGAAAATCACCTGTCTGAAGAGCAGAAGAGCGTCGAGGTAAAAGGACTTGTTGTTATAAGAGCCCATCTCTCTGAAGCGGATGCGTTTTCCCAGTGCATCATAACTGAACTTAGCAAAGGCAAATAGTTTCTCACTTTGGGTCGTCTGTGGAATAGAAGGAGTTTTTTAAATAATTTTTGCTTTACATTCATTTTTGTGTTGAACAAAAGAGCAAAGACTTACCACAGAAAGGCTTCCAGTCAGCAGTGGTGGAGATGCTGTGGAAATGAGAAAAAGTCAGTCACCACTGCTGAGATTCCTCCATAGAAATGTCTTTAAAGTCTACTTACAGCACGGCCGTGGCCTCTGAGCCAGGCAGCACACGGACAAACACACAAGCACGACCAGAGCTCTCATGTTTCCTGACAGCCAAACACGTTCCTCTGCAGCAGTGGCAACGATCCCAGAGCTCGCTTCCTTTAAACAAGCTGCTGACGCTCCCGGTCTGCACCCACTGCCGGGTTTTCTCTGACTCCTCAGCAGAGCGCGCACCGACTGACTGACTATATTTATCACAGAGACTATTTATAAGGACGTTGCAGGTCCTGATGACTCAGCTGGGAGATATTTAGTCTGATAGGTGCACAAATCTCTCCCCTTGTGTCTTCTTTCATAGAAGGGAGGTGATCTTTGCATAAATGGAAATAGTTAACCCTCTAATGTTTATGGAATTAAAAAGAGAGAATCTCTTATTGGGAGGATCATGTTTCATTTGTACAGCTGACATAATCAAAGATAACTTGTCATTGTTCAACCTCTGAGCAGCGCAGGGGTCCGATTTCCAGATAATGTTCACTTCCAGCACAGTCATCATTGTACAACCTCAGTTCTGAAAAAGTAGTGACGCTGCAAAGTCTAAATAAAACCAAGATGCAATTTTATTTCCAGTAAAACTTAAACAACATATCAGTAGGAGTGTTTTGGCAAGAATCTGGCAACACGATATACAGTATATCACAATACAGGGGAAAAGATACGATACAGTCGTCCTCAAAATTATTCATACCCTCCAATTAAAGGAAGGCTAAATTCACAATAGTAATTCAAATAACAAGAAACTAAAAATAAATAAAAAATTACAAAATTATAATTTAATGAAATAAATTATTGCTTTTGAATTGTGTTTGGAAATAATAATAATAAAAAAACAGTCTGTTTGAACATTGCAGAAAACACCTGATTGCAGTGATTGCCTCAACATGTTGCTCAACAAAATTTTAGCTTCAGGGCCCCATCATGCTTGTTTTATTTTTTGTGTGTTTGTTTTTAACATTTCTTTCAAGCCACAATTTAAAATCAATGTCATGATTTTCATAGAATTTTTATTTGTTATTAGTTTAGTCAATTACAACTTATTTCACTGACAGCTGTTTTTTCCCTTCTTTAATTGGAGGGTATGAATAATTTTGAGGACGACTGTAGTATCAGGCTTCTGCAACCTTTACTATCCAAACAGCCATTTTTCAAGTCATCCCAGCTAAAGAAGTTGTTTAGAACCACAAATGTTCCACCGCATTTTGAAAAAAGACAACTTATTTATTTTTGATAAATATCATAAGCCTACAATAGAAAAGTACATAATTTCAAAGAAATCCATTTTATTTAGACTTTTAGGTTTTGAAAAAAAAATTCAACTGTATAAAAAGGTTAAGTAAATAGATAAAAATGCAAATTTTTCTGGGAAATTAAGTGAAAAATGTCCCTTTAAAACTAATGACAAGAGAAATAGATTTTTTAAAACTACTGGTATTTTTAGTGTCATTATGTTGTGGAAATTCAACATGATTATTCCATGCAAAAAATGGCTAAAACCTACAAATGTTGTGAATATATAAATATAAATAAAAATGCTCCTTTTTCATTTTTAGTGAGAGCCATTGTGGAAAGCCCAAAGAGCCACTGCAGCTGTGGAGCCGCAGGTGTAGACCCCTGTGAAACATGGTAATATACAGTCGTCCTCAAAATCATCCATACCCTCCAGTTAAAGAAGAAAAAAATCAACTGTCAGTGAAATAATATGAAACTGACAAACATGATAAAAAACATAAATTCTACGAAAATCATGACATTGATTTTGAAATGTGATCAACAGAAAAACTAAAAACAAATACACAAAAAATAAAACAAGTAAACAAGCATGATGGGGCTCTAAAGCTAAAATATTTTGTTGAGCAACACTTTGAGGCAATCACTGCAATCAGGTGTTTTCTGTAACGTCCAATCAGACGTCTGCACCTGTTGACAGGTATTTTTGTCCACTGTTCATGGGAAAGGTGCTCTAATGTGTCTGGGACAGTTCTGTTTGTTTGTTTTTTTAATTATTATTTTCAGCCACAATGCAAAAGCAACATTTTATTACACTAGATTATAATTTTGTAAATTTCTAGTTATTATTAGTTTGTTTAATTTGCGAGACGTCCTGTGAAAACCCGAGGAGCAGCTGTCTCTGTTCACAGCTGGACATCACA
Source organism: Atherinomorus stipes (assembly GCA_023101725.1). Taxonomy (NCBI): domain Eukaryota; kingdom Metazoa; phylum Chordata; class Actinopteri; order Atheriniformes; family Atherinidae; genus Atherinomorus; species Atherinomorus stipes. Next base: position 51,687 of record JALJCO010009528.1, on the reverse strand, counting down.
GTTTTGTGTATCAAACACTGGTGAATGCAGAATATTCCAGCAGACGTGACTGCAGTTCCATGTGTTAAAAGTCTCATTATGTCCGGTAAACTGTGTCTTTAACCAAGAATTTTACTGGCAGAGACTGCAGGAGGCTCCTACTGCTAAACCGGTAAGGGCCACCTATATTTGGGATCTGTTGGAAACATAAATAAACTAATGCCATCCTTATGAGCTTTTAAACATTAACTGGCAATACAACAGAAGGCTGAGCCGTTACTGTCCATCTGTAAATCTGGAATAGTAACTTAAATCACAACCACCATAATAAGCCCATTAGAATCCATATTGAGGTGTAGAGCCCCCCCCCCGCTACGTTATGTCCGGTTCCACTGAACAACGCCACAGTCTGGTCACATCAAGATTATAATGGTTTTAAATTTTAATTAGTTTCAGTTTTTATTTAGTTTTGAGTTTTTGTTTTTCAATTCAGTTAGTTTTAGTTAGTTTTTTTGAGCAGCTTTGCTAGTTTTATTAGTTTTTTTTTTTTTAAATGCTTAATTTAAATTATTATTGTGGTTATTATTATTTCTTAAAGGCAGAGTCCGAAGTTTCCCCCCTGAAAATAAACGTTACACTTGTGAAAGTGTAATCCGTCTCAAACCGCGGCTTTGGGCCTCTGCTCAAGTGCAGTGGTGAGTTTGAATGCAACTCTCTCTCCTCCTGCCTGTAATTCACTCTTTAGCTTTGTTTTGTTGTGGTTGGGATGTTTCTGGGTGGAGATTTCTGTTTATATCTCCAGCCAATGACAGAGCTAAGGACATGACGCTGTGTGGGAATAAGCTCATGATTGGAGCAGACGCCAGTCACTCAAACTTTTGAAGGAAAAAAGAAAAAAGAAGAAAGAAGAAAAGTTAAGAGTTTTAGATAGTGCACGTTGGAAAACCAGGGTTAATATCAGTTTGGTTTTTACTGCTTCTGAGCTCTGAAGGAGGCTTGAAGCTGAATAGGCTGAAGAACGAGGCGGCCATTAGCCTGAGAGGGAGGGGCTCAGTTTGAATACAGTTGTTTGCAAACAGGAACGGTGGGGGGACTTCGGACTCTACCTTTAACGTCTTGTTGAATAACCAAAAAAAGACTTGAAGTGATGTTCTCTGCTGTGTGTAATTAAATAAGGCCACAGCAGCAGTGACCTGCTGTTATTTGGCTTCATGAATAAAAAGGAAAAACAAACACTGGAATTCTAATTCCAAACTTCATTTTTTACATGTCTGATTCTTTGGAATTATGTTCTTATTTAATGTGTAATGACAATTATGTGACAAATTCTTTCATTGTGCTTAAGCTTTTATTAATAATCAGTATAAATGCATCACATCATGGTTGATATAGAAAATTCACACACAACAGCTCAGCACAAGACTCATAACAGACATTTGACCCACATGAAGCTTCAAAAATTCCCTGTAAAAAGTGATCTTATGGCTACAGCTGTAATCATCACATCAATCTACATTTCTGGAAACGGTCTTGTGTTTTAAAACAAGCTGAAGAAGGCCATCAGCTTCTCTCCCTCCTCTTCCTCCTCCATCTGGGCATTTTTACAAAACGCTGGTGGGGTGAGATCTTGAGGATCTGCTAGTCCGATGATGTTGTTGAAGAAGCTGAGAAACACAATGACAGTCTATTAGCTGAGGTTCAGAGACATTTAGATGGTTGTTGAAAGTCTTTAAACATCTGTGTAAGCTTCCTCATGTGCACTGTGAGTTGGAAAGAATAGGAGTATGTGGATCAAATCAAAGATCCAAATTGGAAAATACTGATCAAACATGAAAGCAATTATGAATTTGTTTCTGTTTTCTTTGTTTTAACAACAACAATTTGTCATTTCAATCTGATTAGAAAAATGCTGATATCCAAAGAATTAACAAAGTTAGACTGCACTTTCTTATATTATATAAGAAAAAAGGAGCTTTTCCAACCAAAGAGGGTTGTCGGCGTACCACCGGCACGTCTTACAGCAGAGCCTGGACGACATTTATATTATATCCCGATCTTAACATGCAGAAGGTAATTCAATCTATTTTAGTTAAAAAATCTGATTGTTTTTCATCTACATGAGCTCCATAGGAAGATAAGATTTTGATATTTCTGCAGATTTTTGTGATTTAATATGCATAGAAGTGATTGTGTTAAATCTGCAGAAGATACCATCTCATGTCCATTGATGGATTAAATCAGAAATTTGTTTTTCTAAACAATATTTATTAATGATTTTGAAACTTTCACAAAAGAAGAAACACACCAACAAAAAAAATAACATAGAAAATAATAAAGTAGAAAACAAAGAGAAAAATCATCAATATAATTTAATTTGTTTGGGATAATTTTGTTTGTTTTTGAAATTTAATTAATAAAACCACAATTCAAAATAAATATTTTCTTTGACTAAATTATATATTTTTTTAATTTTTTCATTTATTATTATTATTATTATTATTATTATTTCATTTATTATTACTTTTTCAGTTTCTTGTTATTTTTGTTGTTATTACTTTTGTGAATTTTGCATTTTCTTTAATGGGACTGTGTGTAAACTTTTGTACAACATTGTATATTTAAACATAAATGCTATGAACATAATTATTTTGATGATTTCTGGTCCAAACATGAGAGGCAGAAGGCTCCTAATCTAATCTAATCTGATCTAATAATGAAACTTGTAATAAATACAGTAATGAAAGCAATACATCAAATAAATATGAACCCCTCACAGAACTTTAATCATGGTCGGTGTGTTAAACTTCGCTTGTTTAGCATCTTGTATAAAATGATCATTTTAAAGGGTTTTAAAGGGTCTTTATTTGGTCATTCAACACGAACCTGGCCACCACCCATCCTTTTCTGTCCGTGGTGAACAGAGTGCTGACAGGAACGCATCCAAACTCCGTGACAGTGCTCACATACTTTGCTGTGAAAACAGAAGCGGATCACAAGGTAACCGAGGCAGCACAACCAGACAGACATGAAATGCAAGCAAAGTCATTAGCCACTTTCAACTCATGACTTATTTCCTCTTATTGCACCTGTTCCCTTCCTCATCTTCAGCTCCCCGGTCCACATGTTGACCAGGACTCCCTCTCCAGGAACCGAGGAGCTGCCCAGCACGGCCTGGCTCACCAGGGCAGCGTCCTGTGGGATGGCCAGCGGGTGGAAGTCTTCGGTCAGACGCTTCTTGAAGCATGTACGGTTCTCGTCGTTTATCTTGTACATGACACCCTGCAGAACGGAACATTTTTAGGATTTTTAATTCTGAATCAATTATTCCATGTTATTTAATTCAGAATTAAATTATTCTCCTTCGTGTTTACCTGGAAATAAAATAATACAGAATCAAGGTGTACATGGAAAACGTGTTTATCTAATTCTGCTTCAGATCTGGGGTCTGGAAGGGTTCTGATTGGACGGGGGGCGGACGTGACGTATCTACGTCCGTTTACATCTACCTGAAAGTACACAGAAGCCGGTTCCTGCTCCCTTTCATTTAGACTACGACATGAAAACCACATAACAACAGATTTTCACTGTATTTTGATTATAGTTTTGTAGCAGCAGCTCAACGCTAACATACTTCTTCATTTCCGCCCGCTGACCCAAGTCCAGCACTTGTTTGATGTGCGCTTCGACAAACGGCATTACAAAAGGACAAGGGAAGGAGCTCAGAACGGCAGGAAAACAACGGTGGGGGATGCAAATTATCGCGGGAAAACTCACATCAAAACCCCAGTGGGGACGCGAGTTATTGTGCGATTTTGGAACGAGAATTAATTTCCAGCATCCCGAGATTTGGACGCAAACACCCAAACAAATAGCGATCGCCAGGTAATGTGGATACTTTTATTCATTTGTCCTCTAGTATTTTTATCGGACACTCATTGAGACTCTCCAAGCCCTTCAGAGTGAACAAAAAAAGCACGTTTTTAGGGCGAACTTAGATGTGGGGGCCAGTTGCCCCATACTTATCATTAGCTGGGCTGCTGGGCTGCCTGCCTGGATAAATACTGGATCTTGAAAATTCCTTTCTCCATCACTCACATATATGAAAGGACACATGAAAACAGACTCCAGGTTAAAAAAAAAAAGCTAAACTCCCCTTTAAAGGAATAGTTCACCCACAGAATGATGTAACTTTATTTTCCACTTCCCCTCATGGTGAGCAAGACTCTGGAGCACTTTTTTAATATCTCAAATGCAGCCGGCGATCACGAAGGCTTCTCCTTTTCCCCCAACTTTCATATAATGGAGTTCGCTGGGGCCAAAAAGGTCCATAAAAGTCCACAAAAACTTGTCAATATTCCTCCATACTGCTCGTCCAATAAAATCCAAGTGTCCTGAGTGGGTAGCGTCCAGAATTTACTTGAACTGATGTCATTTAGTATATTTTTAAAGCCTAAACAGTAATACATCGCATCTCTAGCAAGCACGCCGATGCACGTTTACTAAACTACAGAAGCCGCAGCAGACGAGATCGCGCGTTCTCTTCTTCTCTCTCTTTCTTTCTTTTAAATCAATGTCCAACCCCTCTTGTGTTTGTCCCGGTTTGTCTGCAGCTCTGTCGCTCTTAACACGATGTAAACAGCGAATTTCTTCTTCTACGCTTGCATTATTGGCAGAGTAGGCTCTGAACGTGGAGGCTTCCGTTGTTTTGCATTTGCATGCTTCGTGAAAGTAAGATGTAGTACTGTTTAGGCTCTAAAAACATAGTAAATGATGTCGTTTCGAGTAAATTATGGACGCTACCCACTCAGGACACTTGGATTACATTGGACGAGCAGTATGGAGGAATATTGACATGTTTTTGTGGACTTTTATGGACCTCTTTGGCTCGGACCCCGGCAAACTCCATTATATGAAAGTTGGGGGAAAACGAGAAGTCGTCCTTATCGCCGGCTGCATTTGAGATATTAAAAAAGTGCTCCAGAGTCTTGCTCACCATGAGCGGAAGTGGAAAATAAAGTTACATCATTCTGTGGGTGTACTATTCCTTTAAAGAGGAATTAAAACTCTCATGTAAATGCGATTGTGGTTAATTTTACGTAAACTAGTGGTTTTACCAGCTGAGATATTGCTATGTTCTTACCTGTCTGTAAAGCAGGAGTACATCAAGATGGAAAGTTCCATTCTGATAGGATCCCAGCTCTTTGATGCGGATGCGTTTTCCCATGGCATCATAACTATACTTAGCAAACACCAGCAGCTTCTCATTTTGGGTGGACTTTGAGATAAAGAAAGATTATTTAAATGATAATTACTGCACCACTTTAGTCAAATATCCAGAAAAGGACTTATTAACTCGTGGTGAATGGGGAAATTTTGATTTAAACTTACCACAGAAAGGCCTCCAGACATCATCGGTGGGGATGCTGCCAACAAAATAGGAAATCATTTTAAGTCTATATTTCAGATGGCACTTAACTATTATGCATACTTAATATGAGAATCTTACTTACAGCATGGTTGGGGTCTTTGAGCAAGGCAGCACACTGACAAACACACAAGCAGGACAACAGCTCTCATGTTGACTTTCCTCTGCAGCTAATGGTCTAAGAAACCTCGTCCTTATATATGAAACAGTGAGGTTTCCAGTTTACACCCAGTATAAGCAACAACGAGGCTCTTTGTAAGGGTGTGAAATGTGGACTGAACTGGGGGATAATCTGTGTCAGATTGGGTTGATTTCAAGGTTTATGAATATAACTTATGCATGTAACACATGGTTTTCATTCCGTTTGTGTGGTTAAGTGACCAGTAGTCACATTTCTGTCCCAAAGTGGTAAATTAAGTGGAAAGATTTTTCATTAGGGGCATATAGGAGTTCAGTTATTTTAAAAGAAACTCTTTTTTTCTTCATTTTTTCTAACTTTGTCTCATCTAGCATCATGGCAAGCGAAATGGTGGTCAGGCAGCTTTAATTGTGAAAGAAAATGTATTCCTTAATTTGAATGTCAATGCCGATAGTGAGGACCTGGAAATGTAGAAAAGTAGAGAGTAAAAAGAAAACAAAGATACAATACATAGAAAACAATGACAGTATAATAAAAACCAGACTACCAGCTGCTACACATGCAGGAAGTATATTCAGATCTCCTGTAAGAAAACACTGCAGACAATCATCAGGAGCACTTGTGGGAATTTTGTCAGACACACACACACACACACCTTTTTTGTAGGGTTGTGCGTACTATTCATGACCATTCTTTCTCCAAGAAGAAAGCTGCCAGAGTGCTTTCATGTTGGACAATCAGATGGTTTCCTGACAAACAAACTTCGGTTAAAACATTTTTAGAAAGGGCCAACAGCAATCCCAATGTGCAGTGGGTCCATGAGGCGGTTATGGTGCTGAACCAGGAGCAGAATCATCACCATGTCGCTGCATCAACTTTCAGCAGCAATAAACAGCAAATGAAGAAACGATGTGGTGTCAAATTATACGCTCAAATGAAATGCTGAGAATGGAATGGAAATGAAAAAATGACCCGACTCAAGGAGGTAACAAAGTGGGGGCTCGTCCGGGATCGTCACACACCCTGAACGTAATTATAAAACATGTTTATGGGTTATAACCATTGTATTTTTATATTTTGAACTCCTAATTGGTGCCACCTGTGCCTGCTAATTACACTCTGCTCACCTGTCTCTGTTGGTACTTAAGCTTCCTATTCCCATTCCTCTGTGACCAGATTGATGCATTTCTGCATCACAATAGTTTTTCACCTTTGTTTGCCTAGAAATTCCATTTCTGCCTTTCTCCTTGGATTTCCCCCGGACTTCCCCCTGCCTGGTTGTGTCCCTTGCCTGCCTTGACGTTGCCTTTTGCCAGCTGAAGAAATAAGCGCTCCTTCTCTGCCAACATCTCATCCTCTTCAATTTCATGACTCCTCCCCCATTTCTGTTTAAATTATCCTTCAGTTATTTTCCGGTTCTGGTTTGGTTTTTCTCTCGGCCCAGGTTTTCTGTTCATCTCCTGCTGTTTATGTTGTACTGGGAGTGGGGACTAAAATACAAAGATGATGAGATTTGTGAACAGCATACTGGGATTCTATAAGTCTATATCATATCTATAAATCTGGCTGTATGACATCATTAGAAAGCCAGAGAATTCTGTCAGAATTTCACTATTGTAGTTGCAGTTGTGACCTTATATGAACACAAACTCCGAAGATCTGTATTTAAATTAATACTTTATTATTATTATTATTATTATTATGGATTCATCAGAAAAAAGCTGAAATCATTTAAGTCTCAATTTTCAAATGTGCCATTTTCTCTAACAGGTGCTTATTGCAATACCGTCATTGATACATAGGCTGAAAGCCCATGATTCATCAGTTGGAAATGATCTTTAATTCTTTTTCAGAAACAAGCTGAAGAAGTCTGTTGGCTCTTCGCTGCTGTTTGTCTCTGCATCTCCACAGAAGTCCGGAGGGTTGAGCAGAGAAGGGTCTTCAATCCCAATGACGTTGTTAAAGTAACTAAAGAATAAGGAAAGAAAAAAGTTACTAAAGAGTGATTTGGTTCCATATACAGTCATATTATATTAGCTGCTTTGATCCTGAAACTAACCCGACTGCCACCCATCCAAATTCCTTAGTTTGGTAGCTTGTGCCGATAGGAATGCATCCAAATTCAGTGACTGTGTACACGTACATTCCTGTAGGGACATGAGAAAGAAAATTAGTTTGTTAGGGGGGGGGGGGGTTAGACAACTGTAAACATTAAGGTGCTCTCTCACCTGATTTGTCTGGAAGAGTTCCTGTCCAGGTGTTGACCAGGAGTCCTTCTCCAGGTGCAGAAGAGCTGCCCAGAACAGCCTGGGCCAGCAGGTTTGCGTCTTTAGGAACGGCCATCGGCTGGAAGTCCACTTTCAGAGGCTTCTTCTTGCATGTGTGGTCTTTATCAGAAATCTCATACATGGTAGCCTGGTGAAAAACAAAGAAATATTTTTTTTTCCAAATTGGGGTGGGTGGGTAGGAGTGGGGGTGGGGATCCTTTAAATTGAACCCTTTCAGTTAATGTTATTATTATTATCATTACCATAATCATCTATCTATCCTCTGATAATTGATAAAATGTTATCATATGAATTTAAGTCATAAACTTGGTAATACTATTTGCTAAATAATACAATTTATTATGTATGTTATGCATTATTATTATAATAATACTACTAATAATAACTATAATAAAACCCAATAGCATATTTTCCCATGTACAAAATTTTATTTCACATGTTTCAAGCTTCAAGCTTTATTTATAAAGCACTTTTCATACCATTAAAAGCAACAGAAAGTGCTTGACATAATAAAAACAAACGCAGATTGAAATAAAAAACAAGCCTTCACACATCCAACCACACAGCTGCTTTTTAAAATGTATTAAAATACATTTTAAAATGACATTTTTGATAATACATTTTTATTATTATTATCATCAATTTTTATTATTATTCAAGAAAACAACAGTAGCATATTTTTCCCACATACAATATTTTACTTTCACATGTATGCAAACAGCTGTTTTTTTAAAAAATTGATTATTTATCAAATTTTTAAATATGACGTATTTATTCATTCGTTATATATATATATTTACCATATTTTTTTCTCTCTGATAATTGCTAAAATGTTATCTTATGAATGTATGGCATAAACTTGGTAATAATAATGTATGTATTTGCTAAATTACACAATTTATCAATATGTATTGTCTACAATAATAGTAATAATATTTACTGTCTACTGACACGGCACTCACATGACCTTCTGTGGACCCTTGAGCAAGGTCCTTACCCCCCCCCACCAACTGCTCTCCGGGTGCTTTAAATAGCAGCCCACCCCTTTCAGGTTCAACCTGAGATAGGTGAAAGTGCAGAGAATGAATTTCCTAAGCTTGCTAATTGGTGAACAAAGATATATATATATATATATATATATATATATATATATATATATATTAAATTAAAATTTATTTTTATAATAATAATAGCAATAATATTCATCATCATTCTAATTATAATATAATGTTAATATTTACTCTACATCAGGGTTCACCAACTCGTGACCTCTTGGGCCAGTGTCCAGAAGGTTTTCAACATTTCTGTGCTCCAACACACCCGACTCAAATCAAATGGGTCCGACAGCCTATGAAGTTCGGCACAACGATTCATTAATTGGGGTCAGGTGTGTTGCCACAGGGTGAATTTGAAAACCTTCCGGACACTGGCCCAAGAGGTCCGGAGTTGGTGATCCCTGTTATACAGTAGCTGGCAGTATAATGGATGACCCACTAATGTCCAATGAAGCGACCAATTTACAAATATCCCACCTCCATGTACGCATGTAGCCTACAATAAAACAGCTTATAAACAGGGGTCAACTGAAATGAACACTGTGCATAAAGGGGTTGGATAATACAGAGTACTTCTAGCTTCATATCCAGGATAAAACTAAATTATGCTACTCTTTGTATAAACTTTCATCTAGAATGAGGTGTTACTCCAGAATTGAATCCAAGTACATGTACTTTTACCTGTACTGTATTTGGGTCAAGCCTAGAGAGATTAATGCAAGCTGTTACCCGTTATGATATGCCTCAATCAAAGGTAAATTGTTTACTGTTCTTCCATTTAATCAGTTACTTTGGTGCACTTTTGCCCTTGAATATTACCTTTTTATATTGGCCTTTATATAGACCAATTTCTGATAAGTACAGTGATGCATTGTTGTAAATTTTACAAACTAACTTCACACCTGCAGTAAAATGTTATTCTGTGAGGCAGATTCTAAATAAAATAAGTCTCCCTGAACTTTTCCCCTTAGATCAGCTGAGTAAACATTGAAATAACAGATATTCGGGTGTGTGTGGGCACCTCTCTGAAGAGCAGCAGCGCGTCGTAGGTGAAGGACTGATTGTTATACGTCCCCATCTCAAAGAGCCGTATTCGCTGTCCCAGTGCATCATAAATGAAGCGAGTGTAAGCCCACAGCTTTTCACTCTGCGTAGACTGGAGAATCACAATATGAGCGTCTTAAAGCTTTAGTTTCACACATTTGGTTACATTCTGACTGACTTTATACACAAAACACTCACCACAGACAGGGCTCCAGTCAGAAGTGGAGGACTTTCTGTGTGGATCGGAAAAAACGCATTATTTCCCAAACATCATATCAGATATTAGTCCAATAAGTTTAAATAAGAACAGGAAATTAAAACATATATGGGATTAAAAATGTGGGGAAAATTCTCAGGAACCACAATAAAAACAAATCAGGTATTTTCCCTGAAGTTGCACTTACCACACGGGTGAGGTTTCTCTGGTTTCTCTGCAAGGCAGCCTGCCAGCAAACATGCCAACACCACAAGCTGTCTCATTTTCTAGATTCAGATGCAGGCTCACGCTCTCTGGTGCTCCAGCTGGGACTCACTTCCTTATAAACCCTGACATCTGAGCTCCAGCAGCTACTTCCGGGTTGTAGTTTCGACCGTGCAGCTGCAGGGAGTTCACGTCTTGGGGATAAAACTCTTATCAGACTGGTTGCAACACAACACTATAAAATCTACTTCTACAGCATATGCAATAAAACTATTAATGTTTTTCAAGCCGCTTTTCAACAGAAGTTTTATATCTGCAACTAAATTCAGAACCATTTCACCTCAGATAAAAGACACATTCAGGTTGTTTTATTGAGCAGAAATGTAAAGAAATGCTCTGTTTCTTGTCCAGATGTGATCAGCACCGAGCTTTTTACCCCGTGGAAGGAGTGGCTGTGGTGGCTGCAGTGGGTCAGGGGTGAGGAATGTTGTTTGTGTTCACAAAGGAGGGAGGCTCTTAAATCAGATCTGGGTTCAGGTTGAAAGCCGGCCGTGGCTTTTACTGCCTGAAAGATGAATGAAGTCATGATCACCTGACACTGAGACATGTGACTGCAGTCATCTGACTCTCACCTGGATAGAAAACACGCTCACCTGATCACCTCACATAGTGTCTTTCCTACATCGATAAAAGCTGTATGAATTCATAAATACAGGCCAATTCCACATCTTAGTGATACTTTTAACATGAGTGATTATTCATTTCTATTAATTTTAACATGACTATTATATGAGCTAATGTTTGTTTGTGATGAACAGATCATAAAAATGTTACCTGATCTCAAACTGCACCGGAAAGCCTGAAGTGTTGCAGATAGAGAAAATAAGTCAATGACTTCTAGATTTGAGTCTTTCTACTTTGTTCTCTAAAAGGCCCTGATTTACAAAGAATCCATATAAAGAGCGCTAATTTCTTTGCTGTGCAGATAAATAGCGTGCGCTGTCTCTTCAGCGTTTGCGGGTGATCTACAAAGATTACACACGCAATCTGTAACAGGCGCAAACAGCAGGATTTAAATGAGGATTTAGCGTGCGCCATTGCTGCGCCATGGAAAGTTCAGAGGAGCGTGTGGTAAACGCAAAATGAAATTCATCCTGACAGAGAGATGTTAGTTCCAGAGATATGAGGCAAGTAAAAAACAGAATATACATCAATAAACATGAAGAGTTCATTTGCAAAAATAGACAAACACCATTTAGAAAAAATGGAGTTATTTGCTTTTGTAAATAAACTCTTCATTTACTTTTTGAATATTTTCACCAAATCAAGCTCACATGAAGGAGAGGGTTTTAATGATGTAAAATGGAGATAGGACGTTTGTACAGCGATGAAAAGCAGTTAACTCAGTTTTCCCACAGTGGTGTTTGTCTGTTTTTGCAACTATAAATAAAAACGATGCAGCAGGTTTCCCTGTGGGTCGTACGAAGAGGCCAGTTTATAAGGACATGGATAAGGAGACGCTGTTGAAGACGGTCTGATATCACGCACGCATATTTCTTTGGCACAATGCCAGGTGCTGGACCTGCGTAATTGCCCCCCACCCCACGCAAAACTCAGTTAAATGTAGTATCAATAGTTTGTGCAAAGTTACTAGTTTTTTTTCACTGAGTTTTCTGTGGGGTGGGGGCCACTTCACGCTGGACAGCGACCTCAGAGCAGTAGTGTTGTGGAGAGGAGGGTCTGGAGAGGAGGAGCATGCTGGAAATGATCTAAATTTAAAAATATGCCATTGGCAAAAAATCAAAGAAAATAAAAAGACATAAATAATGTCAGCTTTAACTACCATCAGATGTTCTGATTCATCTGTCTAGAATAACTCATGTTAAACAGTGATGTTGATTGTTATTTAGTTAAATAATGAAAACTTGACATGTCCCCTGCTCGCTTCATGAGAAATGATTTTGACCCGATGCTGCATGTCTGCAGTCCTGTGTGCAGCACTCTTTCAGCCATCAGTGCATAAAGCTGCCAGTTAACACCTGCTTTTCAGACGCGCTAAATCACACGCAATTTCTTGCGCCCGCTTTCCGTGATAAATCACATTGCGCGTGTTAAGCTGAGTTGTTTGCATAGTCTCCTCCCAATATTTTGCACATTCTGGCAGGAACGGCCAGATTGCATATTTATCTACAACAGACACACAAAATGGATAGCGGGGCTATTTTGCCCGTTAACAGGCGCAAACCTTTCGTAAATTAGGGCCCAAGTCTTCCTCTAAATTTAACCAAATAGCTTGTTGGGGTAAATGCAGCTTGGCTTGTCCATCAGCTCCTCCAACCTGAGAACTCTCTGAGCATTATTTACTGCAAATAAGACACTGACTATGGCAGGACTGAATTAGTATTCTTATAGTTACTTTAAAGGTATAGTCCGGAGTTCCCCCCGTAAAAAATAAACATAAGACTTGAGCATGTGAAATCCGTCTCAAACCCCGCCTTTGGGCCTCTTCTCCCGTGCCGTGGTGCGTTTGAACGCAACTCTCTCCCCCTGCCTGTAATTCGCTCTTTTATATTGTTCTGGTCAGGATGTTTCTGGGTGGAGATTTCTGTTTATATCGGCAGCCAATGACAGAGCTAAGAGCATGACGCTGTGTGGAAATAAGCTCATGATTTGAGCAGAAGCCAGTCACTCTAACTCTCGAAGGAAAAAAAAAGAAAGAAAGGAAACACCGTGGATACACCGAAGAAAAGGTAAGAGCTTCAGATAATGCAGTTTGGAAAACCAGGGTTAATAATAGTTTGGCTTGTACCCACTTCTGAGCTCTGAAGGAGAAGCTTGAAGTTGAATAGGTTAGCTAGAACGAGGCGGCCATTAGCCTGAGAGGGAGGAGCGCTAAGTTTGAATACTGTTGTTTGCAAACAGAAACGCTGGGGGGACTTCGGACTCTACCTTTAACTGTGTTTACATCTGTTCATTACGAAGAACATTAGGGCCATTGGAGAAAAAAACTAAAGAATTTTGAGAAAAAAATCAGAATTCTGACTATAATCTATGAATTGTCATTAAAAAAAAGGAAATATTTTATTTTTACCAATTAGTGATTCAATTAGGAAATTCATTCTCTGCATTTAACCATCTCAGGTTGAGCAGTGGGCTGCTATTTAAAGCATCTGGAGAGCAGTTGGTGGGGGTTAAGGACCTTGTTCAAGGGTCCACAGAGGTACACCTGAGTTCTGTGTCGGGGGCTCGAGCCTGGTTCTGCTGCGCCCCAAACCCACAACATTACCATTACGCTACCCCCAAAATAAATATATTCACAAATAATAATAATAATATATTATATTGATAATGATCATATATTTACTAAATGATGTAGAAAAGAAATCAGACATGTTTTAAAATTAGGTGAATTACGCAACATGAATCAGAATCAGAATGCCTTTATTGTCATTGAACCAGCGTCCCAGTACAGCGAAATTTCTTTCAAGTACAACCCGTCCAAGATCAGACAGACAAAACAACATAACATGATGTGACAGTGTGGGGTCCTGTCACTATGCTGACTACTTGGCCACAGGGATGTCCCTTTGGCTGAATGGTCAGCACACATGACTTTAAGCTGAGAGTCTGGGGATCAAATCCCGCGCGGGCCCTTCACCATGCCACAATAACAAACTGGAACTGGAAGGTCTTGGAGTTTGCAGAAGTGATATTAAATAATAAGACTGCAGAGAACATATGGTGGAATGTTTTTATACAGGCAGTGTAATCCATTTGCATAGTGAAGTCAGTGATTTAATAATACCGACTTTTATTTATACATTGTTATATTATCATTATATTTATCATTTATTTATGTATGAGTTCCTTGTGAAATTTGGTAGCTTTAAATTGATTGGTTTTTCTTTTGGATTTGAACAGTTAAAAAAATTATTTATAAAAAGTCATTTAAACTAAATGATGTAAAGCCACAACTTACAGAAACTTGGATCTAACTCATTAAAATCACATTTTAATGCCCGACTAGTTCCTGTGTTAAAATATTCCAGTAGATTTCACCACTTAAAAACAAACAAATAAATAACCTTTATATTTACAAGTACAGTACTTAGATGTTATGAGGAAGAAGACGTGGTCGTGTGGGCAGTGGACGAAGTTTGAGCAGGCGGCAAATCTCGTTGCACTCAGGTCCATGTTGCTCCTCCAGGAAATACCTGAGCCCCCTGTCGGCAAAGTTAGCCGGACCTTTGGGGGTCCTGGTGGAGTGAATCTGTGGGTCGGTGAGGTAGGTCAGACCTTTACCGTTGGCCGTCACCCATCCTGAGACAGTAGACACCATATTTACTCTGAGGTGAAAGGTAAGTCTGGAACAGAAGCGTCTTCCATGGGAGAAGTCTGCGATCTTACCCTGCAGGTCGACAACAACTTCCTGGCCATCAGAGAACTGGTAGGTGAAGTGTCCGAAGGCGAGACCATAGTCGGTCGCCTTGAGTCTCGTGTCCTTTACCCCAGCGTTGTTCGTCAGTTTGACAAAATCTCCAAGCATGTAGGGCTCCACTGTCACACAGCCGACAATCTCATCTCCATCCAGAATCTACTCACAGGTACAAACACATTCAAATATTTAATGTAGCGCATGATTAAGGCAGATTTCCACCTCACCTGAATTACACCTACTGTTGGCCACGTAAGGAAGTTCATTCAAACATAATCTTTTCAGTCATTAGATAAAAAAAAGACAGACGGGAGGACTGGACTAAAGCATGGTGTCCGCATGGTGTAATTAAGTCTTTAGACAGGGGGCATTTACCAAAACCAAAGACTGTAAAAAAGAGTTGCTAAACTGTTGGCTACATAGTTTGGAAAATTACCTTACATTTGATTAGCAACAATGGTTTTGGGAAACGCAATCCAGCTAATCACACTACAACCACCACACCTGAAGACGGTAATTTAAACAAAAGGGTTGATCATAAAATCGTCACTGATGTACTTAAACCTTGCTATTTAATCAAAGATCTAATTGTGGTCTCAGCTTTAGTACCTGCACAAGTAGGCTAGCTATATTAGCCGTGATGCACAACTGTGCTACACGATTAAGTCGTTTTTTTTAAAATATGCTGTAATTTCAAGATGTTGAAGTATCCAGAATTATAGCCACGTTAATAGTGTTTGTAAGAGGTCCAGAGGTCCCAAGAGAGACCCTGCCTGTGGTAAGATGGCCACCGGTGATGCTGTCCTGAAAGCCACTATAAGAGATCTGGTGATACGTATATATTTATGGTTGTGATGAGTGGAGTGGGCGTGTCCAAAACAGCAGGAGGCATCTTAGCTAAACAGCAGATATGACATGGAGTGATGTCACATTTCTTTAGGTTGTTTTTTTTTATGTATACTGTATTTTCAAAACGACTGAAGTTAACACAGTTATTTGGTTGTATCATAAATAATGACATGAAACCCCCTCTTTAAATACTCCTAAGACGAGATTGCGTTATCTTCTTTCAAAAAAACACTTAATCATCTTATGGGAAAATTTTATTTACATTTAGCAAAATGTTAACTAATTAATTTAGCTTTGCTAATAATTTTAGTATAATTATTCAATAACTTTTTTTTGTAAATAATAAAATATAGTCTATTACTATATGTCTATTTCATTTAATTACAAAAAAAGATAAAATGCATTTAATATTCATAATAGGTTTTTAAAAAATGTATTGTCATATATGCATAGATTAAGTAAATTATTCCTATTTATCAATTTAATATTTAAATATTAACATAAATTCAAATCATGTCTTTATTTATTCTAATATTCGTTTTAAAAACCCAAACTTATTTGATAAAAACTTAAAACATTGAGAGAATACTTGGAAGATTTTAGTATAACCCCCCTTTTATTTACTCAATATCAGTTTACAGAAAAACAGAAGCAAAAATGACAAAAAAAGGATGTACTGTCTATCTGAATGAATGACTGGTGCTTTTAACAGCTAGTGATGGTAATTAAGTCAAAATAAAAATATAACTTAGGCAATTATGCTCTAAGGATAACAATATTTTAAAAAATCTAAAGCCGTTTGCCAAACCTACAGTAGCTTTTCCTTCTGTATTTAATCCCAACATTTCCTCACCAGCAGAGCTTCCGAGGGAATGAAGAAGATCTGAGCCATGTCGTCTTTATCGTAGAGACTTTTGTTAAACTGGGTCACGTAGTACTGGGCTGTCATCTGTCTCTCCACATCTTTCAGGTGAAACTGGATCCCCCTTGGCTTCAAGTAGTCTTTCCCCACATAACTGCAGACATTATCAAGGAGAGAAAATGAGACTGTTGGTAGATAAGGCTGTCAGGTTCGCTATGATGGTGCTACGTACCTGCTTAATCTCTCCTCCTGGTGTAAAAACTGAACCCATATCGCCGCCCTCTGCTTGCCTTTCAGGCCCATCAGCTTTCCAATGTAGACGCAGGTTTCTTTGGCTGTCCACAGTCCGGTAGCCTTGGAAAATTTTAAATGAAGAGCACCTGGTGAGGACAATACACAGTGAATGATTTTTGTTTTTTTGTTGGGTTTTTTTTCATTGATAGTGGGAAAATCTAATGAGATCATTTCTAATGATTCAAATCTATCAATTGGCATCAGTAAATTTCTTAATGATCCATTACATATTGAAAATGTTTACTCAAACACAGTATCAGTCAAAAAACTTGGACACATCATTCTACACTTTAAAATATAGGGAGTAGGTGTGTCTCATCTACTGTATATCGTTCACCCCTTTCCCTCCGACCATAAAACCCATTTAAACCCGCGAACAATTGATTTTTAGTAGCAGTGGAAAAGGCTCCTGTCGTGAAAAGCACCTTCAAATGTCTTGGCTCTAATCAGCATGCAGTGAGAACACCTACCAAGTTAAGGTGTGAATTTACGTGATGGCGTTGGGCGGTACGTGCCTACTGTATGTCATAACATCGCGCCAGTTGCGTCTCATACGTACCAAAACAACTCTGCTTCGGGCACAAATTCACGTTGCCTACGTTCCATCTGCGCTAAATTACCTGCTGATTTCCGGCCATTTTGAGGACAAAGGTGTAACAAAAAAGCACATTGACTACGGCCTGACGCTCTCTCCATTGTTTACTTTCTTGATTACTGTGGCATGGATGACATCATCAATGCGAACTCAGTACACGCAGCGGTGGGGACAGAGGCCGCACAGCTTGTCACCCAGTATCAGACCTGGCTTTTCTTTTGCCAATGGGAATCAAGCCTAATGCCGATTGTAAAGAGGGTCAACCCAGGTATGAAAAACCCATGTGGACTCACTAATTTCATTTGGAAAATGGTTATTGACAGCTGACAGACTTTAGGATTACTTTTCGGAGGATCATATTTATCAGTTAAAAATTTGTTAAAGGGTTCTTATTCATGCAGGTCATGGTATCCAACATAGGTTGAGTAAAGTCAACTGGTTTGGGTTTAGTTTCTAAAAGGCCTTCAGCTGTAATGGAGATGGTGGGACTGGGCTGAAAAAAAGAAGAAACCCTGGAAGTAGGGCTGCCATGATTAGTCACGCCTCCGATTCCTCATGCGTCCTGGCTACTCTGCCACAGGGACATCCCTTTGGCTGACTGGTTAATGTGCATGACTCTCACCCGAGAGTCTGGGGATCAAATTCTGCTCAGGCCCTCCTTTGTCCTGCCACAGGAGCGTGAATATGCTAAAATTTGTGTTTGATCTAATTAGTCGACTATTGCTAAAATAATCTGAAAGAGGCTCAAGGGTCACACTTCTGCTTTGTTCAAGACTATAAATTGAAGCTGAAGGCAAGTTTCCAATGACATAGAAACACACTTACTGTAGGCCGTTTGGTGCTCTGTAAGTTGGAATTTCGTCTCATCACAGTGCAGCCTCTTTAGCAGACATTCATGGCAAACTCCAGCCAGTAGCGCTTGGTAGTCTAGCTGGGACAATGAAAACTGTCGTACAGCTACCTTGCTGGGGTTTAAGCAGCTGTAGCATAAAGGGTTCCTCTGAGTCACTGTTTTGTTTTCTGTAGAGGTCACCGTGTTTGGTTGGTGTCCATTTTGGTACCCCTCCACCTCCAGCAACTCAAATGAGCTCTGTGTGGAGCTTTCTGTGGCATCGTACTTGTTTGGGACAGCCTGTGGACGGTTGTATGGGGCTACTGAGGCGTTTGCAGGCATTGAATCAGTTTCTATCTCCGTATCTGGGTAGATATTAGGGCTCTGCAGTGGTTGTGGCTTGGGTGATGCTCTAACTCCCTGTGCAGATTTGTGATCTTTGTATGTGGCATGAAAAGCTGAATCGTCGGTTTCTAAATCAAGCGTTTCCATGACAAAGAAGCTCCCATCAGAATCTGGAGACCTGCAGCCTTGCCTTGTTCCTGCTTTTGGTAAATTGATAGACTGTGGCTTTGTATTCATGGGGGAGTTCTGCTCAGCTGAGATTTTCTCCCATGATGACTGGGAACTGAAACTGTCATCGAGTGAACTGGACAATGTTTTGAGAGCCAGCTGTGACAGGGACTGCACCGCCTCTTCAACATCTAACTGACTCTGCGCCACGACGACATCATCCTTGCAGTCCTGATTGGTGCCTACTGTCTCTTTTCCAGCTTCTGAATCATTTTGCACTTTGGAGGATCCAACAGGTGCTGCAGATTTTAAAGCAGAATAGGAACTGAAACCAGAGTTACAACCCTGTGGGGTTTGCTTCTTGTTTTCATCAAGAGGTTGAAACCTGCTATCTGGCAAGTCATCATAACCCTCAGTGATGACACAGCTCTGATTACTTGCATCTGCTGCGTGCCCAGTGTGAGTGCTTCCTGTATAGCCGCTGCTGCTGGGCTGAGGAGATCCCAGACTACTCATTGAGATCTTCTGCCATGAAGAGCCAAGGCTTTCTTTGCTTTTACACAGCTCAGACTTCTGGGTTGGGTTGGACTCAGCTCCCACTGTGCTGAGTGTCCCCATGGTTGTCCCTACTGCTGTTAAACACAGTTTCACCCCATCCGTCACATCTTTAGGCCCCTTACAACTTCTGTTGGTGGTCTTACACAGCGTTGCATGATACTTCTGAAATCTCTGCATTATCTTTGAGAAAGCCTCCAGGGTGAAACATACAGAGGAATCTTTGACATTCCTATAGCTGTCAGGGATAAAAGACTCCTTATCTGAATTAGGCAAGGGCTCCACACCCAGCAGGACCTTAACTTGGCCAACGAGATGCATGACTTCAGCAGAGAGGCCATCTTTGTCTTGAGCACCGGCGTGACAGTACTCATCGAATTTTGCTAAACCTTTTTTACAAGATTGAACCATCTTCACCACGACCTCCTGAGGTGTGCCGAGCCATTTCTGAGCGATGGTGATTGAGTAAGCAGCCTTAAGGAAGGTGTGAAGCTCCTGCTGGCTGGTGACCAGATCGCCCTCTGCTTTGGTGAGAAGGCCAATTGCAAATGCTTGCCTCGCCTGCTGGAGGAAGGACTCTCTCTGAGAGGAAGGACACTCCAGTGAGAAACTGTACGATAGCAAGCAGGTCCCTTGAGTTGTCTAAAGAAAAACAGAAATGTGGGGAGACAATGATCATGATATAACTGGTTAAATCAACTATTTTCACTGCACAGATAAACATTTCTCTGTGTGGGTCAGTTCAGTGAGTTTGAAGAACTACTACTACAATACTGTATGCCCTGAGGCAAAGTCTGTAAGTAGGGCAGCTGCATCATCATCAAAGGCAGCAAAGACATTTAGATAAAGGCTGTGAAATTTGGCATGCGCTACAACTTCCCCACAAGCAGAGATTCGCTGAAAGAGTGTGGTTTTCTGGTGGATCTGATGACATATGTAGCAGGAATGACCCCTTTCCTTACCACTTACCTCTTTCTCTTTGATACCCCCCATTACTTTCCTTCAATGTATTATTTTGGACTAAAGTCCTTTAGAAATGTAATCATCCAAGGTCCTCTCTCTCAAATTTAATGCCTGTCAATAGCTCTATGATGAAAGTCACAAGATATTTTCCTTTTCCTCTACATGGATGCAAAAATATTCACATGTCACTACATGAGACAATAAATTACACAACTTCGAAATGAAAAAGAGGAAAAGAAAGGCAAAGTTTCCTACATTTACAGTTGTAAATACTATAGGTTTTTTGAGCAGATTTGGGGTAATCATAAGTATTGCCTGCGGTGGCTCAATGAAACAACTTACCACATTGGTCAACACGTAAAGTGAAGTGTACTGACTGTACACCACAGCCATCTTAGCCGCCTGGGCGGCTGAAAGAAGACGATGACTTCCATCCCCAAGTAAAGATGGCTGGAAAGAAGACAGCAAAATATTAACTCACACAGGAATACTAAAGAGTGTACACTCACCAGCCACATTTTCAGGTCCACCTGTTCAATTGCTTACTCTCTCAAAAATCTGATCAGTCAGTCACATGATGGAAACACAATGCCTCTAGTCATCTAGACATGGTCAAACTGAGCATCAGAATGAGGGAAAAAGGAGAGTTAAGGAACTCTGAACATGGCTGCTGGTCTGAAACTCACTAAAACTGAACAATTGATGATGAAAAACTATGACTGGTTTGATGAGTCGGCGTTTCAGCCCCACATTCAGACGGCAGGATCACAATTTGATTTAAAAATCCTAAAAACATGGATCCATCCTGCTGCGCATCAATGTTTCAGGAACAATGTTCTTGGGTCTCGGAGCCTCTCTCTGCATCTTTCTCCTAAATCCTAAAACTTCAGCTATGGATCTGGTTGGCTGGTCTCTCAACACAACGGATAATATTTTTTCTACCCAGAGACAAGGTGTGGGGGCAGCATCTTGTCCGGATGGTACAGTCCCAGCAGGTCACACTGAAGACCTGTACACTTTTGGATTTATGATAACTGGGTTCCTGCTGATTGGAGCTGTCTGGCACCTGGTTCATCGGGAAATTCTGAAGCTGACGGCAGCTGTGGGCAGGCTGCCGTCCGAGCTGTTACTCCGAGTCATCAACACTCAGACCCAAAATTTGTGCATGTTGACCCGGGCAGATGCCCCGTGGGGCAAACTGAGGATGATGTCTGACAGCATAAAGGATGTTGGGTTCCACCTGGAGCAGTTGGAGACTCGGATTGGGGGTAATTAACACAAATTTGGCTGATTGAGACCTGCTGAAGACTTTACAGGCAGACAGAAACATGCTTCTGCCTGGACCCAAACTATCTCTCTTATCTCAATCTGGTCCCAGGGAGCAGCCTTGCAGCTGCTTCAACTCCCCAATGTCCTTGGAGAAACTGCCGAAGCGAAGCTCTGCAACCCCCCCTCTCCACGAGAACAGTGGGACACTCTGAAGGCCGTTTTTATCATCATACGGACTGTGAGCCACTGTCTTTCGCTTACGCACACCTAACCACCTACCCACCTCTCCTCATGTTCCCGTTTTCTCTCTGCAAAGGTGCGCCCTGTGAGGGGCTGCGTGACCACGGTCTGCCTGATCCTGTCTTGTTATGTTCTTTTGTCTGTGTGTCTTGGACGGGTTGTACTGAAACATGAATTTTCCCTCAGGGATCAATAAAGTATCTTTGATTTGATTTGATTCTTGAGGTCATGAGAGCGAAATGACATCATTTTATTCTCACGGACATGATTGAAGACGAGGAGGGTGGCAGGGCGACAAACAGCAGTCAAGTTTGATGGACATAATAATCATTCAATCAATAAGCATGGGCCATTCGCAATCCCATCCAATATTTCATTGGATGGGAGCGGTGGGGGGGAAGGGGAAGTGGGGAGGTTGTAGCGCATGCCAAACCTCCCACCAAACGGTCATTAAGTTTTCCAGTCCTGTATGTTCCAAAGGTGATTCATTTTTTAAATTTTAGTGTCAAAAGATTCAATTAATTGTCTGCAATCGGGGTGTGAAGAAGACTTTGAGCAATATAGTAAAAAATGCTCCTGGAAAATATCATCCACCCTGCCTTTAATGGGAGGGTATGCAAACTTTCAAACTCAACTGTAAGTAGAACAATAACCACAGAAAGATTATCTGAGCATACAAAATCAATCTCTGAATCTGTGCTGAAAGCATGGAAGTCTTCATCATTCATAGAAACCAGTATGTTGGCCAGTATTCCCAAAGAGGTTCCAATGCCCTGGAAAAAAAAGTACAAAGATGCAAAACAAAGTTTTAAAACTTCGCTGACCAAGTTGACAACTTCTAACATGGTGGTTGTGATGACAGCAAACCTTTTTATCAGGTTGAGGAAGGGGAGTAGTACCCGACCAGAGAGGCCCAGATTAGCTGTGCAGCTTCAAGCCACAAGCCTGAAACAGAGGCTTGTGGTAAGAAATGCAAAAAGAAGAGTGGGATAACAGCACTATGACTCTGCCTCTGTAAGGACGGTCTTACCAAGCTTTTGCAAGATCATTCCACGTACTTGAACACTAACAGCCTGAACAAGAGCTCTGTCACTCTCAGACTGGTAGACCCAACCGCCTGCATGTCACAGATAAATGAGTCCCGTTGGGTGATTACTGAAGTCATTATTAAAAGTGTTTAAAGTGAATAATGAGGGGAAGTACCTGTTGTTCCACTGCTGTTAATCAAACTGCTCAGAATGTATTCAGCTTTCTGTAGTTTACCTGAGAAATATTGATGTGACACGTAGTTAAAAATGCTGAAAAGACATTACCGAGCCTCATATACTCAACCTTCCCTTACCAGAGTTGAGATAGACCCTGGCCTGCCGTATGACCAGCTGGGGAGCTATGGGGGTTTCGGGGTGGCGCTGGTGGAGCAGTCTGGCTATCTTCAGCAGCCGGCTGGACTCATCGGTCCAGTACAGGAAACGGTCCACTAAGAAAACCACTGCCAACGCCGACTGTGCCTCCCAAGCCATGATGGATGCTTTCAGAAGAGCCTGGTGGCACATTAAGCATATCTAACGCACAGCGGGGAGGATGCCGAGGAAGAGATTTAACATCACCAGCTGCTGTTTAATCGTTACCAGTAGTTGGGGTAGATGCTTGCTAATGAGGTCGTTGAGGTTGGTCTTGTCGCTGGTGTCCAGCGACTGCTTGTACTGCCACTTCTCTGGGGCGAAAGGCCACTTCATGTCCACGGCCTCCTGCAGCAGAGAAGCCAGCTCTGCACACAGCGAGTCTACAGAGGGAAAAAAAAAAAAAGCTTTTTGAAGAGAAAAAGCTGTGTAGCACGGTAAAGATCATTGAACAGCCTTTTATATGAGGGAATAATCACCAGCTACAGTCAGAATAACTGCATGTAATAGAAATTAGTACAACATTCCAATAAGTCCAATATCATGATGACATGTCCCGATAGCATATTGTTAAAGTGGAAAGAAAGCTGCTGCTTCACAGGGGAGACCCCAAGCTGCTTCCAAACTACTTTCCCTTCTTATTTTATACACCAGCGCCCCCTACAGTTGGAATTTTCATGCTCCAATGTACAGAAGATGAAAATCCCAGTTTTGAGCTTTAAAAGTTTTTTTTGGTTTTGATTAGGGATATTTGATATTGTCGGCCTACCGATATTATCGGCCAATATTGACATTAAAATTTGATATTGGAAAATACAGTTTTTTTGGACTGATATTTTACCAACAAAATCTCACAAGATTTTATTAACGAAAGCTTGCGAGATTTGGAAGAACTTCATATCCCAGCATTCCTCTCAGAATCATGTGACTACACACTCAAAAACAGAGGTACCAATTAGTACTTAAAAGGGTACAAAGCTTGTTGCTGGGGGTGTTCCTTTTTGAAAGAAATTTCTTGGTCCTGGTCCATTTTTGTACCTTATCAAGCTGTACGAGTTAATAAAGTACAATTAAACCAATTAAAATGATGAATAAAAGTCAATAAAATAGAGATTATGACAACAATAAAAGATGCTCATAATAAATGAATAATTATTATATAAATATTAGGCCAAACACATCTATAATTAAAAATATATTCATTACTATGATTACTATGATTATTATGAAAATCATAATAACTATAATTAAACTACTGTTTAGAAGGACTGCTTTTATAGAAGGACTGAATTTATAGTTATTGTACAAGCTACGCACATTTTTCAATGCTGCAGGTACTCTTAGGGTTGAAATGGTACAAATTTGTACTTTATATTACTTTGGACATTTTTTCATAGTATATAAGTACACTTTTGGCCTCATAAAGACCAATATTGTACTTCTGAAAGAACATTTGAAAAAAATGTACCTACCGGTACAGAAATGTTCCTGTCTCGTACCTCTATTTTTGAGAGTGTATGGTGCAGCTGCTGCTGCTACAGACTGACTTGCTTTCAAGCTGCTTATAATATGTCTGGTTTTAAGTTGTTGGTTAAGTTACCGAGTTGTCAGAAACATTAGAATAAGCCACATGTTGGTTAATACCTGCTAGTATCTGATATCTGGCAGCCAGATGTCCAAAATGAACTTCTCTGGTTGAGTTAAAGATATTTTGGGATCTTTGCTCTTGGAGAAGAATATATTTGTAACTCTCAAAATATGAGATGCAACCTCACAGTTGTCTGCATATATCATTATCAGTTGATATCAGAAATTAAGAGTTGGACATTATCGGTATATCGGTTATCGGTTATAAAAAAAAAAAAAAACTCTCAAATTTTAATGGTGCTGGGACTCAATTTAGGGGTGCTTTAGCTTCCCCAATAATTAGACTAAAATTGCTGCCTTAGGTGTGACGTTGACCTGGAAGATTGCCAGCTTTCTTGAATGTTTTCCATTTGCGAATAAAAGTAAAATAATACAACCATGAACTCCAAATGATTTGGAACCGGTCTTATAACCATTCAAAGATTGATGGGCAGCTTCTCTGAGATCATTTATGAAGTCTTTCCATCTTAGCACCGTGTTACACACCTGAACTAAACTTCTGCTTATATACAGTCGTCCTCAAAATGATTCATATCCTTCAGTTAAAAAAGGGGGGGGAAAAAATCAGCTGAGTGAAATAAGTTGAAATTGACTAAAGTAATAATAAATAAAAATTCCATTAAAGTCATGACAGAACAGTTCAATAGAAATACTAAAAAAAAACACACAGAAAATAAGACAAGTAAACAAGCATGATGGGGCTCTGAAGCTAAAATTTTGTTGAGCAACATTTTGAGACAATCACAGCAATCAGGTGTTTTCTGTAACGTCCAACCTGTTGACAGGTATTTTGGTCCACTGTTCCTGGGAAAGGTGCTCTAATAATGTCCAGGACAGTTTTTTTTAATCACTATTTCCAACCTCAATTCAAAAGCAATATTTTATTTCACAAAATTATAATTTTGTAAATTTTTATTCATTATTAGTTCATTTAGTTTCTTATTATTTGAATTACTACGGTGAATTTAGCCTTTTCTTTGATTGGAGGGTATGAATAATTTTTGAGTTTGACTGTAGAGTAAATCACAGTGATGATGGTTTTTAAGAACAAATAATCAAGTTGTACACAAGTTTTGGCTGCTATTTTCCCTCTTAATTCCAATGGAAGTAGTAATGATCTACTTAGTTGATTCTTTCATCTCTATTAATAAATTATATTTTCCATGACTGCATCTGCAGTCTAGTAGAATAAACTGGATGGATTATGACTCCAGAAGCCACTAACTGCAAACACCAAACACATGTAAAAGACTTGAAACTACAACAGAAGATGCTCCCAACACTGAGCGAACAGCTCCATCATGTGTCTGACCTCTGCATCTGCAGTAGTCCAGCTTCCCTCCTCCAGGCAGCTGGGTCGATGGTGGAGCTGCGGCAGCCTGGAGGCAATCCACCAGCAGATTCCCCACCTCCATCCTGGCAAAAACATGCAGCAGTTGTTTCCAGGGAACAGAGAATTCCCCCTTATTTTTCTCCTCACCACCACTCCTGCGTTAGAGGGCTGTAAGAAGGGAAATCCCGCTGAGAAACCGTTGCACCATCAAGGCTGTTTCAGAAATTGCACAAGGAAGTATTGGGTCTGAAATATGTGCAAATGATTAAAAAGAAAATAATACATTTATCTAAAAGTGGAGATTAAATTCTCCAGTTATCATAAATCATTTCCACAGATAATAAAATAAGTTTTGTTACATCTGTCGGTTCATACTGAATCTACAGATACCTTTAATTTGACTTCAATCTTTGAATGAAGCAGGTAAACTGTACGAGGACCAAAATATACACCACTGGAGAGTAAAACTAAACTTTAAACATATCCAGAAAAAACTATTTAGAGATTTAAATGCCAACTGATGATAACAGAAACTGTTACAGCTCACAAGCACATTTTACGATCAGTCAACGCGTTTTTAAACACTTTTTCACCATTGAACTCACCACCCGATTCCGTTTCTTCCTGGTAGGGCAGAGCTATAACATGATGCTTTCAATGCCGTGGGAAAACACAACACTATCAATACTGCGACCTTACTTGGTCAGATTAAAGTGTAGACTTAAAGCTGGTAAATATTGAAAATGAAGTGCTACTCTACTTGTTTTGTTTGTATACGTCAGAAAAAAAAGAGGACGAGAGTTTTTTTTTTTTTTTTTTCTAAATTACTAGCATACCTACCACATGCAAACACCACAATGTTGGAAACCCAAATTACATTTGTAGTAAAAGTAATAGCAGAGGTAGTAGTAGTTTTGTAAAAAATGATAATTATTATTTTGCAGTGATTACTGGTTGTTGCTATTTTTGTGAATACTATTTTTTTTAATCATCATTATCATTATTATTGTTATTATTAGTGGTATTATTGATGATATTATGTAGTAATATTCTTATAAAGTATTTTTTTTTGTTTTGTGCGGCAAAGGCGTGGGGTTAAATAAGTGCTGGGAAATTTTTTTTTCTTTTTCATTCAAATGTTTCTCCTTTTGTGGTCTTACAGTATGTTTAAATAAACTTTATTAAACTAAACATTTAAGACTTGGCTTGAGAAATAAATCCCTTAACACCCTCACAAATATACACATACACACACACACACACATATATATATATATATATATATATATATATATATATATATATATATATATACACATATATATGTATATAAACAAATACAGGGAAAAAAAATTAGGAAAATGACAAAAAGGGGGAAAAATTAAAAAAAAACAAAACCAAACAAAAAAACAAAACAAAACCTGCCATTAAATATTAAATGAATGAATAACAAAAAATATTTTCTTATCTTTGTTTAAAATGTTGCATCTTTTAAAAATTAATAATCACATATTTTATACCCAAAAACATTTCCATTTTTTATCTGATATTAAAAAAGTTGGACCTTTAATAGGTGCAGCTTTTGTCGTTTTTGTAGGGAGGCAATGTCTAATTTTTACAATATCAACAAAAAACAATGGAAACGTTTGAAAAAAAACCAACTTTAATCTAATTCTATTTTTTTGGGAACAATATGACTGTAGCTACCATTGAATGGTGCACCTGGTGTCACTTCTAAGTTTGTAGTTTTGTTGTAAACTATTCAGCTGAGGTGCAATGCAATAATTATTGTCAACATTAAACAAGAATAAAATTAAATCCTAATTGCCCGTAAATATGGCATAAATAACACATGGCCATGTATGATTTATCTCATTCCCATGCATTAGTCACCATGGCCATGATTTAACGCGTGGCAACAGGATGACATCTTTTTTTATTATTATTATTATTATCAGTATTATTATTATTATTATTATTATTATTATCATTATCATTATTATTTTTTATAATAATAATGATTATTTATTTATTTAATATTTAATTGAAGTTTATTTTATTCCAAATTGTCCCTGTTTTGTCATTTTCCTTTATTTTTCTTCTCCCCTGTATTTATTTTGTTTTTATATAATTCTGAGGGTGTTAAAGGATTTCACGTAATATATTTCTCAAAGGAAAGTTTTAAGCCAAATATTAAATGTTTAGTTTAGTTTGATAAAGAACAGAATCATATTGTACAAGTTATTATTTATTTATTTTTATTTTCAGCAATGTCTCCTCAGATGCTCCGTAATATCCCCTCATACTTCATGTTTGTGCTCTTCTATAACATTTTTTAAGCACTCATAGTTGGAGTTTGGCTGAATTACACCGTGAGCTCTGCGTGAAGCCTGATTGATTGACAAGTCAGATTCCCCCCTTTTAAAAAAACAAAAACTGCAGTTAGATTGCAGATAGACTTAATACCAGATAAAGAAAAAAACATGGAAACGTTTTGGGTATAAAATGTGTGACAATTAAAGTTTAAAAGAGGAAAAATTTTAAACAAAGATTAGAAAAAACCCTTTTCACAACAAAAATGGTTCGTCAGTTTGTTAAGGATTCTCATTTCTCCTTCCCTGCCTTGTTCCTTGAACGCAGCATGTGACGCCAGAGGCGGCAGAGCCGTGCACAGCAACAGGTAGCTGGACTGGGATGTGTGCACAATGCATGAGAATTTCTTCACAAAAGAATTAAATTAAGTTCAATCTTAAAACTTTTATCTGCATATGAACCATTTAATGTGCTAAGATGTGTAAAACAGAACCTCTGCGGCAAAACAGGCATTAATTTGCGCGTTTATTAAAGGAATAAATTAATTCCGCATTCCAGCACTGCAGCAGTCTGCCTCTTTTGGCTAAAAATAAACAAATAAAGCGAGAAAAAGAAGATAAGAGCGCAACCCTGCAGGTAAACAGGTGTATTTCAGGGCAGTTATATCAACAGATAAGACGCGATGATGAGGCGCGTGCGTGCTCGCATGGACGGACTGTGGTGCTGCGGTGATGCTGCCAATAGGCGGGACTGTGGCTCCGCAGTGTGACTTACGAGCCGCACAGCTGGAGCGCGAGCAGAAGGGTTGGCACGCGGTCCAGCTGCGAACAGATGACTGAGCTCGTCACATCCACAACTTGCTTCCGAGGAGTGCGCCAAGAGAAGACTAAGTGCGCGCTTTGGTAAATAACTCAGAAGAGCCGCATGGCCCGCGCGGAGAAGCAGCAGCAGCTCAGAGGAGGGAGAATCCTCTGGTGAGTTCTGGTGGACTCCGATCACCGCTGAAGCCTGTTGGAGGAAGACTCTGCAACCAGCTGCTGAGTTCAGGGTGGCGGTGATGTAACGGGTTTACATCTCTGAGCCGAACTCTTCATCACTGCAGCCTCCTCCTCGAGCATGGGACCCTTCAAACTCTGAAGGTAAGAAATGCTCATAAGTTGCATGTTGAGTTGGTCTTAATTGTTTTTTCCGGCGTGTTCTTCTCGTGAGGTTGTGGATTAATCCCCCCCTTAGTCCGGTGATGTAAATGTGATTATTGCATTGCAACAGCAGCTTCAGGCTTGGACTCGTCCTGTTGCACCATCATCATCATCAGCTTTGGGAATTTTGATGTTGACTCACCAGGGACTTGAGTGGATAGAAAATACAGACGCAATGGCGGACATAGACTTTCATAGGTGAGGGGACTTTATCAGGGGCCCCCAAGAAATGAAATGATTGTGTTGCTGTTGAACACACACTCATAAACACTGTTGTGACAACTGGTCACATTAGAGGAGGGAACTATGAGGGCTGCAATCCTGCAGAGTTTCAATGTCTCCCTGCTCCAGCACATCTGGTGAAAATCATAAAGATACAATAGCCGGTCAAGCTCTGCACAATAACTCGTATTGGAATGGGGTGACATGGAAAACCTGCAGGATTGTGGTCCTTGTAGGACCGAATCAAGTCACCCTGCGTTAGAGAGACATGGGAAATGAAACACTTTTACATACAGTCCTCCAAATTCTTCATACCCTCCAACTAAAGAATAATGCTAAATTAACAATAGTTCAAATAACAAGAAACTAATAATAAATAAAAAATTACAAAATTGTTATTCACTAAAATAAAAAATTGCTTTTCAATTTAATTGAAAATAATAATTTAAAAACAAAGAAAACTGTCCAAAAACTGTCTTGGACACATTAGAGCACCTTTCCAGTGAACAGTGAACCAACATACCTGTCAACAGTAGAGATGCTCGAAACCAGTTTTTTTCTAGGGATATCCGATATTATGGGCCGATATTGGCATTAAAATTTGATATAGGACAAAGATCTTTTTTGTTAGTAAAAATACTGATACTGATTTTACCAACAAAATCTTGCAAGATCTTATTCCATTAGCATTGGTCCAGCATGTAGAAAAGTCCCTGTTATTGTGGAAGAACTTCATATCCCAGCATTCCTTTCAGAGTCATGTGACTACAGTGCAGCTGTTCCTGCTACAGACTGACTTGCTTTGAAGCTGCTTATAATATGTCTGGTTTTAAGTTGTTAAGTTACCAAGTTGTCAGAATATTAAATTAGCCACATGTTGGCTAATACCTGCTAGTATCTGATATACGGCAGCACTGCTGATGTTTAATGTACCTTTAAACCTAATTGCTTTGATGAAGTGAAGTGTATGTATGTATATTTAAGTGAATGAGTCACACCAGACAATAACACCAGACACACAGAGCTTTGAGTGTTATGTTGTAAACACAATATCGCATAGTATAGTATCACAATATATTGCTGCTCCTGTATTGTGATACATATCATACAGTATCACCAGATTTATGCCAATACACACCCCTAATAGTTTTATTGATGAGATCATTGAGGTGGTGAGAAAGTGAAAACGTATACATCACGTTGCATTTAAAGACACGGACACCGCCGTGTGCACAACCCGCCCTGCCATGGATGAAGTTCCGCATTAAGTATGAAACAACTGAGCCAAAACAAAGTTTTTTTTTTGCTTTTGCCGCCCAGAAAACAAACACAAAGTTCTAAAGTGGCAAGTTTTAAGTTGCGATATCATATCGATATGAAAAAGCGCTGCATTAATATTTTTACTAACGAAATATCACAAGATTTTGTTGTTTTATTTGCAACTATCCAGCTTACAGAAAAGTCCCTGCTTTATTTATGTGCATCTGCAGCAGGTTGAGATTGAACTTTTTCAAACAGTAGAAAGTACAAGTTAAAATTTATGGCCAGGTCTCCTAGACCAAGCAGTTGTTGAAGAAGATTATCATTTTAATTTTTCATATACATTATATGCGCTTTCATATACTACTTTATTTGACTGTTTTACTAATTTTACTTGAATTAGTGTACATTTACACTATTCCAGCTCTGCTGTTGTAACATTGTATTTAGTATTACAATATTTGCACAAATATTCAGTTGGGTTTTCCTAAAGAGAGAATATTTATGGTCAGGGGGACGATTGTAGATGGTTTTGACACACCTTAAAAATAGATTGGCTGAATTTCACCAATCTGATTGGTAGTTATGTGTCTGACCAATCTTTGGTTGTCAATTAACAAAAAATTTTGTCAAAGTGGCCAATTTGTATTGGTCATTTTTTAAATACAAAATATTGGTCAAGCCAACCAGTCTTTTGGTTGTTTTAACCAAAAGACTGGTTAGATCAGGGATCACCAACTCCAGACTGCTTGGGCCAGTGTCTGGAAGGTTTTCATCATTTCTTTGCTCCACCTGACTTAAATTACTTGGGTCCAACAGCTGATGAAGTTTTGCACAATGACTCATTTTTTGGGTCAGGTGTGTTGGTGCACGGAAAATGTTAAAAACCTTCCGGACACTGGCCCAAGAGGTCCGGAGTTGGTGATCCCTGATCTGACCAATCTTTTGGTTAAAACAACCAAAAGACTGGTTAGACTAACTAATATTTTGGTAAAAATGACCCATACAAATTTGTCACTTTGACAAAAATATTGGTTAATTTGACAAAAATATTGGTTAATCTAAAGCAATCTTTTGGTTGTGACACTGAAAACCTTCTGGACACTGGCCCAAGAGGTTTGTAGTTGGTGATCCCTGGGTTAGATTAACCAATATTTTGTTCAAAGTGACTAATTTGTATTGGTCATTTTTACCAAAATATTGGTTAATCTAACCAATCTTTTTGATTGGACACATAACTCCCAACTAGATTGGTCAAATTCATCCAATCTAAGTATGTACCAATGTACTAGGGCTGGACGATTATGGAAAAAATTATAATCACGATTATTTTGACTGATATTGAAATCACGATTAATATACACGATTATTCATTGATTTTATAAAAAGTGTTTATTGAACCACCAAAACTCAACTTCAAATATAACTTTGAAAAAAATTAAACCGGAAATAAATTAGAAACAAGTAAAGGAGTAAAATAAGAATATTATTTAAGATAATATTAATAAAAATGAATACCCAGTCTACATGCGTTCCTGTTCTATACTCCCTGCAGTTTGCTTCCTATAACTCTACCAGTATGCTCACTTCAGGATTAATCGTTTTTCTTCGATTACAGTGTTTTTATGATTGTGAAAAGGCAAAATTGAAATCCCGATAAATTTCGATTAATTGTCCAGCCCTACAATACCAATTCTTAGAGTGTATGAGATCCAAGAGGCAAAGAAAACCTGTCCAAGTTTAATAAATGGGACATGGATAAATTACATTTGATAGATTTTGACTCATTTTGTTGTTTCAGTCAATCGATGTACATAGATACGACTTTTATTTCAAGTTGCATTTTGAATTTCTCTAAAGTGCCTAGAATATTTGTAATATATCACAATATATCGTGGTATCACAATACCACAATATTGTATTGGATCGTGACCCAAGTATTGTGACAAGGATCGTATAGTGACGCCTTTGCCAATACCCACCCCTAGAGGTGACCAGTGCCACCCTGGCTCCCCCTATAGCTCTGCCTCTGTTCAGGCATGATCTGCTTGTTGCACACTGTCAATCAAGCATGCAGAGCTCACAATGACTGCATGTTTAGCTCCTAACTAAATGAATGATTGCATGAGTTGATAATCTTTATGGATACTAATAGGCTCCAAGCAGCCATAACCTGAAGCTCAGGTGCTCCAGCTGCTCTGATGAGACATTAATACCTGAATCCATAAAAGGAATTAACAGGTCTGAGCACATTCATTTTCATGAAGGCAGCGCATCAGCGTAGAGGATGAGGGACGGCCTGTGCCTAAAATTAGAGTGAGGGAGTGGCGGGGTCTTTATCCTGCTTTGGCTGGAACGACAGTGGTGGTTATCTGCCGGTATGCTTGTTAGGGAGCATGTACGTTGACTTTCAGGACCCCTGGCAGCTCTGCTAATATCCGATGGACACTCCAGGCCATTAAATATGGGAGAAGTCGGACTTACCTTGCTCTCCTGACTTTCCCTCAACCACTCCCCCCTCTTGTCTAACAGCTGTCTTGTCTGTGCAGCAAGGATTAGGAGGCATTTGAATGCCAACTTCTCCCCAGCTTTATCTCCCCATGCTCTGGCCGTAGAGCCAGGGGATTTGACTTTGTAATGCCTAACTGGTTTCCTGTCTGGATGTTTGAAAGCATGAGATGTAGCTGTGTTTTTCTTCGGATGTTTTCTGCACCGATTAACTGCGCCTGTTTTGAATATTGGAACAAGCTGGCTTTTGTGTGCTTGTTCATCCAGGTCAGTGTCTGATTCAGAGGATGCAAATGAACTCAGCCAGCAGCATCTGCAGGGCCGCTCACACAAGTCTGTCAGTAAAAGCACAGAAAATAACGCGTTTTACAACCTGAATGCCCAAAAAGTTAGGACAGTGTAAAATGTAAATAAAAACAGAGTGCAAGGATTTTTAGATCTAATTAACTCTTATTTGTTTCTAATATAGCAAATCAGAATTTGAAACGGAGACAATTTCCATTCCCATCTCTACATCTGAGCAGATGCGAGTCTAGAATCAGAGGTTTAGGGGTGCTGAGCACCCAGAGAGCTGCCCGACTAGGCAAGATAAATGTCATTGTTTTCTACAGTTTAACACAGTTTCATTCCCACATGTGTGAAAGATCAGCAACACACTATCTGGGAAAGTCTGAGTAATTATCAAAAGAGAAGCTGATTTCTAGCATATTGCTGCCTTGTTCCAATGGTGAACCAGATCCACCAAAACTCTCTTTTCCTCCTTATTTACAAAGTTTCTGATCATTTTCAAGCCTTAGATTTAAGTTTTTATCATCCAGTGTCCAGAAAGAAAGTTATTACTGCTGCCATTTAAAAATCCCAGCTCAGCTTTATCTGGATGAGAGAAGCTTGTTTTAGGCATGCAGGTGTTGTGTCTAAGAGGTGAACCAGATCCATCACAACCCCATTTATCCTGCTTATTTATGGGGATTCTGACAGTTTTCCAAACTTACATTTAGAATATTTATCATAAAAACAAAGTTAGGCTGTTACTGCTGCTATCTGGAATATGCCAGGTGGGGTGATCAAACCATTTTTGAGGGGTGGGGGTTGCTGGATTTTTGTTGTGAAAATATTACATTTAAGCAAAGTGTTTTTTTTATATGCTTTTTAAGTTTGTAAAAAAAAAGGACAGTTTATCATACATATATATATATCTATATATATATATAGATATATATATGATAAACTGTGTCCTTTGTAGGCTGTGTATATTAGGGATCAGACTTTTCGAAAATCTTTTTTAATGATTGTCGATAGAATTAACGATCAATTATCGATTTAATCATTAAGAAATGCATGTTAAAAATGATTACACATACTACAGGCAGTCTTTTTTTCCCTCACATACGCATTTATTTCAACTCCCCACTGCTCTAAGCCTCAATAACCTTCTTGGCGAGCAGGTCGGCAGTAGTGGCACGTTATGGTGAGGTAGCTCTCTGCTGTTAAAGCGGTCCAATAGTCCGTTGTTATGGCAACACTAGCTGCTGTGGCTAACTTGTTTAGCAGCTCCTGCTTTTGCTTCTCGTGTTTCAATGAGCCTGGTGATGGTGCGCCGTGAAGGAAACTGACTGGTTCGAGTAAATTCATCAAATCTGGGAAATCTTTTCCGCCAACGACACTTCTGGGCAACATATCCACTAAAAACATTTCACAGATTCCCTCCGTAATTTTGTCTGCCCGTTTTGCATCACAGCTCTGGGTTGAACGGAGGATTCATTACCTTTAAGTGCAGTTGGATGAGCGTTTTTTAAATGATACATCATGGGAGTTGTTGTTGAGTTGCATTTATAAAACGTGTCGCAGTATTTTAAAGGTGAGGTGTAATTTTTTTTAACGCAAAATGGTCCCACACCAGACTTCTTCGTGTTCGCTTCAGGTTTAGACGAGCCTTCTTTCAGCTGATGTGACGGGGAAGACGGCAGCTCACAGGCAGATTTCTCTGCTGTTTTTAGGCTACATCGTCTAGAGACAGGCTGGTAGGATACTTTATTACCGCCACATAGTGACATTTATTACATAGCTTCAAGACGTACACTACATGAATGAACTCTGTTTTATAACACCGTTGGATGATCTAAAAAAAACCAGAAAAACATGATAAAAAAAAAATCTTAATGATCAATTATCAATCATTGATTAATCGTGCCCTTCCCTAATGTATATACATATAAAATCTCTCAAATTTCAGGGGTGCTTGGTTTCAGTTTATGGGCTCAATCATCTGTGGATCTGGGAGGCTTTTCCTCTCTGAAATGCTCCATTTATACCCAGTTGTGTAACTGACCTGTTGCCAGTTAACGTAATTAGTTGTCAAATGCGCTTTCAGCTGGTTTTTATTTCTGCCAGTTACTTTCCAGCCTTTTATTGCCCCATTACAACTCTTTAGAGATGTGTTGCTGCCATTAGATTCAAAATGAGGCCATATTTTCTATGAAATATTGAAATGTTTTAGTTTCAACATCTGATATGTTGTTCTACAGAGAATATAATATGGATTTAATGAGATTTGCAAATGACTGCATTCTGTTTTTATTTACATTTAACGTTGTGACTGGAATTGGGGTTGTATCACGCTGACTGATTTGACCATCAGGTGTCTCGATAG
Organism: Atherinomorus stipes; assembly: GCA_023101725.1. Classification (NCBI taxonomy): domain Eukaryota; kingdom Metazoa; phylum Chordata; class Actinopteri; order Atheriniformes; family Atherinidae; genus Atherinomorus; species Atherinomorus stipes. The sequence goes on along the minus strand of JALJCO010009528.1, from coordinate 15,397 downwards.
TCACCCTTGGCCTCTGTGATCTTGTGCACTGAAATGGCTGAAGAGGTGCTTGACTTGAAAGATGTGGTGCTTCAAATAGACAGGATTTCAGAGATTCAAAGGGGCCCGTAGGAAGCTGGAGAAATCAGCTACAGAGGGGATTAACAAAAGAAAACCTTTGCATCACTGGTCTTTTTTGTTGCCTCTGTTGCTGCAGTGCAATTACTTCTGGCTTCAGGAGCGGCCACCCTTGATATTTAACGTCACTCCCAGCCTCCTCACCACCTCAACCTGCAGCCGAGCTGCACTTATCAGGAAAGCCGGCCATAATTGGTTCCATTGTGGGAGGCTGTTGCTTTATGCCAAAGGACCACTAGAAAGATATTTGGAGGGAAGAAGAAGAGGAGGAGGAGGAAGAAGCAAACTAGAGCAGAACAGAGGATCTTAGCAAACAAAATCGATGCACAGCAGAGTGAAAATAATTACAGAGAGCAGACAAAGAGCAGCAGCTCAGACACGTGGGCTGGATGTTGGTCATCAGTGGGGTGAACGGTCCGATGCACACTCTGCCCGTCAGCTGCCTTCCTCCGTTTGCTTTTCATTTGCTAATCCAATCTGTTCCTCCACAGTCCTGGCACTACCTTCTTAATTAACCACACTCTGGATATGTCAGCTTGTCAGCTATTTGTTTGGAGTTTAACAGGCGTAGGATGAGCTGGAATCAGATTCAGGTTTGACTCCCACTTACTTGGCAGAACTACGGCAATCCTAAAATTCTAACATCCAGGGATGATTCTGTGAACTGGGTCACATTTATCTCTTAATCTTACTCTCACATCTCAGAATGTGAACACAGGCTTGAGGAGATCTAAGGGTCGAACGTCCCGTTCACACCAAGCGGTCTGGCTCAAGACGAGATGGTTTGGTGTAGTTTGGTTCTGTAAAGCCTGGCTGTGTTTCCACCGCCGACCATGGCCTTATATGGCAGGGGGATATAAGCCGGATAGTGATGCATTATAGCGCAACGCAGCACCTTCCTTGGGTTATATTGAAGAAAAACTTAACATTTAAAGGACGACAGTAGTGGACATCCAGCAGTTTGTGCTTTATTTTTTGGCATGTGGCTTTAAAAAACAAAAATTCCAAGGTATATTTGAACATGGAGCTGTTCCTGCTTTGTGCTCATTGCTGAGTCACCTGGGAAGTGGGACTGCCACCAGTGGTGGGCCGTGCATCTAGTACCTTCAGTGGGCACTTCCCCAACTTAATCTACTTCTTAAAATCACCACTTTTCGATGACTAGGTTGTACCTCTTCTCTACTTCCCATTGCGCTGACTAGGTTGTACCTCTTCTCTGCGTAGTTCTGCGTGTGTTTGTGTGTGTTTGTATGATCTGAGGATATTTAAGCCACCTGCAGGTCCTCCTGTAGGGGATTGCTTGTTTTGTTTTCCAACAGAGACCTTGGTTGTTTAGGGATCGCGGTACAGATGTACCAGTGAACTGTGTAAGTGGATTCATGTTTTCTCTCCTCTCTCTCTTCCTCTTCCTTACTCCTCTCTCTTGTTTCACTTTCTATCATTACCTCTGTTAACTTTCATTTCTCCCTTGTCAGGCCCAGCAGTATGAAATGGAATGGTGTAATAGACAAATGTTTAAATAAAGAAATAAAATGAATAAACATGATATCAAGTGGAGCCTTATATTCATAAAGCTCCGCTTGATAAAGCAAAACTGTTCAACAGAATAAAGCAATCAGATTTCCATTCTGCTTGCTTCGATGCTGGACAGGACAAGTAAAAAAAAAAAAAAAAAAAAAAAAAAAAAAATCACCACTTTCATGTCACAATAAAAGAAACCATCAATGCTAAACAAATATTCAATATAACAAGCTGTGATATAGTTTAACAGAGAGAGAATTTATGTATGAAGGTGAGTACAGTGATGAATAAAGCAAGAAGTCCAGTTCAGACAACACCAAACCTTTACACTCTAACCGCAACTCAGCCACGTCCATCATCAGGAGCAGCTCAGACTCAATATTCATCTAATCGACCATTCGCTAAGTCCCGCCTCCCATGGTTACAGTTGCTAAGTCTGACAAGCTTTCCGTTTTTAGCTAATTTCTGCCTACATCAACGATGTTGCTCAGTGATTTCAGTGAACATATTCCGAAGGAAATTGTGTTAAATTTCTGAAGTGATAGTTGGGAAATATCAGAGGGAGTTAGACAGAGAGGACTGCAATATGCATTTGAGGAATACATGTCAGCGGGGTACTGTTGATGAAGAGGATGTTACATTTGAAGTGAAGGCTCAGAGTTCATACATAAAGACTCAAAAACTGCACGTCTTCATGATTTAAGTCCAGTAAAAATGGATAAAGATGCAGTGTTCTTGCATCTCAGAGAAAGTCAACATATTGTGTTATTTTAAGCTAACGGTCATGTATGACTCCAGAAAGTTTCAGGTGGTAGAGCAGGTCGGCCAATGATCGAAGGATCGACAGTTTAAATCCCCCAGCCATCTGTCGTTGTGTCCCTGGGCAACATACTAAAGCCTCCTTGCCTCCAGTGGGGGCACCACTGGTATATGAATGTGTGTGATTGTTCAGATGGTGGTTGGAGGGGCCGCAGGCGCAAAATGGCTGCCACGCTTCCATCAGTCTGCCCCAGGGCAGCTGTGGCTACATACGTAGCTTACCATCACCAAGTATGAATGAGGAGTGAAAGAAAAATGGACCTACTGTGAGCCGTTTGAGTGCCTTGAAAAGTGCAATATAAATCAAATCCATTATTGTTATTATTATTATTATTATTATTATTATTCATATTATTCGGCATTAAAAGAGGAATGAACCAACCACTTAGCTCGGAATTAAGTTTGGAATTGTAGTTTTCACTGGCAGAATTAACCTTATTTCGGAATTAAAGAGGAATTCATCGGAAAAAAAATCGTAAATTGAATTAAAAAAAAAAAAAAATCAGGGATTTTATTTTTGGGCCATATCGCCCAGCCATACCTTCCCAGAGTTTGCCTGTGAACGTGGATCGTTGGTGGAAACTTGGCTAAACAGAACCGTGGATACACTCGGTGGAAGATCGAAACTTGTCGGTGCAGTTTCTCAGCAAATCACTGGCAGTGGCAGATTGCCTGTGAAGGCAATTGCAAGATCATGATTAGTCAGAGTTTCAGCTGTTTGGCAATCTGTACAGCAGGTGTTAGGCGTTCCCTCTGAGAAGGGGAACTGAAAACCTCTGTGGTATGTTGCACCTGTACTCAGAGTGAGCTTCCCTGCCTGCCAATCCAAGATCAAAATCTGCTAAATCAATGGTTTATTATATGTTCAGGAAATGGAAGGGGTTTGTGGTCTGCTCAGGGATCTGAGCTGTTCTAGGGAGGATTACATAAACAGGAAGTAGCAGTGGCTTATAAACAGTTTCTCGTGTGGAGGAGGGGGGGGGTTGACGAGGAGGTTGCCAGGGTGAATATGAAACTTCCAGCATTCACACTCAAAACAAGCCGAGAATGACGGTTGCATTAAACTTCTGTAGAGCTGAGGAGGGAATGAACCAGATCAACATGGGAAAGATTAACATCAGTGTGTCATTCTGCATGTGGAAAACTGGTGCAAAATAATAATTTGGATCAAGAACGTGAGAAATCTTCAGCCTGCCGCTTCAAATTTTTGAATTTGCCTGTGTGAGATGAAAAACCATCACAACAGGATGTGAGATTCCTGACTTCAGCATTGCAGAACACCAAAGATGAACTGTGACTGAGGCGCGCTCAGAAGTTAATAGACCGTTGGCAGCAACCGCCCGGGTGTTTGCTGAAGGGAGAACTCTACTGCGCTGTAGCAGGAGATGATGCATCACGTTTGCTCTGTAACACAACATGCTTCATCTTTAAGTCATCACACATAAGAATGCTATGAATCAGAGGGAAAACCTCACTTTAAGAGGCCATGTGCTTCCAAATAAGTGTAGACATGCACATCTACCCGCTGCGTTTCGCATACCAGCACACCCTTCCGGTATTTGTTATGAAGCAAACTCTCACATCTGTTAAAAGGACAGAAGTTTGAGCAGGAAGCCCCAGCACAAAGCAGCAGCAGCAGCGTGACACAATGACACATTGTTGAGTTTTGAAGGCATGAGAATGTATCCTAACATGCCTTCTTTTCTCTGCTTCACACATTACAAGTTTTGTTTGTGGCTGAAAGTTAAAATGTGACATATGAGCCCAGATGTGGAACAGGATGCGTGAGTTTTTTTTGTGTGTTCTGGAGATCATAATAAAACGTCACACTAAGGATAGACCGATACATCATCCGGTCGATATTTTAGGCCGATACTTGCATTTTTTGCTGGTATCAGCATCAGCCGATACACCCCCCTGGGCATAATTTACAGACAGGCAGCAGTTTTTACAAATTTAATGTTTCTTTTTGATACTGTTACAAGTGCACTGCTTCTTTTTTAATATATATATTCATTCTGAGTTTAATATTTCTGTTTAATTTGTTTACAAGTACAATTTTTCTCTTTTACACTGTATATTTGTTTGAAGTGCTTTGTTTTTTCTTTTATATTCAAAGAGTTTTCAAAATTAGTTTTCATTGTGTCCTTCAGTTTATCGATTTTAGGGTCAAATGTGGTATCGGTTTTTAAATATTGGCTCAAATATTGGCAGTTTGTATCGGTTATCGACTGAGGAGAAAATTTTAGTATCATCTCTAAAAAATCTGTATGTCCGCTGGAGAAAAGTGAAGCCCAAAAGTGACCTTAAAAAAATTGTAGTTTCCTCTTTATCCACTAGGGGCTGGCGTCAGAACAGAGCAAATCCCCATAGATTCCCATGTTAAAAAGACTAACCTCACAGCAGAAATGAACATGTTTACAGCCTGGTTCAAATGATCATTTTAGGTTTAATGGGTCAAGTTTACCTTCATGTCACCTGAGAGGGGGGTGAAATTTTTTATAACTCATCCATTTAGATTAAAGGTGCCCAAGTCCAGTCCTTGAAAGCCTTGTCCAACACACCTGAATCAAATAAGTGGCTCGTTACCAGCCTCTGCAGAGCTGAATGATGTGTGCATGAGGGAATTAGCCATTTGATTCAGATGTGTTGGGGTGGATATGTTCTAAAAACTGCAGGATAATAAGTCTCGAGGACCGGACTTTGGCACCACTGGTTTAGATGGTATCTAGTCTTGAAATTACACATAATGGGCTCTATGCACAGCTCCACTACTTCCTGAACATAAGGTAGCTCCTTTATTTCCTGTCTTTCATTTCGGACGAACTGATTAATCCAGGTGTGGCTGGCCAATTACTGAGATCAGGCACACCTGGATTAATCAGTTCATCCAGTAATGAAAGACAAGAAACAACGGAGCTACCGTAAAGGAATACAACACCCACATAATGATGTGCCTTCATTTTCTACTCACCCTCATACTGAGCAAGACTGTGGAGCACTTTTTTAATATCTCAAATGCAGCCCGGGACGTTTTGGTTTTCCCCCAACTTTCATGTAATGGAGTTCAATTGTGCTTGAAACAAAAAGGTCCATAAAAGTCCACAAAAACGCACGCCCATGCGAGTTCACAACACTGCGGAAACTGCGTTCAGAGCCTACTCTAACGATAATACAAGCGTAGAAGAAGAAATTTGCTGTTTACATTGTTCTAAGAGCGAATGAGCTGCGGACAAGCTGGGACAAACACAAGAGGGGTTGGTCTATTCATTTGAAAGAGACCAATAGACCAACTCTCGTCTGCCGCGGCTTCTGTAGTGTCGTGAAATCACATTGGCGCGCTTTCCGGAAGCTAGATGTTCTACTGTTTAGGCTCTAAAAATATACTAAATGATGTCGTTTTGAGTAATTTTTGGACACTCCCCAATCAGGACACTTGGATTACATTGGACTAGCAGTATGGAGGAATATTGACAGGTTCTTGTGGACTTTTATGAACCTTTTTGTTTAAACACAATTATATAAAAGTTGGGGGCTAAACAAAAAAACAAAAACCTGTCCGATCTCCGGCTGCATTTGAGATATTAAAAAAGTGCTCCAGAGTCTTGCTCAGCATGAGGGTGAGTAGAAAATGAAGGATCATCATTCTGTGGGTGTACTATTCCTTTAAGCTCAGGAAGTAGTGGAGCTGTGCAAAGAGCGTATTAGGGGCGTGTCATTTTTACTAACAGGTGGCAGACTGGGTGCCAGTTTTAGCCATAGAGGCTAATAGTTAGCTTCCTGCTCGCTCCCAGGAAGGCCTCAGCCTGTAGCAGAGTTGCACAATAGGGGATTATCACGCTTACCGGAACTTCCCGGTACATCAGCCGTTTCTGCTCTGTTATACTGTTTAAATCGTATAAACTCCAAACATACTTAAGTTTTCATTCTAGACTGAGGTGATACTGGATCAAAAGCTGGATCAAAGCGATCGATTCGCCGCGGTGAAGGGCCGAACTTTATGATAAAACACACGTTTGTTTGTCGCCGGTGGGGCACAACACCGGCACTTCACAGCATGCTAGCATTAGCCAGCTAGCGTTTACTGACGTGCTTAACATTGTGAGTCTTAAAACACACAAATATCTAAAAAATCGGGTCTGTACCTCCCTGTTTCCAGTGGAACAACTGGGGACTGCCAAAAAAAGGAGACGCTTTCAGATGCTTGTGTGTTTTCAGCCGCAGAAAGTTAGGCACGTCATCGAGCTGGCTAATGCTAGCCTGCCAACACGACTGTGCAGACTGCCGGCTACAAACAAACATGTGTCGTTTTATTATAAAGTTCGGTCCTTCACCGCAGCAAATCGGTCGTTTTGATCCACTTCTTCATTAGCATCACTTCAGTCTGGAATGAAAACTTGGCATTGGCGTTTATCCGATTTACAAAGTTTAACAGAGTAGTAGCTTGCGGACTACTGTTAGCACTGTTAGGCACGTCATCAAGCTGGCTAATGCTAACCTTTATAATAAAACGACACACGTTTGTTTGTAGCCGGCAGTCTGCACAGTCGTGTTGGCAGGCTAGCATTCGCCAGCTCGATGACGTGCCTAACTTTCTGCGGCTGAAAACACACAAGCATCTGAAAGCGTCTCCTTTTTTTGGCAGTCCCCAGTTGTTCCACTGGAAACAGGGAGGTACAGACCTGATTTTTTAGATATTTGTGTGTTTTAAGACTCACAATGTTAAGCACATCAGTAAACGCTGGCTGGCTAATGCTAGCATGCTGTGAAGTGCCGGTGTCGTGCGGTGTTGTGCCCCACCGGCGACAAACAAACGTGTTTTATTATAAAGCTCGATGACGTGCCTAACTTCCTGCGGCTGAAAACACACAAGCATCTGAAAGCGTCTCCTTTTTTTGGCAGTCCCCAGTTGTTCCACTGGAAACGGGAGGGTACAGACCCGATTTTCAGATGCTTGTATGTTTTCACAAGCGAAAAGTTGGTAACGTCAGCTAACGCGAGCTTGCTAACACTAGCTGTAGTGTAGTCTGCATCATTGAAGTGCCGACTACAGACATACGTGCAACCTGCAGCTGACTCAAATTAAATGAATCTAAAAGCCGATGAATTTGAGTCAGGTGTGTGTTGGAGAAGGAAGACTTGGAAAACCTGCAGGATTGTGTGGCCCTTGAGGACTGGAGCTCGACACCCCTGCTTTAAACCATCTATCTTCGTTCGTTCCTGTTCACTTTGGATTAGCCCGATTAGCATTTGCTTGGCTGTCAATCATTTGCCCTGCAGCTCTGAGCAGCTTTGCCTTTGCCCATTTTAGTACTTTCCGGGAGTGACGACACACTTGACACGGCTAGATGGCGACGTTGGGAAACGCCGAACTGGCTTCACTTTTCCCTCGTCAGACATGACCGGATACTACGTCCATCTTTTTTTGCGGTCTTTGATTCCTACATTACACTCTTGGCAGCTGCTTATCACATTTACATATTTTTCACTTCCTTCTATTATCTGTAGGGTTATTAAAAACGTGCTACTTCCCTCTCTTAGATGCAGTAATAGACATATCTGAGTGTAGCATTTTATTGCCCCCATAGTTTTCCCCTCCTCCTTCGTCATTCAACATCTTTCCACGTTTCCTGCCTCCCAGTCTTTCTCCTTATCTCCAGGTCTCCTGTTCGTCCTCTCCTCCCTCTGCCTAGGGCATTTAGCTCCCTAAGGAGCAACTGTAGCTGCTAATCTCTGTTTGCAGCCGGTCTCCCCCGTCATCACCAATGTGGCATTCTGTGTGTCCAGGGAGAAGGAAATGCTACTCTTCCTGCCCCCCGTACCCCGGCCTGAAGTCTGTAAATAGAGCTTACCACCAACCGTTGTGCTGGTCCCTCTGGAGAGCTATATCTGTCCCATCACACAGCACCCTCGCTACAACTTCCTGCGGCAAACTACAGAGTGTTGGGCGAGAGATAACTTAGTGTGGCTATGATACGAAAAGTGGCATTTAGATGTGTTTTTACAGCCATTTGAGGACAGAAGGGTGAGATAATGCTTCAATGCCCCCCCTCCCCTCCATTGAAGCCACAGTTACTGAACTTAAAATGAGAGCAATCTAATTTCAGACTTCAGGTTAGCTTAGGCTACTTGTTGGTTTTCCTGGTATATTAAATTGCGGTCACATGAAAAAAAAAAAAGCTCTTAGAGTTTGCAGCTGGTGCATTCAACGAAAGCAAAACACTGATCAGTGATTCGTGGAAAATTGAGTGACAACAGCCAATAAGAGACGGAAGAAGAAATGTGTGTGTGAAGGCAAAGCAGTTCTGTGGGCTACATTTTATGAGCTTTTTCCTGTATGACTTCACATGCAAAATACGTGCAAATGCTCATGTTCAACAGTACTCATGTTTATATTCAGTTAACCTTGATAGTTAAAATATTGTTTACACCAAGTAGGCCTTTTTTCAGCCATGGACCTTTAATTGACATTTACACCATGATTGCTCTCTGTGCAACTCAGTTAAAGTTAAATGCTGACATTAGCATGCATGAAAATTTGCTAACATGCAGATGACGTATGCAAGATCTTTTTGCCATGTTGATTCAGTTTTGAATTATCCAATGATTATTTTGATAATCGACTAGTCACTGATTATTTTGGTGGTTAGTCGACTAATCTCGGATCATAGCCTATGTAAATTGTAGCATATTTACAGTGCCAGTCAAAAGTTTGGACACGTTTTTCAATTAGACTCAAAGTGTCTACTTTATTTAAAGTGTTTATTTATGTAAAGTTAATATACAATTCAAGAAAATTCAATTCAAGAAAAGCTGCCCAGACAGGAAGGCAGACATGGCAGTGAAAAGTACACAAGCAATTTAAGAAGAAAAACAAAGCTTATAAACGATATACGATAAGTCAGTTATGAAATTAGTCACCAACTATTTTAAAAGTCGATCGTTGCACCCCCAGAATTATCTAATGTTGACATTAGCATGTATGAAATCATGCTAGCAAGAACTTTGCTAAAATGCTGATTACATATACACAAGATCTTTTTGCCATGTTGATTTAGTGTAGAATTATATATCTAATGGTGACATTAGCATGAATGAAAAATGCCAACAGTGATCATTCTAACATTCTGGTGTTTAGCATGTAAAATAGTTAGCATGCTCATGAGTAAGTTAAGAATTTTACTAGCCCATGCTGACATTAAATTGTGTGTAAACCTGCTAACAATAAGCATGATGTAAATAATAACCATGAATATGTAAAATGTTTGCCCTGTTCATGATTCGAAATTCATGATTTCAGTTTTATTAGCAACAATTTCCCCAAACAACAAACACAAAGTACATCTGAAGTTGAAGAGGATGAACGAATGTTTGAATTATTGCTTAATTGTACCGATTGCCCAGTGCTAGCCACTGTGTTGCTAGCTTAAATGATTAGTATTCATCTGGGTCACAACAATTCTATATAATTCCCAATTTAAAATGTCAAGTTGATCCATTTAATAATCTTCAAGAAAAAACAAAACAAATTACTATAAACACTTTTAATAATTGAGGATATGTAACATTGTGACATTTTTTTTTTACTTATTCATTGAGTCAAAATAAAAAGTCAATCATGAAAAGAAAAAGAAAAGAATGGAAAAAAGGAGCAGGAAGAAGATAAATTTGATATTATCTGCCCCCTTTCTAGCACAACACTCTATTTACAAGACTTTCAGTGTTTCAGCATCAATTCAAAACCCTCTTCTGACAAAATAATATTCAAACATTGATTAATAATGACGATAAATGTTGTCTTTACTTCCCTTTTGCTTTCAACTTGCACGTCCACCTTATGAGCCAGCAAATGAAGAGGTGATTATGCGATCAACTTGCTGTGAGATGCTGGAAATTGCACTTAGCCATTGCATCACAGTGCAAGTTGTCGTTTCTGGTAGCAGTTTATTTGAATATTTCAACAAGAGCATTCATAACATTTCCAAACAATTTGCCCCAGAAAAATGCACTTGTGCGGTTTGGGAAGATGTTGTGCTGTTCGTGGTTGTAACTGGCTGGTGAACCAGGCGAGCAATTTTGAGAGGAAAAACAAAGTTTATAAACAGTAAATGATTGGTCAATTATGAAATTAGTGACAGACTATTTTGATAGTCAACGATTAGTTGATTAACCGACTTATCGACTAATTTTTGCAGCCCTAGTTGAAAACATGCAGGACTGCGACTCTGGAGGACTAAAGTTACTTATCCCTGGTCCAAAGTTCAGACCTCAGCCTGCATGAATTGCTGTTTGTTGGACCTCGAGAGATCTGTCCAGAAACAAATGCTGCAAACTTCAAGGAGCTGAAGAAACAATGTTAAGAGGAGTGGCCCAGATTTCCTCCATCTATGCAAGAAACTGGTGACATCGTACAGAAAACATCTGCTTCAGGTCATCGCTGCTAAATGTACTTGATTTTTCACACACCTCTGCATTTTGGCTTAGTTTTAGTTTTAGACGTAAAGACCACGTTTACATGAGTTTTAATTCCTCTTTAATTCCGAATAAAAGTTAATTCCGCTTTAGGAAGACCATGTAAACCCTTAAGTCCAAGTGAAAACGATAATTCACAAAAAAACTTCATTCTGAACTGTGGTTGGTTTATTCCTCTTTTAATTCTGAATAAAATAATATAAATGATAAAAAAAATTAAAAAATGAAAAATAAAAATGATAGTAAAATTCCTCTGTAATGTAAACCTTTATTTCACTCTAAGTTAATTCCTGTTGCTCTGCGCATGCTCCTCTCCTGGTGGAGATGCAGTAGTATGTTCGTGTTGAGCTGCTGCGACAAACCTACAATCAAAATACAGAGAAAATCTGTGTTATTATGTGGGTTTCATGTCGTTGCTGAAAAATGAGCAGGAACCGACGTCTGTGAACTTCCGGGTAGACGTAAATGAATGTAAACACGTCACGTCCGCCCCCTGTCCTATCAGAACTAGAGCTGCAGCTAGCGATTATTTTAATAGTTGATAAATCTCCCCCTGTAATCGATCGATTAATCGATTAATCGGATAAGCTCTATGCTTTTGGAGATGTGACTGAGATGCAGTGGATTAATGAGTCCAAATTGGCACCAAAGACTGTGGTGTAGGTGCATTACTGCCAACCACTGGTAGGGAGTGTCTGGAAATAGTTTATACAGACCTTTACGGCTGGACGATATTGCCTTTTACTAATATCCCAATATTTTTATGGCATGTCATGATACGCAATATCTATATCGATATTTTACCTTATCCTTGAATTAATGCTTTGAGGCATATCTCACATTCGTAAGATGATTCTGTGTCTACATTAAACATTACTGTTCATACTGCATTAATATTTGCTGATTTTTAACATTCATGCCAAAAGCGTGAAATCATAACTAAACAAATTGATCAAAACTGTATTGAACAGTTAAAGCAGTTTAGTAAACATTTAATTTCAAAACAAAACAAAGTGCCTACTACTACTGTTATGCCTTTTGGTAAAAGTAACAGGTAATTAGTTCGTGGTGTGAATTATTTACATTAAAGTTACAGAATATAAGAATTACTGACATCTAGTGGATTAAGATGGGTGTTGCAAGAAAAGATGTTTTCTTTTAAATGACTTCATATTCTAAGCACTGTAGTGAATGTATGGTGGCTGTTAGTGGCCAAAATTCTCCCAGACATAAATATGTTTTTATCTGTGAGTGGATCCAGTGGTAAGGTGTAGCGACTGGACTATGAGGAACTACTTTTTATGTCTTTTAAGGCATTACTTATCCCAAACAGTGCTCTAACTCCCATTAAACAAAGCTGGTACAGCAGTTTTAAAGTTCAGTGGGTTCTCACTTCACACGCATTCTTTTGTCCATCCAGGGACACCGTAGTAAAGATGGTGGAACAAATATGGCAGCCTCCATATGTGCCCAGCAAGTACTGTAGATATCAATGACTCATTCTGAGAAAATAAACATATAACAGCTGTTCTAGTGCAGCTATTACACATCAATAGCAACACCAATTTGAATTATACCTTTAATATCAGTATCAATATCAGTTATCTGCCACATGACTTTTAAAATATCTGCATTTTGGATATTGTGCATCCCTAATACATACATACATATATATATGTATATTTGTATATATATGGTATGGGTAACAATTTAGTTATGTAAAAAATTAGTTTCCCAGATGAATCGTTTCTCGTGACTGTTCTTATTTGCAGTGGTACTAAAACTGCAGTGCTTATAGTTTATCATTTAATCATTCAGAAATAAACTTACATTTTGTTTTTGGCTCCATCATGATTCATTCTGTGGTTTGTGCATTTCACTTAGATACATTTTATATTGAATGAAGAAAGAGAGACAGACAATATTGCTTCATTATATTTTATGTTGAAGGTACATTGCATTAGTTATTTATACAGATATTTATTATTTCACTTTCATTAAGTCATTATTCTTGGAGAATTGATGCTGCCACATTACTTTTTCATATTATTTCTTAATATTTGCACTGTTCTTTTAAAAAGCACCTTAAAAAGTGTTTTTACACAAAGCGGATCAATAATTGTGTCTCTCATTTAAAGAAAAGGTTGATATTGAATTACTTCTATTTTAGGAATGCCTTTATATTTTGTTGGAGATAATCAAAAGACTAATCGATCAATCAAACAAATAATCGTTGAATTAATTGAGAATAAAAATAATTGATAGACGCAGCTCTGCTTACATTAGGCCAGGGGTGCCAAAGTCCGGTCCTCGAGAGCTACTATCCTGCAATTTTTAGATTATACCCTCCACACTAGGGCTGCTTGATTATGGAAAAAATCACTATCACAATTATTTTGATTGATATTGAAATCACCATAACTCAAATGGTAATTTTTTAGTTACATGATGCATTTATTTAGCATTTCTCTCTTTAAAACAACACTTCATTGATAATGTATGCAGAATGTTCAAACTGAAATTAGATATATAGGCTACAAATATGTACCGACAGCTGTTTTGCAATGTATAAAACATTAAATCAGGGTTGTCCAAGTCCGTCCTCGAGAGCTACTATCATGCAATAGGGGATTATCACGCTTACCGAAAGTTCCCGGTATTTGGACACTTCCTCTTCCTGGCCATGTTAACGACAGCCGTTCCTGCTCTGTTATACTGTTTAAATCGGATAAACTCCAAACATACTCAAGTTTTCATTCTAGACTGAAATGATACTAAGGAAGAAGTGGATCAAAGCGATCGATTCGCCGCGGTGAAGGGCCGAACTTTATAATAAAACACACGTTTGTTTGTCGCCGATGGGGCACAACACCGGTACTTCACAGCATGCTAGCATTAGCCAGCTAGCGTTTACTGATGTGCTTAACATTGTGCGTCTTAAAACACACAAACATCTGAAAATCGGGTCTGTGCCTCCCCGTTTCCAGTGGAACAACTGGGGACTGCCAAGAAAGGAGACGCTTTCAGATGCTTGTGTGTTTTCAGCCGCACAAAGTTAGGCACGTTATCGAGCTGGCTAATGCTAGCCTGCTAACACGACTGCACAGTCTGCCGGCCACAAACAAACGTGTGTCGTTTTATTATAAAGTTCGGTCCTTCACCGCGGCGAAGCGGTCGTTTTGATCCACTTCTTCCTTAGCATCACTTCAGTCTGGAATGAAAACTTGGCATTGGCATTTATCCGATTTACAAAGTTTAACAGAGTAGTAGCTGGCGGGCTACTGTTAGCAGGTTAGCATTAGCCAGCTCGATAACGTGCCTAACTTTGTGCGGCTGAAAACACACAAGCATCTGAAAGCGTCTCCTTTCTTGGCAGTCCCTAGTTGTTCCACTGGAAACGGGGGGGTACAGACCCGATTTTCAGATGTTTGTGTGTTTTAAGACGCACAATGTTAAGCACGTCAGTAAACGCTAGCTGGCTAATGCTAGCATGCTGTGAAGTGCCGGTGTTGTGCCCCATCGGCGACAAACAAACGTGTGTTTTATTAAAAAGTTCGGCCCTTCACCGCGGCGAATCGATCACTTTGATCCACTTCTTCCTTAGTATCACTTCAGTCTGGAATCCGTGAAAATTTCAGTAGGGTTGGCGTTTATTCACGTTATCTACGAAGTAAAGCAGGGACATTGAACTGGGCCGGAAGTGGGCCCTCTAAGTGTTTCAAACCGGAAGTTCGGAACATGGAAGCGTGATAATCCCCTATTTTTAGAAGATACTCTCTCCAACACACCTGAATCAAATGGTTTATTCTCTCGTGCACATCATTCAGCTCTGCAGAGGCTGGTAACGAGCCATTTATTTAAATCAGGTGTGTTGGAGAAGGGATGCAACCAAGATGTGCAGGATAGTAGCTCTCAAGGACTGGACTTGGCCCCCCTGCATTAAATGAATGAAATAAATATTTGAACATTAATTAAATGCAAAAACTGTAGAAAACATACTTGTATCCAAAATAAACAACATATCCAGCTGTTCTGCAGTTTCTCTATATTTGAAGAATAAAATAAATATCCTTATTTCTATAAAAAAAATATCCCAAAATAAACTTCATTAAGCTTTAGTGCAATGCTAGAACATTCCAAAATCGAACATTTTTGTTAATGACACCCTACAAATTCCCTGGGTGTAAGCCACTGAAATTAACGGTTGAATATGGAATACGGACAGAACAGTGACATCGCGTGTGTCTAGGTTGTAGTTGCAACGGCAGAAAAATAACTCTGGTTGTCAGGCTCGCTGCCGATACAAGTGACCAGCAGCCTGCACCTTGGCCAACAAGTAACGCAGAGGAGTTTATAACTGACAGTTCACGTGAGCAGACAAGCTAGCTGACCGATGCAGGAGAAAAGTCGCCATTTTCACGTTTTTATGCCGTGAAAAACGTTTGTGGGTCCATCTCGTGATGGACCG
>JALJCO010009527.1:0-75421 GCA_023101725.1 Atherinomorus stipes | reverse complement strand
ACTTTAAACAAAAGTAGTTCTAAATGCCAGGTCTGAATGAAGGTGGAGGAGCTTCAGTTTTGGGTATAGTTGGGGCAGCATGTAGCTAACATCTCACAGCATGCCTCACTAGCTTAATTGAATGCATTATAGGAAGTGCTTAGTGGATCTGCACTTGACAATGCAGCATAAGCGGAGTAGTCGAGTGCAGATCCACTGAGTTTCAACACAGAGCTCATCATCAAAAGACAAGTTGATTAAAGCTGCAGTCTACAACTTTCTAAAAAATATTTATTTGTCATATATGTTCAAACTGTCCCTTTGCCCAGACAGCACATGAGACAAATAATCTGTGAAAAAAAAAAAAAAAAACTCTCAATTGGTCAGCCTACTGCTCGTATTGTGAACTGCAAGAATCTATTGAGACGAGACCAAACATCCAATCAGAGCCAGAGGAGCGTCTGATGGCGTGTGTGACATCTGTCAATCACTGCTCACACACAAGCTGCGTCCCACCCCCTCCCTCTGCCGAAGCTGCTGCTGCTGCTTGTCAGCAATGTTATTGATGACGACGACGAAATCATTTCGTTGACGCCCCTTTTTTTCATGACGTTAACGAGAGGCAAGATTAAGAAGTGAAACTCGCCACTGGTGCTTCAGGTAACTGCAGCTACGAGCCAAGCCGTCACGGGAGCGTGCACAAACTGAAGCTATGTTATTTACTACGCTTTTTCTTCGTAGTTACACTTTCTAGTGGTCTTTCAGTTGATCTGGATCATTTGCCGACGGCAGAAGAATCCATGACTATCGCTTACAGTGTTTGAATTTACCGCAACCGTCTTCTTCCTGTATCAAAACTGTTGGGGATGCGGATGCAGCATCATTTCACGTCACATCCGCAGAGCAGCGCGGAAAATTCTGCCACCGAATTGCAGCGCTTTAAGCAGCACACAGCCTGTTCAAGGCAACAGAGAGAGACATGGGTGGGCTTGTTCTTTTTGGTTTTTAACGCTTCATCACCCATTTGCATTAAAAAAAACTGGACATGCTTGTTTATTTTAATTATTTTTTATTTTTTTTCTAGTTCCTTTAACCTAGCATGCATTTCTTTGGTGGAAGGAAGCTGGAGTACCTGGAGAGGTACATTGCAACAAATATAATAGATGAAAGACTTACATTCTCCTCTTTCAGAAGCACCAGTCATACATGGGGAGAACATGCAAACTCCACACAGGAAGGCTGCCATTGGAACGGTTTGAACCCCCTCCCCAGCTGGGAATTGAACTAGCAACCTTCTTAATGTGAGGCTGTGGTGCTAACCACCACGCCACCGTGCGGCCCTGTATTCCCGGATACAATTCTCAGAAATACGTTTGCATACTTCGAAATATCATAGACAAACATAAGAGAAACAATCTTGTTGCTGATGCTCAAACCTCTTGTTTAAGCATCCAGAACATCACCTCTAAGATTTTATGTTATTATTGTATTTTTTCATGTGTTGTTGGTGCAGTGATTCTACATTTATGCACCACTGCATATTTGTACCTATTTTACTGCATGTCATCCAGTTGTTTTATAGTTTGTTTAGGCTACTTTATCAAAGTTCATAATTTTTTGTTATTTTGCTTTCCTTTTCAATGAAGATATAGAGCATTTTTCCCACCCAGGTACATGCAAGTAGATTCATTACTTTCCTTTCAGGCATTCCACTGTAGGTGCACTTAGTTATGACCTTACAGGCCATTCCAGGTGATAGATTTTGGTGGTAATAGCCATTTTGATATTGCTGTTTGTTACTAAGAGCATCTGAGTCAGCAGGGCATAGCTTCAAAGGCTTAATGGGCCAAAATAAATTGCCACACCAAGGGAAAGATACAGCACTAATCACACCATTAACATTGAGCATCAGCCCAAAGTGGCCGTGTTTGTTTGAAGCGTCGAGAATTGAAGTCAGGTCAGATCAAATTAGCAGCATGGATACATGAATAGAGCAGAATCTCGGTCCCTCTTATTTTTTGTAAATGGTCCTTTGTTTTTGGCCTCAACCTTTTCTTTCCCATCATACTTTAAAAAGGGATTTTGTGTGTGTCCTTCAACAATCTCATTGTGTTCAGTGGTTTCTCTGATCATCGACCATAGGAACCTGCTAAGTATTATGCATAGTCGTGTGTAATTACTCCGAGGCCTTATTTTACAAGTCTTTGGCCAAATAGTCAGAGAGGATCTATTGCAGATTCACTTAGCCTCGCGCTGCCATTATGTTTTATGTGAAGGCATTTTCAAGCCCCATTTAGGGCTTTGTATAGACCAATTATATTTATAAGATAAAAAAAATCCATAGGACTGAACAAGTACTGTGACACTTTCTCTTACACAATATAAATTTGTTTCATTGCAACAAATATAACAGATGAAAGACTTACATTCTCCTCTTTCAGAAGCACCAGTCTGGATAATCAAGGGCAAGAAATGCATCAACACTTTACAGGAATATCAAGAGAACATCAAATGAACAATCCTTCTTGAGACTTAATGTTGCCTTTTCCCACCAAATAGAGCAGAGTTTTAATAGACTCCTTACAGTACCATGTCAAATATAAGATGCTAAATGGGAAGATTGTGGAGAAAATAAAATATCTATCTGCAGATTTTATTTTATTTTTTTTTTTACTTTCGACAGCAGACCTTGGATGAGGTGTACCAACTAGACAGCCCATTGACAATGCCTTCATAGCCTCCAAGGCTCAAATCATCTGAATATAATGGGTACACGGTCCTCTTACAGCTCTGTTGAGGCACTAGAGACCATTAGAGTTCGTAAAGTTGGAATGTGTTTTCTCCTGACCTCCTGCCGGCAAAATTGTGGAAAATCACTTAAAAGCTTTAAGCAAAGGAAAAAAATGTGAAGGTGATGAAAAGGTGACAATACTGAGGTTTTGTTGGTACAGCATACATTGTGTTGAGAAATTGAATGCAGAGAATGTATTACTAGATTTGTTATTGTTAGATTTCTCTTTTGGAATGAAAAGCATGTTCATGTGCTGTTTCCATCACACACTATGGCTGTTTGAAATGAACTGAAATGGCAATTAATGGCAAACAAGCAACTAGTAAATAAACTAGGCTGCAAAATGTCATCAGTGGGATATGGTGAAAGTAAACCTTGCTTAAAGGAGCATTATGTGAAAAGTCAATATTTTCACTTTTAAGGAATTAAAAATCTCTATTTCAAGAACTAGACATGTATGTTATACATGTATATTATAATATTTTTTGTGTCTCTTGTTGATCTTTGTGTGTTAGTACAAAGAGGGAAAGATGACAGCGAGAATAAGAACAATATAGAGGTGGAACAAGAACCAGGTTTAAAAAAAAAAAAAAGAAGATGGGATTATATTATAGGACATATTTACTTTGGGTGAAGTGGAATTTTTCAAAACAGTTTTTCTTTATACTTATGTTTACATTTATGAATATATCCCTGACTGAGTCTTGGTTTAGTCCTGGTTCTGAATGAGTTTTGGTTTGTAACTGGTTCCGTGAATTCTGCTCAGTGAGTCCTTGTTTGGTCCTGAGCTATGTTGTTGGTATTGTTCTTTGAGTAAGATGTGTGACACCAAGACTGAGTTTTAACTTGAATGGTTATCAATAAATACATTAAAATGAAAACACAATGTAGTGTTATGATTGTTAAAGAACATGGGCGGGACATTTTAAACGTTAGATAGATAAATGCAAATACTGAATAATTTTTGGTACCACACCGGTAGATTAAGTTATTTATTACTTTTTTGGTGTACTGGATCACCCTTTCAACGATGAATCTTTTTGTTAGCTAAGCCCCTGATGATGACAATGTCTAGCTCCGCCCCTGTGATCATACAGTGTATGATATGATCATATATCATATTATACATGATCATATATAATATGATCTTACATAGATCATATTATATGATCATGTAAGATCATATCATACACGATCGTATATAATATGATCATAGATCACATTATGATCATGTAAGATATTATATATGATTGTGTATAATATGATCTATGATCATGTTTTCTTATAAATGACAAAAATCATATCTAACCGTATGTATCCCTTACAGATCACCTGACCTTGGGGTGAACAGAGCCACATTCTCATGCATGCCAGCAGCGCTGCAGTTCTTCACCTCTGGTTTGAGGCCAGACTTCTTGCTGCTTTGGATCATAACTTTCATCTCCAGTGACCATCACCAATCAAAAGATGGAGAGAAAGATGTGAGTGGCGTTTTCTCACCATGGCATTTACAGTTCATTCTTTAATTTTTTTATTTTTTATACATAAGAACAGAAACATTGCAGCCATAATGTTTTTATAACTAACTGAACCTCAAATGTATTTTTGAAATAGCATTTTTTGTTTTATCCCCAGATACAAGAGGCTGTACAAAGCACATGCCAAGTGGTGATGTATGCACTAAACTCCCAAAACTTTTGGATCTATCTAGGAAATGCAGACCAAGACTGTGGAGAAGAGACTGGCTTCAGGTGAGAGGAGCCGGTTAAAACACAATACATTGACCCCAGAAGACCCGGCCCACTTCTACCCATTCCACCACGGCTGAACTGGCAAAGAAGCATCTCAGAAGAGGTGATTATAATTCTGGACTCTCTTTATTTTAAGTGCCTCTGACTAATTTCATTGTCTCACTGTACAGATGCTGTTTGAAGACAGAAACTGCTGCCTGAACCTTCATCACCTGTCAGATGAAAATGTCACAAAAATAAAAATGATGTAAAATCACTGTATTGTAGTTTTTCTTATCACCTACCTCTAATCTAAATTTAAAAAATCTTGGAGCAAATAACTCATCACTAAGATGACAAAACTGAATGCTGAAAATCAGATTATAAAGATTTTTCTCAAATTCCTGTTGTCTTTGTAAGTTTCCAAAAACAAATCAGTGTAATTTTTCCCACTATACTATATAGTTTATGGGTTGTACTGTGCTCTGCATGGGAACCTTTTGTCTAACATCAGCTATAAAAAGGAAAAACGTGTAATATAATTTCAATTGAATGAAAATGATCCACACAATCATGTTAATCTATTTATTTAGAAAAAAGAACACTTGAATGTGAAAATTTACATATTTGCAAGACTGAGCCTGAATTTCCTCATGACCAGACGACGCCTGCGTGAGTTGCAGCGTCAGGGGAGTAAAGGGACAAAGATGCTGGTTTGCTGCTCCTGACAACTCTCTCCTCCCATCCAGGCACAACTGCTGAAGCTGCCTCTGCAAAATATGTATAAAAACATTCTATAAAATCATGTGTTAGCCACACCATGTTGACATTTGTATAATTTAATCCAGACTATTAAAAAGAAGACTTCCTAGATTGAGGTACAGTTCATACCTCTGTTTCCGGGCAGCAGGCAGGACATCCAGACTCTGCTGCTCCAGCTCCCCTCGACCGTCGGTGCAGGCTAAACCTCAAGACTTTCCCTCTCTTCCACTCGTAATGCCAGCCTCAGCAAACAGGATGCTGCTGCCTGTCTTAGTAATCAGATGAAAATAAGATGTCATCTAGCGCCACACGAATGTGGTTTTGATAAAAAACAAAAACAGTTCTCGGCTGAGTCCACATAACTGCAGAACCCACGTAGCTCACGTCTTTGCTCGTGTTTTCAGAGTAGCATTAAGCTAAATTTTGAGGGAGAAGACGCATTCCTGTGGAATGAAATAATTGTGTTGTGTGTTTATCCACTAATGTCTGTAAATTAGGTTAATGTTTTAGAAGCAGAAACAGCCATGTTACATCTGAGCTCCATCAACCATGATTTATTTAATTAAGAGTTATTTGACACTAACAGTGCGTAGAAAAATAGATTTTTAAAAATACAACCCCCAGAAACTGATTAAATAAAAAGAAAAAATAAGCAGCATGATTGTTATTGCCACTAGAAACATGGATCTTTTCGCAGTTTAACAATCTTACTTTGACAGAAGCGTCAAAGCTTTTCAAGATCTTGCATGAGCTAAGTGATCTTAAACATTTCCAACATTCATGGGGGTGGGCCTTATCCTATTTCCTGTGAACCAGATCTGCCCGGACTCTCTTTTTTCTGGTGCTGTGATGTATAAGCATCTGCAACTGTCCTTGATTGACTGACAGAGGAAGAACAACTCCTTCATGGTGCTGAAAGAAAGGGCAACATGAATGCATAATGCCTTTTCACTGTGTTGATGCCTTGGGTATTCAAATTGTGTTTGCAGGAAATAGGAAACCAAATCAGGGCTGTGCATAAACTCTCTTTGATTGACTGTTGATGAATTCTTCAGAGATCACTGGAGGTAAACTACTGTATAATGGAAAGGTTTGATATTGACAGCTATCCAATAAAGTTCATTTCAGGATCCGGAATTCCCTCCAGGTAAATAAACAAGGATTTCCATCGAGTGTTATGCTAATTAAATAAATTAAAACTTTACCAACATTAGAGTCTTTTTTGTATGATTATGCTGTCTGTACCACCACACTATATGCATGAAGACCCGTCTCTTCCTCTAAATGTGGCTTGATCTGTACCTTTCGATGAAATATTCATCACTCTCTGGTGTTTACGCATCTGATTTCTTCTTCAATTTACCTAATATCTAAATCTTTAAAACCTGTGTCAGAAATGTATTGGTTTTACTTTAAAACATGCAGTAAGGCGCATTCCCTTGACTAATATTCTGTTTTGTGTTTTATTATAACATAATGTAAACACAAAGCAACAAATCTGCAGCATCTTGAGCTCTTGGGAGTGACATTTCATTTGAGACTGTAACAGATGAAAACCTTGGCCCTGTTTGGGTTGAAGAAAATGGAAAAGAAATGTTATAATAAATAGGAATGCTTATGTCTTGTAGCATTTTTTTTCCTGTTTGAGTGCAGAGACTTTAAAAAACAATCAGTAACAACAAATCTTTTCACCAGTCTAGATTACATGAAGTGTCGAAAATTTGTTTGGTTCATTAGCAGCACTTGTGAATTTTTTTTAGCTAGCTACACTGTCAGCTATCATTAGATGAATCAACAGGGTGACTGACTGGCCTTTAGTTGTACAAGGTTACAGTCTTAAATGAACTTGCATGATGTCACTGTAGGGAGAGGTGGTTATAGGGTGTTGCAATCTGGTTAATCCCAATATCAATTTTGTACAGTAAATATATCAGTGCATTGGTCTTAAATTGAAAATCTCATGTGAGGCAAAAGCATGGTAAACTAACTTATACTTTACCATAGTTTTCATCCAACCCAGTCTCACTGCAAAACGTGACAGCCCTACATCAGTCCACAGCACAATATGTACCTATTTCACAATTTGGCCTCTGAAATTGTAGGTTGACTGCGTTTGATCTTCCCATTCATTTCTGTAGGTCACGTGACTGCCGGGTCTCTCCCAAGAGAACATGGCGGATATCCCTTCAGTTTCGGGTGGAAATTGCTATATTTTAAGGTAGATATGACTCTACCATTGTTTTGATCACTTTTCAAACGAGAAAAATACACTTTATTTTCACATTATCCATTCAGTTTATGTATACAATCCATAGTTTTTTTTGTTTCAGCAACATCATTTGGCAACGTCATTCTCAGGCCTTTCCCAGACCTACTTCGATATCATAATCAGCAAGACATTTTTATGCCACATTGGGTTTTACATGAAAGTCTGCTTCAGTCTCCCCTGGAAGTCTTTTTATTTTCTAAGAATAAAAAGGATTTTTATTGCCATTGTAAGCATCCAATCAGCGCTGTCTGAAGGGCATCTTTGTCCCCTTCTCATTGGCTGCGGTGTCGCAGAAGCAGTGGTGGAACGTTTGGCCAGAACGTCATCAATAAACCAACATACAGTATTTACTTTGTCTCAGCACAGATCACTTAATTTGCGTGTCATTGATTATTTGGCCTGCGACAGACTGGCAACCTGTCCAGGGTGTACTCCGCCTCTCGCCTGATAATGGCTGGGATAGGCTCCAGCAACCCCCCGCAACCCTGAACTGGATAAGCGGTACAGAAAATGACTGACTGCCTGACTGATTATTTGGCTATACAATATGCTTCGAATATGAAGTAAGAATAGTTTTAGTAACTGCACAGCAGGAAATGCTCACCCACACCCACGTTCTGAACCTGTCTACTGTAGAATGGGGTGCATTCCATTCCGTCGTCCAGTAGCATTTGGGGTTTTATAGGTTCTGATTGTGTCTATTTTCATGTCTATTTCAAGAACATGCAGGAGATTTTGTATGTTTGTAGATCAAATTTTAAACTATTACTATAAAAAGTTATCAGCATAAGGTTATACTGTCTTTATAGACTGAGTCCCCCATTAAATCCTGCTTTATTTGGGCCTAACTGGACACGATGCATTGTATTAAAACCCACTGGTGCATTCTTTATTTATTTCTTCAAAAACAAAACCTGAAAGGATTGTGTACGAAAACTGAATGGATAATGTGAAAACAAAGTGTATATTTCTTGCTAGAAAAGTGATCAATATAATGGTAGAGTCACAATCTATCTTAAAATATAGCAATTTCCACCCGAAACTGAAGGGACATCCACCATGTTCTCTTGGGAGAGACCCGGCAGTCACGTGACCTACAGAAATGAATGGGAAGATTAAACGTATAATCTACAATTTTAGAGGCCAAATTGTGAAATAGGTACGTATTGTGCTGTGGACCAATGTGGGACATTCACTGTCACATTTTGGAGTGAGACTGGGTTGTTTCATCTCATGAGGATCCATCCAACAAGGCCCACAACACATCAGACAGGCTCCTTCTATTGCTGTTTTAAATCTTGTTAAAAACCATATTATTTTTTCCTGGCCTTTAACCAAGGGTGAAGGTGTGACGGTGACAAATACTTCTCTGATGGTCTGATGGTGTTTTTATTATATCTGTTTTGTGTGTTTATTCTTATCTAATCATGTCTTTTCATTTAAAAAAAAAGCTTTTTGTGTCTTTTTGAATGTTTTTACTTATGAAATTAAATGAAACAAAAAATACTCTATTTATCCCAGAAGGGAAATTCAGTATTGTAATTGGCTCGCTCTTTTTTTCTGAACAATATAACATAAACAAAATAAGAATACAACAATAATAATCAATCAGTTTTGTTCTTCAGGGTGGTGGCTGCTGGTAGGAATGAATTTCTGCACCTATCCGTCCTACAGTGAATCTGACACACCCTCCCGCTGAACACACTAATGATTCTTAACTGTCTTGTGGAGAGGGTGGGACAAATCCTCCATCATCTTCATATTCATTATGTTATCTTCATTATGTTCTTCATATTCTGCTACAGATTTATTTTTTTCAATATTTTTACTTCTTATCATACTTTTATATTTGTGATGTACAGCACTTTGTTCAGCCTTGTTGTTGTTTTCAAAGTGCTTTATAAATACAGCTGGTATAGTATGGTATGTTGGTATGGTATGGTATGGTATGGTATGGTATGGTATGGTATGGTATGGTATGATAAGCAATTGGATGGGATGGTAAGGTCCAAAGCTTCTTCATATGTTCATAGAGCACAATGGGTTGTTCCCATCAGATAAAATTAAGTTTGAAATTATGGGAGATAGGGTGGAAAAACATAAAAGTCAGTGTCCTAATCAAAAGGATATTGGTATGAAGCATTTTTGACACAACAATGTACCTTTAATTATAAATATCTATATTTATAATATTTATAATTGTATTTCGAATAAATTAAACTGCACCAAATTAGTAAAAAAAAAAAAAAAAAGATCAAGTTATGATGAGTTGTGATACTGTAAGCTAACTGCAGATATGAAATCTTTCTTCCCTTCCCAAATTTGAATTTGAAAAAAATAAAAAAAGTCTTTCAATGTTTTTCAAAAGAGGCATTTCCACATTGGCTTAGCACTTCCGGTGAGGTGTGTTCTCAATACTGTTCAATGGAAAACATTACATTGGAAGAATTGAAAACCTGACTTGTCTGGTTCACCCACTTTTCATAACAGTGTGAAGTTGACATTAACACCAGTCCTATTTCCCTGAAAACCATTGGTAGCCTACAATGCTTGATCTACCATTTGCTGAACATGTTCGGTGGCTGTATTAGCTTGGCCTTTCTTATGAAAATCAATCCAGAAAAGCGCCACCCAGCAGAACCATCCCTAATCAGCACATACTCGACATAGCTCGACTCAATCATCCTGCACTCTTTCAGATCAGATGTACTGAGAGGATCAGATCTCTCCACAAATAAGTTACCAAGCAAGGAAGCCGGGGCCGGAGCCGTGGCAGGAATCAAGTGAGAGCGATTAGCTGATTTCTGGGCACTGCGGCGGCAGATATAACAGACCACAGGAAAAAAAAAACCAGTCTGATTTTACTGAAAATAAAAATAAAATGATTTCAAGGGCGTAAAAGTTGGCCATGATCTGTTGCATGAAGAACAAGAACATGTTCTTCTGAAAGCCGGTGTCAGTCCAAGTCCAGTCAGCAACCTCTCACTTCGCCTGGGTGTTGGTACGAGCTAACAGAGCGTGGAGACACCGGGATGCTCTGATATCACAGGGATGGGACGGTCCTGCAGCCACGCAGTTGCAATATTGACCCTTTTCACTGTGTCGGCTAATACCTGGATGGAGGGTATGTTTATTTGAATAAAACGTGACAATATGATCACTACAATTATTATTCTGCCAGGTTGCAATAATCTTGTTAAACCAATCCTCTGTGTTGTTGTTTGCCATTAAGCTAAGTTATATTAGGGCAGTTCGAAGCCTAAGTTGTTTTAAGGACACTATTGTAAATATGATCATGTTATGCCTCATCTGAAAGCTAAAATCCTAAAGGCAGGCGCTGAACTGATTATTAAAGCTACTCTTAGAGCATGGACTGTAAATAAAGAAAGCAGAGTCCACCACTAGAGAGTAGCTACTACTGTTAGCAGCCGAGGCTAGCACCGTTAGTTGTCCGGACAGGAATTGTGATGGAATCGAAATAAAGTGTCAGGTTGCCTTCCTTCCAGTTGTTGTGGCACCCGCAGACAAAGCAATGAATGCTGCTCATGTTTGAACACTTATAGCATGAAATAACATTGACTCTATTCATGTAGCTCATCCGCGGAACTGCTGCGGAGGCAGTGGTAGACTACCGCAACACTGACTAACTGGAAGTTGTAGGCCAAAATGGTGGTGCCCATTCTGACTTCCTGAATAAGGTGAATAGGCTCGTCAGAAAAGTTCCAATATAGCCCCTTTCAGACTTGGCCTGGAAAGCAGTAATAGTGCGGACTTTGTCTTTTATAATGTTTGCATTCAGACACGCGCACCGTTCTTTTATTTTGGAGCTGTAGCGGACATATACCAGCTAGCTTCAATGTCATTAGAGTGGAAATGTTGCGGCACGCTGTTTTGGCTTAATGCACAAGGTAATGTTCCAAACAGAGCTGAAGGGAGAGTGTGGCTGTGTTCACATATCTGCAACATTTCCTTATATCTGAACATGGCCGAGACACAATAAGTCTGTGAGGAAGCAGCATGTTTGAAAAGACAAGATCAATTCATGTTCTGCAATGCTAGTCTAAAAGCGGCAAATGTATCATTAACTAAATAGAATAAACACTTATATCATGTTTAAGGATTTTTTAGGCAAATACACACTGTGTTTCAGCAGTGTTTGGAGAATAGAATTAGGCTGATATGACAGTTTGACCAATAGATACTATGGGGCTAATGTTATGATTATCCACTTTTTCTAAACATAAGAGTTTTAAAATTCAGGGTGAAAAGCTAGATGATATAAATCTGTGTAAAGCAGCATCTGCATCACATGATGAGCTCTTTTGTGTAAGTCCTAACAATGCATTCTTTCTTTCTTTTTTTGTAGCTGATCCAACACATGGACATTAATTCAAACCCTAAGCATAAGCATAACAACCCCTAAAAACTTATAACGTTAACCATTTTCAGGTGAAGGAGATGAGAAAAAGTGAAAGGATGTTAAATGTTGAGTAGGAATTGATTCATTTGACATTTGAAATTCTACAGGCTAATGTTATTTGTCAAATCCCTCTGTATCCACTAATTTCTGTTTCAATCTAAATTAGTGGTGAGTAATGTAATGAAAGTCATGATATGGCATCACTTCATAAGCTGTGTAACAAAACTACATTTTAGTAAAGAAAGACACAGAAACCTGGCTGTACTTTTTCTTTTTAATCTGCATTATGATTTACACCATGGAGCAAACTACATACCATAGTTGACTGGCAGGTTATGAAGGAGCAGAATGCAGTGTTACTAAAATTATAAATACACCAACAGTTATAGAAGTAGCCTATGGCTATAAATCTAAACCCTGAATGTCCATAAATCCAATGCTTTCATGCTTCAGACTATTTTTTGTGAGTGCATAGTGTTTTGAAAAACTGCTTCGATCAACTTAAGAATAAAGCAAAATGAAACTTTTTTTTTTATCTTCTAAGGACCTGGAAACAGCTGCTCATGCTTTTATCACCTCTCAGTTTGACTACTGTAAATGTCTCCATATGCCACCCACTCTCAGGCGCAAATTGTGGCTGTTAGTCCTTTAAACGGAGCAAAGAAAAGGCAACACATCACTGCTTTTCTGGTGAAATTGCAGAGCTGAATTTAGTTGGTATGCTTCTGTTTTGCATTCTGGTGGGAAGGTTAACGTGCTCCTTTTCCTTTTTAAACAAGGGTCTGTCGTCATTTAGTCCTTTCATTGTGGACTGGAGAGCATGTGGATGGCCATGACCACCACTTCATGCTAAACCATGCCAGGATGAAAAATGGGAGGTTAAAACCAAGGTGGGTTTATTGGAGCTGAATCTTGAACCCACACCAAAAAATTACCCATCACAAATATGACTTCACCAAAAGATGAAAGCAGGAAAAGAGTTGTTTAAAGGGTGTTAAATCTGTTAGTTACTAAATCCAATACCAGAAAACTATGTGAAAATATGACATTTTCCCAAGCGGCAACCTCCGGTGGCCAACTATGATGCCACCCGGAAGAAGCCATTTTTTGTAGTTCTCCCTTCATCCGCCAGGGGCTGGCTGCAAGACTGAGCAAATCATGGGAACCATAGACTCCCATGTTTAAAACGCCACCTTCACGGCAGAAATAAACATGTTTACAGCCTGGATCAAAAAATCATTTTAGGTTTAATAGGTCAAGTTTACCTTCATGTCAACTGTGAGGGGGGTGAATTTTTTTTATAACTCATTCGTTTAGATGTTATTTATTCTTGAAATTACACATACTTAAGGGTGTGTCCTTATGATTGACTGGAAGCCCGGCCTGCCGACCTGAGACTCCTAGTTAGCTCCTTCTTTGCTCTCAGTAAGGTCTCAGTTTGTAGCAGTTGTACAACGGCAGTTTTAAGTCAGCGAATAGCAAATCTAAGCATGTCTTACCTTAACCTCGCCGCTTAGGGGGCTTATCTTTGTTAGTTCCTGTTAGTTTCGAGTTAGCTCAATTAGCGTTTAGCCCAGAGTACGCCAGCTGTCAATCATTTGCCCCGCGGCCACACTGTGTCCATTTTAGTATTTTCCGGGAGTGACGACACACTTGACATGGCAAGATGGCAACGGTAAGACATGCCCAACTGGCTTCACATTATTCAGACGAGACCGGATACTACGTCCATATTTTCTACAGTCTTTGCCTTTTCCCTTGTTTCTTTCATTATGAACATTAAAGGATAACTTTCTTTTTTTCAACATGGACCTTATTTCTAGCAGTTTATAGGTGCATTTACTCACCAGTAAAATTTCCGTATCACTTTGACTCCTTCAGAAGATATTACGTTGTGTCGCCCTTTGGCGTACATGCATATACCACGAGAGACATGGGCAGCCTCTATATAAGGCATTATCTGCTGCAAAAACTCTTTCATTTCATCAATGCTTTAAGTAGAAAGAACGAACGAATGAGTACTAATGTCCTGTGAGTTCAGAATTAACTCACTGTTAGTTATTGGGGTTTTCTCCTCTCCCCACACGCCGGGCACCTTCCCCACCACCGGGCACCGGAGCACACCCAAAAGAGAGCAGCTCTCCCCCCACACACCCCCCAACTAAAAACTTTTAACTTCTTAAACCCCAAAAAAATATTCCCCTTTTTTTTTTTTTTTTTAAATTAAAAAGACACAAACGCGCGTAAAAAAATCCCCCCCCTCCCCCCTCCCACCCCCTTACCAGCGACTTGTCTGCTAATTCAATCGCACAGGGAAACACCTGTGTGCCCAGGGGAAACAATTTCAGAGGATAAATGAATGCCCGGAACAAGGACCTTTCCACACGCCAAGTTTGGACACCATGTATGATGACGTATTCGCGGGGAAAAAATCATTCAGCCAGTGATAGTGCAGTAGTAGTGCACTATTACTGCACCATTTCTGGCATAAAAAGGCGAAAGTTTTTCATGCCCGCATCTGTAGTACATCCACAGAATGATGTGCCTTTATTTTCTACTCACCCTCATGCTGAGCAAGACTGTGGAGCACTTTTTTAATATCTCAAATGCAGCCAGATATCAGAAGGCTTTTCGTTGTCGGCCGACTGTCATATAATGGAGTTCACTGGAGCTCAACACAAAAATGTCCATAAAAGTCCACAAAAAAACTTGTCAATATTCCTCCATACTGCTCGTTCAATGTAATCCAAGTGTCCTGAGTGGGTGGCGTCCATAATTTACTCCAAACATAATTTAGTATATTTTTATAGCCTAAACAGTACTAAGCTGCGACAAGATCACGTGTTCTTTCTTTCTTTCTTTCTTTCTTTCTTTCTTTCTTTCTTTCTTTCTTTCTTTCTTTCTTTCTTTCTTTTAAATCAATATCCAACCCCTCTGGTGTTTGTCCCGGTTTGTCTGCAGCCCTGGCGCTCTTAGCACAATGTAAACAGCAAATTTCTTCTTCTACGCTTGCATTTTCGGCAGAGTAGGCGCTGAACACTGCAGCTTCCATAGTGTCGTCATCTTTCATCGGCACACATTGTGGAAGTAAGATGTGGGTACTGTTTAGGCTATGAAAATATACTAAATGATGTCGTTTCAAGTTAAATGGACACTACCTACTCAGGACTCTTGGATTACATTGGACGAGCAGTTTGGAGGAATATTGCCAAGTTTTTGTGGACTTTTATGGACCTTTTTGTGTTGAGAGCCGGTGAATTCCATTATATGACAGTCGGCCGACAACGAAAAGCCTTCCAATCTCCGGCTGCATTTGAGATATTAAAAAAGTGCTCCAGAGTCTTGCTCAGCATGAGGGTGAGTAGAAAATGAAGGTACATCATTCTGTGGGAGACTAGTTCTTTAAAGTATTGGTGAAATAAAGGAGTGTTTGCTGCAAATAATGCCTTACAGAGAGGCTGTCCCGTGTCTCCCATTATATGGAGGTACGCTGAAGGGCGGCTCAATGTAACATCTTCCGAAGGAGTCAAAGTCATACATAAATTTTATCTGTGTGTAAATGCACGTATAAACTCCTAGAAATAAGGTCCAGGAGGAAGAATAAAGAAAGTTATCCTATAATGGGGAAAAAAAGATGATAGCAATGGTGGTTTCATGTTACATTATACCACCAAATGACTGATATTCATCCTATATATTTTTGATTCAAATAGAAACATCAAACTTTTTCTCAGATAACTGTGGTGCATAACATAAAGATACTGTTTAAAGATGTCATTGAGGACATTGCAGTTCTCTTATAAAGCAATTATTCTGAACTGAAAATCCAAGCTTTTTTCCTATAATGAAAATCATGATGCTGAAATACAGCCTTTTTTTCTTTAACTATATTCTAAATGCAATACATGAAGCGAACATTGGAATGTATGAATGGTTTCTAACATATTTAAATTAAAGTTTAATTGTTTCGTGAGTATGAATTTGTTGGCCATGATCATGCTCTTGTGACATAAGCTGTCAGAATGATCCTGACGAAAATCCTGCGACTTCATTTCCCTTTGTGTCTTATTACCATTGTTGATATTGCTCCCGGTGTGAAACCTCTTTGTCATCATAAACTAGCATTGCATAAGAAAACACCTTGAGTCCAATTAGCCAGATTGAATGCTACTCCCCCTCCCTCCCCCAAAAGCAAATAAATTATCAATCAGAGCCTCACTCAGGGAGGGGAACTTATGGAACCTGGGGATCAAAATGTCACCATCATCACTTTTTTTTTTTTCTGTGTGCGAATTAACACATAAAATTTCACACATACCACAATAACCAGAAGCCACACAAGTCTGTGATTGCTTTGTTGTTGCATCAGTATGATGAAGGGGTTGCTCTGGAACCCTCTGTGTGTGGTGTTTATTCATTAATTTATGTAGTAGTTTCTCTGATCCCACTTCAGAGGGAATACAAAGGCCTTGTCCTTTTTGTGCACGTAGATCTAAGTCACTGTTACAACGCAGGTGGATTCGTCATAGAGCCTTTGTGGTATTTCTCTGTATCCATCCAGATGATATAGGCCCACTTGCATTGTGTAGAATTCATGTTTTGCAGTCTTAAGATCTAAAGAGTGTTGGTATTTTTAATAAGAGGGCACTTTTTGATTCTATATGAAAACTGCTTTGTGTAACTTGTGAAGTGGCTGCATGATCCAGGCTGAGAATTATCAACATTTCTCAGAAATATAGTATACTGCCTCTGCTTCTCTGCTCTTTGACACATTAATAATATAATTTGCCAAAATTGCTGAAAACGGTTATCAGCCAAGGTTTGTTTTTTTTCTCTCTCTCTCTCTCCCTTTTTTACATTATTTGTGTCAAAGAATTAAAGAATGATCATATTACTGCATAAAATATGTGTTAAAATGCGAAGCCATCTTTTTTTCTTAATGTTTTGCTTCTAAGCACCGCAGATGTTGTTGAAATCTTTTTAAAAGAAAGGTCTGTAGCTATTTTTCCAGGTTTTCTGAACATTTTGCAAAATTCTATTTTGCTATTTATTCGGGATGAACTGATCCAACTTTTTTGGCACCAATCCACAGTTACTTGACGTTTTTGCATCTGCCAGTATGATCTATGATCGAGAAAAGGAGGAAAAAAACAGCACTGTATTATCAGTAAATACACGTCGCTGTATGGAGAAGACCACAGTCATTCTTTTGTGTGAGGCAACATCAGACTTTGCTTAATTTTTTTTCAACCTAGTTTTTAAAAACAGATATATTTTTAACAACTGTGCACCCATACAGCAATCTTAAAGGGGTCATCACCCGGAAATCCCACTTTTTCATGTTAAAACATGTGTATTGGAACAGGACCTCAGTTATAACGTGCCAGAAACTCCGAAGAGTGAAAGTGGCTTCGTCTTTGAGTGCGGGCTCTCTCTTCTCACCAGAATCGGCCACAAGATGTTGAGCAAGATGCTCTCCATAGTACACGATTTTGTTTTTTTTCTCCGACTGATGTGATCAGAGGCTCCTAGCTGCTAAGCTAGCCTCTTTAGCACCACCTGAAATCAGATGATTACCTGGCGCGGAGTAGTGTTTAATGACCAGTTTTGACAGAGAGGAGGACGACGACAACGAGGAGGAAAAAAAAATCTGCAGTGCCGAGCTGCTTCTGCAGAAATTCAGCAGTTTTCAGTGCTGTAACAGGAGGGACAGCACTACCAGGGTCCAGTGGACTATATTTATTCAGTGAGAATGTGCAGTCGGTAAGTGTTGCTGATTATGTAACTTATTATATTTTGTGTAAGAGACCAGAAAACGATGATAGACAAACAGTCACAAGCTGCTTATGTAGCTACACAAGCTAACACTGTTTGGTTAACTTCACGTCAGACGTCCGCTCCTTGCTGTACTTTCATCAGAGTCCAACCGTTTTACTACGCGGATCCTCTCTATCAACCGTACCATTACGTTTTTATCGCCTTTTTCTCTCTGTTGGGACATCATTTTCTTTCACTTGGTCTGTCCTGATTAAATCTTGTTTTGGCTTTTACGCTTGCCTCATGAACGCGCTTACAGACAGGTCTAATTCTCGTACGTATTCTCGCGACAAACAAAAGTTGGGGATTAAAAAGAGGTCAAAATGAGCTCACTAAATTTTCCTCCCACCCAACTATAATTAAAAATTCATTTGAAGATAATTTAAGAAGGATTGTGTGTGTAAAACACTAGGTTATGCACCTTTAAATAAATTTTAAGATTGCAAGCTTGGTCACATGTAAAAATATAACAACACTTCTCCTGGTTCAGTCAGTGCAGTTAGGGGTACAGGTACAGCTGGGGAAAAAAGTATTGAACACATCAACATTTTTCTCAGAAAATGTATTTCTAGTAAAGCTATTGACATGAAATATTTTACCAGATGTCGACAACAACCCAAGTAATGCACACATACAAAGAAATCCTAACATTTATGTCCCTAAATTACGTTATAAGTAATATAGTGAAATGACACGGGGAAAAAGTATTGAACACGCTTACTGAAATTTATTTAATACTTAGTGCAAAAGCCTTTGTTGGTGATTCCAGCCTCCAGACGCCTCCTGTATGGAGACACCATTGTTCAGGTGTGATTTTGGACCATTCTTCCACACAAACTGCCTTCAAATCTTCAAGGTTCTGGGGGGTCTCTTCTGTCAGACTCAGATCTTCAGTTCTTTCTAAAGATTTTCAATTTGATTCAATTAACTGGGCCATTCAAGCAGCTTCTTTTTCTTTTCCTTAAACCAGTTGAGTGTTTTCTTGGCTGTGTGTTTTGGATGTTTGTCTTGCTGAAAGATCCAGCCTCATTTCATCCTCAGCAGCTGGCAGCAGATTCTGGTCCAGAATGTTTCTCTACTTTTCTCCATTCAATCTTCCTTCAGTGATATGAAGTCTGCCAGTACTACATGCTGAAAAACAGCCCCCACCATGATGTATCACCTTCAAACTTTACTGTAGCTGTGGTGTTTTTGGGCTCAAGAGCGGTGCCATTTCTCCTCCAAATATGTTGTGTCTTATGACATCCGGAGAGTTCAGCTTTAGTCTCATCTGACCAGACTATGTTTTCCAGAATGTTATGGGTTTGTCCAGATGTTGTGTTGCAAACTTCAAATGAGCATCAACATGCTTTTTCTTCAGAATTGGAGTCTTGCGTGGTGTGCGTGCATGAAGGCCATGGTGGTTGAGTGCATTACTTCACTTAGCAGTTTTCAGTGCTGAGTGAATCAGCAGGTACAGTTGTTTTCTCTGAAACAACTGTACCTGCTGATTCCAGGTCTTTCTGAAGCGCTCCACAAGTGGTCCCGGACTGTTGGTGAACCTTTCTGGTTATTGTTCTGACTCATCTGTCTGAAATCTTGTAAGGAGCACCTGGCCGTGGCCGATTAATGATGATGCTGTGTTCTTTCAACTTCCGGACGATGGCCCCAATGGTGCTCACTGGAACTTTCAGAAATTTAGAAATTCACCTGGAACCAGTGCTTTTAGTGTGTTTTGCAATAATAAGGTTGCATAGTTCTTTAGACAAGTCTTTGCTCTTACCCATCATGGCCCTTTTTTTCCTTTTTTTTCCCCTCCCCCCTCTCCCCCCTTTTTCCCCCTTTCTTTTTTTTTAATGCTTCTTATCTGACACCTTGATGATGAGAAACCTTTTCTAAAGGCATCAGTCAGGACAAAACCAGCTGATATTATGTTGCACTGATAGGACAGGATTACTTTCTAAATACTGACAGACTCCAGCTGCTTTCTTGGTTTTCTAGATATTTTCGTGCTTCCATTTCTTCATGTGTTCAGTACTTATTCCCTGAGTCATTTCACTATATTACACATAACTTAATTTATGGATATGAATGTTAGGATTTCTTTGTATGTGTGCATTACTTGGGTTGTTGCCGACATCTGGTATAACGTTAGTGTCAACAACTAGAAATATATTTTCTGAGAAAAATGTTGAGGTGTTCAATACTTTTTTCCCATGCTTACCCAATGTAAAATAATAAAGTACTGAAACAGAACCCCCACCCCTCCCCCTCAAAAAACAATTTCTTGACTACCTTGGTCAAACATAAAAAAAAAGGACAAGGACACCAAACCTCTTCAAACTGGTTCAATCAGTGCGGTTAGGAATTTAAAATCCAAGGGGAAAAAATGATAAAGGACGTGAAATTGAGGGGGGGGGTATCTCCACTAACTAGTGGAAGATATTCAAAATGAACAAATAATTTATTTACAGTAGTTTAATACGATTGTTTAAATAGAAATTTAAGATCCATGAAAATAGCAGCTGAATAAATGATAGCTTCATAAGAGTGTTTTAACAAGGACCGTGATCTTCAAACCAGCGGACCAGTGGATGAAAATAAATAAATTAAACTAAACATGTCTCCACATGCTGCACTGGACTTTGATGGAGCGTACCACCGCGAAACACAGGAACCCCGAACTGCGGTCAATATGGATTTTAATGGGTTCATTGCACTTTTTAAGTTACTTTCCCAGTTTTACAGACAGACAGTAATGGCTCAGCCAGTTGTTGTATTGCCAATTAATGTTTAAAAGCTCAAATGATGTTTTCTATGGATCTTAAACACATTACAGGAGGATAAATTGGTTGCTCTTACCAGTGTCTAGATGTAGGAGCCTCCTGCAGGCTCTGCCAGTAAAATTCCCATCTGCAGACACAATTTGCTGGACATGATGGGACTAAACACCAGGGATGTAATGATATCCATATCTCACAATACGATATCATCACGATATGAACCTCACAATACAATATTTATCTCGATATTGTGGGAAGGCTCACGATAGCAATGATGATGGTATAAAATGCTTTGACCAGTCATTGTTACAGTATTTATTGTCATATTCAAGGTTGTGACATTTTGAACTGCTTGAAAAACCCTTGATGAAGCTAAAATTCAAGTAAAAATCCAACATATATTTATTGAGAAGACAGCTCAGGTACTAGATTAAATAAACTTAAACAGGCATTAAGACAGCCTATTTAATAAGTGAAAAGACCCAGGCAAAAAGAAACTACCTTGTCTTTAGTAGTCAATAAATACTACTGTCACCTGTCAGTGGTCAGTCAGATGCATTGTGACTACTACTACAGGCTCTGCCAGAACTTTATTCTTGGGGGATCGGGGACGTTGTGCGCCGTGATGTCGACAATCAGCTGAGTGGATGTTTCTCTGCACCCGCCACTGCAGGTTAAGCAGAGTTTTAATGACCAGCTGATCGAGGTGGTGAGAAAACACGAATATGTGTACAACACGCAAGGCGTTTAAATACACAGACAACACCGCACGCACAACCCCGCCCTGCACGGACCAGGTTTTAGGTGAAATGTAAACTCACCGAGTCAACACAGTAATCCCTGCAGCGTCACGGATAAAGCTTCTTGTGGTGTAATAACTGGACCAAAATGAAGGTTACAATATTGTAAGCCTAGTTACAATAACACAGGCGGAGCCCTCTACTGGACTCTATGGGTACAACTCTCCACCAATCGCGTACAGCGATGGCCCACTGAAATTTTCATGTACGTTGCTGGCCAGTAGGGCGTCTACCAATAAAGGCAGGTGCACCACCGGCTGCCCTCACCAAGCTTCAGCGTAAGGCGATAGTGCGGCAGGGTCCTGTGTAGAGGGCTCCGGCTGTGTTAATATAACTAGGCTTACAATATCGTAACCTTCGTAAAATCTCACACAGGCTTTGCCCTCTACTGGACTCTATGGGTACAGTAGGCGAGGCCCAATATATGTACTCCCTGCTGCGGGAGAGGCTCCGCACACTGACCATGCAAGCTACCGATTAGGTACCAAGACCCAGTCACCATTTTATTAATCTTAGCCACGTATGGAGTGGTACCGGGTCCAACTTCATCCCAGTTAGCAGCATCTGGCTAGACTAGGTGAAGTCGTGGCCTAACCTTGCAGGGGTCTCAACTATGACCACCTGTGCACCTCACTGAATGCACAATGCAGGTGCATGACACCCTGTTGGGGTCAAGCATAGCAGATACTTGAGACACCCTTCCTCTCACAGGTCCTGTGATCCTGCAGTGGGCACAGACCTGGAGAAGGAGCCTGACACATCCAAGAGATAGAACCTTATGATCAGGCAGGGAGAAGACCACGATGTCGCCGTACATGAGTCCTCAACACTCGCACCACTGAAAAGAGCTGTAGTCGTAGCCACACTTCTTGTGGAGTGCGCCCGGATCACATTGGGTGGCTCTTGACCCGTTTGGGTGTAGGCTGTGAAAATACATTCACACAACCACCTAGCCAAGCGTTTCCTGGATAGGGCTTTGCCAGCTGTCCCGTCACCATAACACACAAACAACTGGTTGGTGTTCCTGACAGTGGCCGTTCCACACACAGGGCATAGGAGATGCAGTTTTGACTCCCTGAATCCTCATGAGGGGGAGGGTGAAAAGCCT
This sequence comes from Atherinomorus stipes, assembly GCA_023101725.1. NCBI lineage: Eukaryota > Metazoa > Chordata > Actinopteri > Atheriniformes > Atherinidae > Atherinomorus > Atherinomorus stipes. The sequence goes on along the minus strand of JALJCO010009527.1, from coordinate 52,983 downwards.
CCAGTTGGATGACCCTGGACCGAAATGAGCTCCTTATGTTCTTAGGAACAAAGGAAGGGTTAGGTCTCAGGACAGCACCACTGGGGTCCCCACGAAGGAGTAAACAACTTGGATGGACTGACAGGGCACACAATTTCGCTAACTCTCTTGGCTGATGTCAGAGCAAGAAGCAAAGCTGTCTTCAGTATCCGCCCTAAAGGAGGTCCCTAGTGGTAGCGGCGCTCTCCTCCTCCATGGCGTCTTCAGACTTCCGCTCCGCTTTCCTCTCGAGATGATGAAGTTCTTGGAGTGGCGACACCTTCCTAGGAGATGGTGTGTCAGTGGGCACTCACCGACGCTGAATATAAGTCTGACTGATTCTAACTGTACAGAACTACTTTTTTGTTGTATTTTTGCACTGCAAAATTACTTGAAGTTAAGGTCGTGTCATAAGCACTAAACTGTATACTGTGTACTTTATACTCACTCCTATATACAGATCTGGGCATGAAAAAGTTCCCCTTTCAGCTGACTGCCAGCCACTTACCAGCGACTTACCAGCGACTTGTCTGCTAATTCAATCGCACAGAGAAACACCTGTGTGCCCAGGGGAAACGATTTCAGAGCATAAATGAATGCCCGGAACAAAGATGTTTCTACACGCCAAGTTTGAACACCGTAAGTGATGGCATTTTTGCGGGACAAGCAGTTCAGCCAGTGATAGTGCAGTAATGGTGCATTATTAGTGCACCACTTCTGGCAGAAAAAGGAGGAACTTTTTCATGCCCAGATCTGTACTATAAAGCAGCGAGGGGAGGCTTAGTACTCTGTTGTAATTCTTGTCTCTGCTTCTTTACAGACAGAAATGTATATCAATATTGACACAGGAAAACTCAGAATTACTGCAGCTCTTACAAACATCTAGCATAGAAAGTCTGTGGGTGGCTTGCATGAGCTAAACACACTGGCAAAGTTAAATTTAAACACTGCGGGAGAAATACTGAACTATACTTATCATTTAATAAGATGCCATTTTCACAACAAAGATGACAGTGAAAAAGAATTTTTCCCACTAAGTAACCTCACACACATAAATGCCAAGTGAGCCCATGTGACCCCTGACTTAAGCAAACTGTGAGGAAAATGGATTACGCTTTGTAAATGAGCTCAGCTTTAGGGTTGTTAGACAAAATGTAGATGAAAACAAGTAGAAGAGCATCTATCAGAAGAGGATACATTGTGACCTTTTGATGAGAGGATGTGGAGGCTAAAGAGACTTAATCAAATGGAACCTTCCTACTGCAGCGTGCTTTGACAGGCGCTGTGCATGAGCAGTGAACCAAACTATGAAACCTGGTAAATGATTAATAATAGCCTTTAGCTTTATGTGTGATGAGACAAAGGGGAATGGGCCATTGGCAATCTTTCTGCTGTCTAGTATTTCTCTATCCCTCACACACACACACACAAACAAAGACCTTTGGACTCCCACAGCTTCCACCACCTGCAGTGTGTGAGCTTGTATTAGTTGGCAGTGGCCCGCAATGCAAACTCAAACTCAAAGCGCTTCTGGCCACACAGCACATCTGCTCACCCTGCCACAGAGAATCATCCATTGCTCATGTGCAATTAGGGATCAGAGATCTCAGATCAGGATGTCACACATACACAATGCTGCGTTTTGATCAGCAGAAATGGAGAGAGTGAGGGGTATTTACGGGCGGCTGCATAAGAGCAAGCCGCATGTTCTTTTGCTGCTGAAAAACAGCTCCCAATAAATATGGATTAGTAATGAGGCCCTCTTGTTTAATTTTTTTAGCCCCGTACTGAAATGTGAGTACTACTGTGTTGGCCATAAACTTGTTTGCTGTTGGAATACAATCCATCCTCTTGTCATGCTGCGCCGCATCATGCATTCATCATATTTTACAATGCACACAGGGTCATTCAGTAATGAAGAAATCTTTTAACTGCTAAAAATTTGCAGACTGCAGGAGCGCAGGCCTATAAAACAGGCCCGTATGTGTGCCCACATGTAATAGAGCATCAATACTTTGAGAGTAAATGCGTTTTTGCGTGCTTGGTTGTACCTTTTATGCTGCCAGAGAAGGAGCATTTTCATTCTGCTCAGAGAGCAAAAAGCCTGAGGGAAATCAAAGTAAGCATTTTCCCCATTCTAAAGCACCACCTTTAATAGGTACAACACCACCCAAGCATTCAGTCCTGTCCTTTGGACTGTGAACACATCATGGCCAAAGCTGCCAATCGATTCCACATGGCATTATATAAATTTTGCTTCATTTCTTCTGCTTATTCTGTATTTACATAATATGAACTAAAAAAAAAAAAGAATACTGAGGTTCACTTTATTTACAACCAGCCAACCAAATTAGAAAAAAAAAAAAAAAACACAATGGTTTTGATCTTCTTTTTGTTGCTCTTTTAGAGGTTGATGGCTCATGAATCATTACATACATTAGGTGCAAAGTGAGTAAGACCTACCAGAGCAGTTAAGTAGCATCTTGATTTACTACAGTACCTTTAAGGACAGGTTACCCAACTTTAAAAAATGAACAGACCCACTTGCTACACTCATTGCACTGCCTTGTCCTGGGGGAACAGTGCACGGTGTGTTGCTTTGTAAAGGAGCACATTAATAAGGGAAGAGCTTGTTCCTTCTTGTCATTTAAGTGTTTCTGGAGGGCATCCACCATGTCCTCCACGCTCTTTGGGGTTGGAGGTAGGGATATGTCCCATTTCTTAATGGATACTCCACATATCAGGATTCCCTTGAGGGGCTGAACATGTTTTTTTTTTTCTTTCTTTTTCTTTTTAATCTTAGCTAATAATGTACATAGTTTCAGCTTCCTTCCAAAAAAAATCTAATATATCACAGTGCAATATTTAGTAATAAATTCCATGTTATAAACTAACTGGTTTAATTTTCCTCTGAGCGATTCTTTTCTACGTTGAAGATGTTACTGTCAGCTTTGACATTATTATGAGAGATATTTTTGTATTTATGGTAAGAAAACTGTCAACTTTTTAAAGTCTTATCTCTCTTTAAAAAGAAATTCATGCAAAGGAGATGTCAAAGAAAGTAGAGGACAAGACCAACATTTTTTCTAACAACCTTAATGGCTGCATTACTCAGTCATGCTTGAGCGCTTATTCATTTTCTTTACTTTCCCCACCTTTTTCATTGCACTTTTTGCACTGTTAAATCATAGGAATTGAGTTTAAGAAAAACGTAAACTCATGTACAATGGGTGGGAACAACAGTAAAGGAATGTGTACTTTAGGAACCTGGTCAGGGCTGCGTGTTTAGAAAATGTCATTTTTTTAAAAAGCTTTTTCTCAGTTCTTCTGTTCGAGAAGACGTTCAGTCAAGTTTAAACTATCACAGTAATGGATTCAAAACATTTGAAGCCAGTTCCAACTCCCTGGAGGCCAACTTTGTTGTTTTCAGAAGAGCTTACATGGTCCTTGTTCAGTCATTGTAGCAAACCTGCTCCACATTAGAAAATTGGTTGCATGGTCCCAGAGTGGGGACATTTACTTGTAATTTAAGGCCATTCTTAGAAAGAGTGCAGCTAAATTTTATAATTAGAAGTGCTAGCATTACCATTAAGTAATCCCCTGGACTTCAGCAATAGATCCGTTGGGCTCTGTGGGTTGAGGGGTGAGGTCTTTATGAAGAAGGCTTGCTTCCCACAGATGCCATCAGATCCCATTAGGTTGGTATCTGGGGAGATTTGAGAGTGGAAACACTTTCATTCCTTCCTAAAGGCCCAATTGCTCTACACAAAAGACGGATATAGAGCCCTCCATCTGTCTTCTGTGGTCTTTACGTGTGTAAATTGGTCTGTTTTCAGGCCACTTGTGGGTGTGTACCCTGATGCAGCAAACAAAGCTCTTCTACTGGAAACTGTGGGGACAATGTTGAGCACCACAGCCAATGACCCCATTTACATGAGAGTTTTAATTCCTCTTTAATTCCGAATTAAAGTTAATTTCACTTTAACTCATTGACTGCCAGACCTTTTCCGAGCAGAGCGCTCCATATTGCCAGGATTTTTAAGCATTTTCACTGATTTTGGGAGATCCACAGAATATTGTACTATGCCAATACAAACACTGAATGTACCAAAGGAAAGCTTAGACTCTCTTCTTTTGTCAGAAAAAAACATTTGTTTCTACATTTTTCCATTCTTTAGTAATATGCAGTAGAACTGAACATGGCGACCGGTCGCCATGTCCCCCCCGCAGCAGAATCCAGAATACTTCTTGGGCTAACAGCCATTAGCAAGGTAACACAGGAAGCATCATAGAAACGCATCACTTCCTGTTAGGTTTTTTTAAAGCCTGTCTGACACCGCCATCTGCTGGATTAGATGAAAACTACCGAAAAAATGATCATGAGCCCTTGGTACTCTCTGACAAGCCCTGCCAGAGATTAAAACAGCTCCGCCGATTAAAACCCTTAATTAACATGGAAATACGTGATTGGCACTTAACATTCGGATTTGAATTAACATGGAAACACGTGAATGGCAGCCAGTGAGTTAAGAAGACCATATAACCAGTAATTCCCAGTGAAAACGATAAAACTTTATTCTGAACTAAGTAGTTGGTTTATTCCTCTTTTAATTCCACATAAAATAATCTCCCTATTATCTAAACCTTTCTTCCGATCTGAGTAAATTCCTGTCGTTCTGAGCATGCTCCTCTCCTTGTACTGTTATAACGGCACTTGTCGAAGCCCACGTGAAATAAGTGCTGGACTTGTGCCAGCCGGCGGAAATGAAGTAGTATTCTAGTGTTGAGCTGCGGCTACAAAACTACAATCAAAATACAGTGAAAATCTATTATTATGTGGTTTTCAAGTCATTTTCCTTTAAATGAAAAGGAGCAGGAACTGTCTTTTGTGTACTTCCGGGTACACGTAAACGGACGTAAATACGTCACGCCTGCCCCCTGTCCAGTCAGAACCCTTCCCAACCCCTGGATCTAAAGCAGACTTAGATAAACATGTTTTCCATGTAAACCTCAATTCAGAATTATTTTTTCCATGTAAGCACAAAGGAGAATAATTTAATTCGGAATTATTTAATTCCTAATTAAAAAACATCATGTAACTAGGGAGACTAGTAAAAGGAACAAAGAAGAAACTGCAATGTTTCAATGGCTTTGCGGACCACCACTGATCTCTGAACTGCCTCTTTTTATCTCTCTTTCTGAGAGTGTACGTAATTATGATCTCCTGTCTACCATATTTGTTATTCCAACTGGCACTCAACTGAACTAAGCTCTTCTTTGGATGCATTTCTAACAACCATACCACCATAAAGGATGCATGAAGGTCTGAGGGCAGTGAAGTTTAAATGGATCTACCCACACACACATATAATGGACCTTTAAGCCGTTTTCTTGGGACCTGCTGATCCTGGTTTGGAGAGGATGCAGGGTGATTGACTGGGGCATCTACAGGAAAAAAAAAGTGTCAAGTGTCAAAGAAAAGTCCATGCAGTTTTCTCAGCAGAATATTGCTTTGTAAGAAGAATGTTTGTGTGTGTTTGTGTACAGGTATATACGCGCGCTTGGGGGTGGGATGGCACTCCGTTTTCACACTACCCATATGTGCCAGTGAAGGTAGGGGGTGTCACCTTCCTCTGTCTAGTCAGTAAGTAGCCAGTTTTCTAACAAGGACAAACTATGAAATCAGCAGGTTATCAGGCAGAGATGGACATTTTTCATAAAAAGTAAACCACTTTATGTTAATACTGGTGTATTCCAACACCCAGAATCTAAAATCACTGCCAATATCATGGTCAGGGTTTTAGTCCTGTTCTTTGGGCTGATGTGTATTTGATGTAACTAGTTTTCTGTTCTAGTCTTTGGTTTTGGTTAAGGTGTAGTCTGTTTTTTTTGTTTTTTTTAAATATTTCTGTATTTTTAAAATAGAAACTTTTTTGTTCTGATTTTTTTCCTTCTATTGCATGTCATTTCTACCTCCCACATGTATTTGGCCATCTAATTGCACCACACCTGTGTTTCACTAATTGATTACCCCAGGCAGTATTTAGTTCTCTTTGTTCATCATGCTGTCTTATCCTAGCACAGCTCTGTTCTTGACCCATTTTAAGTTTTCTTTACTTGTTTGTGTGTGTCTGAGGCTTTGGAAAACTGCCTTCCAGTAGTTTTGTTAGTGACTTTATAACAAACCCGCATCTGTTCCCTAGCTGTTTTCCAGGTTGCTCTTCAACTTGGTTCTCTCCTTAAAAGTTCTGACAATCAACTAAAAAATAACCCTTCCACTTTTTTTTTGGGGGGGGGGGTTGTAAACATGTCATTCAATGGAATGTTCAGATTTGCAAGGGATTAGTGTGTTGCACTCTCAATTCAGAGTAGAAACACCTTGTTTCCCCCATTTTATATATAAGGTCTTGGCAGACCCCTGCATCTATGATCCTCAGCAACTGTGCATCTATGTGCTCTGTACCTACAGTATAAGATTTACTGGTTTTGAAATCAAATGGTAGTAAGACTTAATGTGATTAAGATTGTCTTTTGTTTGCTCACTTTACACTTTGTGAATTCATAAAAATAAATGGATCATTATTTACATTTTGAAAGCATTCTTAGGCTCCATTGACATGGTGACGATCAGAATAGAAGACCCAAAAGTGGCGGCTTCTCTTCATCTTTTTATCCGCGTTTACACAAGTATCATCATGAAGAAATCTGCGTGTACATGAGGATGCAACAGTGTGTGAAATTTGCCAGGCCGTTATGTGGTGCTGTGATGGAACTCCACCATGTCCACACACATGCGTAAAATCTACCTTAGAACAGCTGGGTTTACAAAATCTGACATTGATGTTTTTCCTGTTTGTGTGTGACGTCAACGTGCATGCGACATGAGCATGGCGTGAGCAGGCCCATCATTATTTTTGTGCTTTGGACCGTGCAGACAAGAATGCAACAGCGTCGCGTCTTCAGGAATTCCACTTTGGAATGAGTCTTCATGATGATATTTGCGTCTTCAACCCATAATAATGCTGTTGCCGTGTGGACGAAAGGCACTTCCGATTAAATATTTTGTCATTTTTACCCGCAATTGTCTTCGTGGGAACGGCCCCTTTAGGTAACAGGATTTTTTTTTTAACACCTGCCTAAAACTTTTGCACAGTCGGATACTGTATAATATTTCTCTTTACCACCAAAGAATGCATCAATTATGGTTTAAAAAACATTACTTTATGCAAGTAAATATTTTGCTGGTTCTCTGTTACCAGTGAAATAAGTTGGTCAGAAGTACTGAGTTGTCATTGGCCTTGCCAAGGAGTGTGGAAATCTTTTTTGGAAAAGGAGAGATGTCCAACATATTGTGCCAGAGCAAATAAAGCATGAGCTCTCAGATTTATGTGGTTCGCAGGTGTAGAAAATGGGACAATGGAGCAATGTTTTAAGCCTAAGGTTCACTGCACCTGTACAAATCTATTGAGCTCCAGTTCAGCATAGATGCCTTAACTTTGGCAAGACTAAAACCAATTTCTCCTCTTGGTTTCATTGAGGTTAATAGTGTCCAGACACACTAGCCATTAAATTAATTAAAGCAAAAATAGAGTACCCACATAACAGAGATGGATGGGGCTCTCGCAAAGATATTTACAGGTAACTTAATTACATTCACCAAATAACACACATCTAGGTCACAAAGAGGAGAATTCTAAATAGGCAATTAAGCCAGTGGTAAGAGCCTTAATAAGGCAAGCAAAGTACATAAAATGAGGGGAAGTAAGTGAGTGTCAGTGCAAACGACTTTGCCTAACACGATTCATCATGGGACTAAGTGGTAAGATGGTGTCGGGCTTCTAAATTCTAACAGCATTAATCCCAGATAGCAGGGCTCATACCAGCCAGTATCAATAATGGCAATAATAACTCATCCATCTGGAAGCCATCCAAACCTTGACTGGTTAATTATGCTTCCCTCATGAATATGCCTTCCGGTTTTTAACAGCAAGAGAGGAAGAACATGGCAGGAGGATAGAGAGGGGGAACAATAGAGCAGTCTCACATCTAAAGGCTTTTGTTAGCCAGTTCAGAGGCATCTGACTGTAATGTCTCATGATCATAGTGACATCAGCTTCAGGGACTGTCCCTTGTACCAGCTGGTGGACATCAAGGGACCTTGAGTTGCTGAAAAACGTGACAAGAAAAACTTTTATTAGACAGCAACCTTGACCAGGCAATTGTCCCCAAACTTTAAATTGTCTTTTCTGGTTGGAAAAGCTTGATCCTTTTTGTATGACATAAAAAGACTTCAGCAGAGTGGGTGAAGGACAAAGCAAAGGCTGATGGTCTCCATGATTTAATTTACTGTATAAGGGCAAGGCACCGTTTCAGACTCATATACAGTATCCATAAGCTTTTTTTTTCTTTCTTTTTTCCAAAAGCGTTACAATCTTTGTTTGTTTGCTATTTTACACCACTGTCAATAAGTTCAATACCAGTATACTTGCCATGGGTTTTTCAATGTCTCCCCGCTTGATATAGTTTTATTATTTAATACCAAATATGGATGTAATAAAATTTAAAATCATTAACACTTGAATACCTGTCTCAAGAAGTAATGGTCACACACACACATATACGTATAATAGGCCCCTTAACAACACTGGATCATAATAATTTTAGCATATTCATACATACAGTATATTATCATTTAAAAGGGGCAGGAGACAAGTATCAGTTAGTATATACGTGAATATACAACAGAGTTTTTAGCAAGTTTTCATCATTTGATGATGCAATAGGTTTCAGAAACTATATGTATCAAATATGAGACATTAGGCCAGAACTACATTGGTCCAAGGTGGGCTGTAATCCTGCAGGTTTTCATTGTCACCCAGCTCCAACACAAGGTATTGGATTTGAGTCAATTATCAAGCTCTGCACATTGACACATTAACTTGTGTTGGAGGAGGGAGACATTGAAAACCTGCAGGATTGTGGCCCTTCAGGGCCAAACTGAGTTGTAGGTATTAGGTTGGTAGTGTAATAAGCATTTTATGTACCAAACCAACTTGAAAAACTACCTCTGATGAGGGTCTCCTTGCATAGCCAATGTCTTAGCAAACAAAACAGCTACAAATAGACCACAAAGACCTCCAGCAGCCACCCAGGATGTGCAGTCTGTGCCTGCATCCACCAGAAGAAACAGCTCGTCAGTGTAGATGGGGGCTGTACAACATATAAGGAAAAGATGAAGACCCTCCAGATAAACATAGATATATAGCAACCATGGTAGCATACACTTTGTGCTTTCTGTTTTTCATAATGCCTACTGAGGTTGATTTTAGTCTCGGGTATTAAAAAAAAAAAAAAAAAAAAACCTTCCATGTTGTTGTCATTGCAAAGATGTCTTCCTTTTTACCCAGGATAATAAAGAACCAGGTCAGTGTGTACCAATTACTGATAACTGTTTGTGATAACTGTCAGTGGTGGTCTCACATGAGTCATGGTTATCAGTTGGCCTACAGTTTTTCATTCAGCAGAGCCACACTCTTGTGAAAGTGTTGATAAGAGGAATGAAGTTCACAAAGAAGAGGAGATTGTGTGTGACATGTGAGGTTAGCCATTAGCTTTCCTTTGTCGCTGCTGCCTGCCTTCTTCTGCACACATTCGCCATGTGTCAGTCAGAGTGAATACTTTGACCAAAAGATGGGATGCTACGAGTTTGTCTTTTGGATGAAGGCAGTTGTAAAGAAACTGTGGTGTCTCAAGGTAGATAGAAAACATCTGATGTGAATCAACTCCATTATTACAAATGTAACTGACCTTCTCTGACTGCTTCATTTTATTAAGGGGAATAAGTGTGGCCAAAATGTGTAGACATGAAGTCAAGCTCACATACAGAGCTGAAAAGAATTCCTAAACCTCTCTATTTTCCTCCTTGCATGGCCAAAACAACTGGTTTTATTTTGGTCATCTTCAAAATGTTTGTTTTTACACTCAGTTTTATTTAATACATTCATATATAATGTAACCTATGGCACCATCTGCTTTTTCTGTAATTGAGCCAGTAACAGAAATTCTGTTATATTTAATGTATTTTCCATAAGGGACTATTTAAAAAGTTAACTTAACATTTGTTTCATCACTGAACAATGGTACTCTGATACTGAGATGGATGGAAAATGTAGGGTGGAGGGGTTGTTAAGCTAACCAAACTAAGACAACACCATGGAAAACAAAAGCTCACAATGTACCAGTGAGTTATTTCAGACATCATCATCTGAAAAAGGTGATGATGTGGGACAACGAGATATGATTACAGATGCTTGTTCTTTCACTTTCCCTGAATTGATTCCAAGAAATTGTTCCTCAAATTAAACTATGTCTCTTCTGTGTCCATAAATTGACTGAAATGACTCCAATACGTGCACTCAGCTGTGCAATATAATATACTACAACTGGCATTTAGAGCAAACAACCCTTTTTCCCCCCTTTTTTTCTTTAGCTGAATGAAATTGGCCAACCTCCCGTTTTTCCTTTAGAAAACTCACTACCCTGACCTAATTCAATCCTTTAAGATGAGTATCCCCTCACCTTAATCCCCTGCTGGAATAGCAAAAAAGGTTTCTCTCATGAAAGTTAAATCTCTGAAGACTGTTTTTTCCAAATTTTGGCATGAAAACTACAGAGGAGGGCAGATGTTTCCCAAGGAGGTGCACAATTACCCTTCACATCTGAAGAGAATAGGTTTTAGAAAAGCCGTGTATGCTGAAAACTTTCCCTTTTGAATTACATTAATAAAATGTAATAACAGTGAATTTACACTCTACATTAGGTGCTTTAAAATACTCCTGATGATTTCAACGTTTTGTACTTTTAATTTACACAACAGCATAAAAATAAAACCCATAATACCTTTTTCTCTTTTCTTTTGTGCCTAAACTTGCCTCAAGACACTTTACTTTTGGTATTAGTTTAAGCATCAAAGATACTTATGTTCTTTCAGTTGGGAGAACGATGACAACCATAGCGCTGAACTACAACTAACCTTTTGTAAAGGTCGGATAAAATAATGAAATTGATTCAACCATGACGTAATGGAAATGGCTATATGGATCAAGTTGGCAAGATATAAGAATGTTATCATTAACCTCTGACTTGGTCTCATGTTCCTTCCCAACAAGGGCATTTCTTTCTTTTTTACTTCATTTCTTTTTTTTCTGGCAAAATGTTGATCCCCTTTGCTGTGCAACGTGAATCCTTTCTATTAGATCCAATAGAGGGGGAGGGATTTTTTTTTTTTTTTTTTTTTTTTTTGTATCTGCAGGGGGGATAAAGACATTTCACACAGTTGTTTTTGTTTATATGTTGTCTTATGTATTCAAATTCTGTCTAAATATCAGAGAGAAAATAAGGGAGGATACTGTTGCCTAGAAAAATGCCACATCCTGCACAGAGCAGAGCTTTTGTCAATGTGAGTATGGCAGTGTATATATCCAACATCTTATTGCTGCTGCACAATAATGATAAGCTGACATGAAGGAGCAATAAGTGATGTCATCATTTCCAGGTTGAAGGAATTAAAGAATTGCAATGTAAAGCTTTAGATGTGTAATTCCATCTGGAATACAGGATGATGTCTCACACCTTCTCTCTGTATCGTGCCTCTTGTTTACAAGGGTGGTCTGCCCTCATGTGCACGTTCGTGCATGTGAGTCTGCTTCCTCCCTGCACTGATTGTAGGCCAGATAGAATTTGCCATTAGTTTAGTAAGATAGAGCAGGTGTACTGGCTCGTCAGCTGCCATTGGCCGTAGTATGCTACTACATACTCTGAGGCAAGAACTTTGTTCTTATTTTCAATGCTACTATAAAAAAAAAAAGTTAACTTATTTGATATCTTGACAAGCTTTCTGATTGAGCGGGGGGCATACGTATATGTGCATTGAACACTTGACCCGGTAGTTTCGAATTTATCCTAAGTCTTTGTGGCCTGGAGGCGGTGTACATTAGGTGGTGTCTGTTTTTATATGCCTTGTGTTTGTGTATACTATGGTGCTTTGTCTCCACTTACATCATCCAAACAGCTCAAATGTCCGACCAGTTGCTCAACAATCAGGTCCGCAAGTTGCCTCGCAAACCAGAGAAAATAATGCTCGCTTTTCATGGAGTATGAAACTGACAAAAACTGTCAATCATGACATACTTTGCTTTGGTCTCTACACACAGCACACATAGCAGTAAAAAGTCGCTTTTAGTCCCTTTTAACTCTATTGGCAAAGTTGAATGTTGCTAAATTGTGAGACTGACATTTTAGCTTGTGTAGCTGCAGGGTTGCAAAATGAAATTTTGGGTCTGATGCAAAAACGATCTGAACGGGCCCCTGTGCTGACTTGATCAATAATACTCGCACATATTTTTCCTCTCCTTAGTCTTCTCACTGCCTTCAGAACAACCTTCACTTCACTTCACCTCACTTTTCTTCACTTAACTTTTGTCTCTCTGCTGTAAGGAGGACAGACTCCGTACAACAGAATAGATACAAGATTATCTCAACCTTCTTTCGGCATAATATAAGCTTATATAACAATGAAACCTTGGTGTAAATGGATTTTTTTCATTTGAATCGGCTATATTTGATTGATTATAAACTTAAGAATATAACTGCCTCCCATGTCTCACTTCCACAGTGATCATCTGATGATGATGATGATGGATATGATGACCGACCTGACTGTGTATGAAACCGAGGGCCATGTCAACATTAAGCTTTGCTAAAACTGATTTATTACAATGGTACAGCAGTATTGAAAGGTTCAATAGATATATTGTCATATAAACCATTTGTTACATCAACAACTCATGAGTCATGTTTATTATTGTACCTCCTGTATTACTGTGAACTTCGTCCTCTCATAACATGCAGGCTGGATAGTTTTCCTTATGTTCTAGTTAATGCATGGAATGAATTATTTCAGTAACAATTATAAGAAGCCCCCTTCCAAGGTTAGATTTTTACATAGTAATACATCCTGACCCAAGTCAGAATATACTTTCACCTTGTTTCATTTGATCTGTTTAAAAATTATGGTAGATTATGTGTTATAAACATTACAGTTTCCCATTCATTTTTCAGATAACTTGATGACGGTGCCATCTTCACAATCCTGTAATTACAAGGAATCTATTGATACCAAATATGTCGAAATTGATCACTGGGAAAGAACTAATATGTTGATGCAAAGTTAAACTGTTGTTTCTCGTGAGGTCAGTAAAAGTCAAATGACTGTTGGTAATAACTGATGAATTTCTCATAATTAACCTGTGTTTGCTCTAAATGAATCTCAACATGCTTCCTTCATGACACGCTACTCATATCTGCTGACTGTGTTAATTCAGGTGCTGCTCGCTTCTCAAAGAAATGAGTAAGAAGCTGTTCTTCACTTCATTTTCCCTTCCAGATTTTTTTTTCATGTCTGGTATCCAGATTTCACTTCCTGGGGGAAATGCATGACTTTCTTCTGGCTGTCCAGCTGTATTTATGCAGCTTGAATAAACCAACCTGTGCAAGTGTGGAATGAACCATTTTACACAATTTTAGACAGATAATAGGGTCCTCAAAGGACATCCATTGTTATTGTCAATTCAGAGTTCTGTCTCTCAGCCCCTTATTTCATTGTAATCGGCTTTCATTATAACATCAAGTCCTTTAACATCAATTTTTACAAATAAAAGATATGGAACACAATAAAAAGTTTCATTCCAGGGCTTTCACCCCCTCCACACACACACACACACACACACGCACACACTGACGGATGTAATCAAACCCTGTGTGACACGATCAAAATACTTCAAAAATATTTCAGGATTACAGTTGAAGATCATTTAATTTTATTTAAAAAGTCAGTGTGGATACATTTTTATGGGTAAATGTTTGTACTCTACCGGTCAAAAGTTTTAGAACACCCTATATTTTTCTTTCTTATGTTGGAATTTAAGCAGTTCAACCCCACTGATGGTGAAAGGGTAAATGATGAGCTAACAGAGGTTAATGAAAAGATAAGGTCTCCCTGCACTAAAAAGTGCATTTCAAAATTATACAGAAGGCTTTTTACAGGCAGAGAAAATGAGTCTACATGCAGGTTGAAGACTTTTTCTAATGTTCTAGTTAATGCATGGAATTTAAATCTGTTCTGCTACATTTGTTGATGAAGCCTTGAAAAGTGGTGCTACCATTTCCCAGAGTTTTCCAAATTTCTCTTAATTACTTACACCCCCATCTATCTTGCCATCAACTGAAAAGATAAAGATGTTCTGAAACTTTTGAATGATAGTGTATTTCTGAGAAGTCTTTTTTTCATCACATAAAAACAAATTTCCCACTTTAATACCATCAGCAGTGATCACTGATTGTTCCATTGCTGGACACAAGCTGGACATTTTCCCCCTTCAGCAGTGAAATGATCCAATACAAGCATCCCTTTTAGATACTGTACTCTGAAATCTGTAGTTTGAAGTATGTCAGACTGTAAACACATTTGCTCCTCATCACCAAGAAATATGATGCTGCCGGCACACTTGTGCACTCTAAATGATGGCTCTGTTTTCAGGATCAGCGGCTCTTTGAGCAGGCTTACTCAATCTGAGAAAAACTTCAGTGTTCAGTGTTATTTATGTGGCATTTCACTCTCATGTATTGACAAAAGGATGATTAATTAATTATAACTATTTTCTGTTCAATCAGCTCAGATCTCACATTGGTGTTAATTTCTTAATATTTGCATTGCCACCTGTTAAAGGCCATAAAATCACAGAACCTTTTTATGAGCCAGCTGTTCAAAGGTGCATGTTTACATGAAGATGGATGGTTTTAACACATCACTGCAATTACAGGGACTGTATAATGTGCATCACATGCACACATTATGCAGCCTTGAAATGAGGCTTGAAATGAATAAAGTTCAGGGCCAGAAAAATCTATTGTTGAATTCTGTTTAGGGTTATGGTTAGTTTTGGGTGCTAGTTAATTTTGGAATTTTAATTTGCTAGATATATGAAATTAAATTATATGAACATAAGCTGCAAGTAACTCTATAGGATAAGAATTAGAATGAGAATTATTTTAGAATAAATTCAAATCTGCCATGTTCAAATGCAACAGATATAAGCTTAAATGGAAGCTTTAAAAATCATAACTCCATAAAGGATTCCAGTCAAGTTAACTGCCTTTATATCATCCAACTGGATGTAGAAATTTGTGCTATATAAATTAAATTGATTAAATGAAATACCTTTCTTACCATAGGTTATTGCTTTCTTAATTCACAGGAAAACCCTTTTTTTCTTTTGTATGATTTTAAATTAGATATAGTCACTCTAAAAATTATTCATACCCTCCCAATGAAGAAAGAAAAAAATAAGCTGTCAGAGAAATAAGTTGAAATTGAAAAAAATAAAAATAAAAAAATAATACATCAAAATTTTCTGAAAATCATGGCAATGATTTTGAATTGTGTTTTAACAGAAATATTCAAAACAACAAAAAAAAAAATTAAACAAGTGAAGAAGCATGATGGGCGTTCCTCAACTAAAATTTTGTTGAGTAACTCTTGAGGAAATCACTGCAATCAAGTGTTTTCTCTAATGTACAATCAGACATCTGCACCTGTTGACAGGTATTTTGGTCCACTGTTCATGAGCAAGGCGCTCTAATTTGTCTGGGACAGTTTTTTTTTTTTTTTATTCTTTTCAATCACAATTCAAATGGAATGTTTTATTTGACTAAAATATAATTTGGTCATGTTTTTTATTTATTACTTTTTTAATATATTTATTATTTGAATCTATATTGTGAACTCGGCATTTTCTTTAATGGGAGGATAGGAATAATTTTGAGGAAGACTGTATGAGTTTACAGATCATCAATTTTTAATAAATTTCCACTGTACAGCGTGAATGGTTGTCTGTCTCTCTGTGTTGGCCCTGCGACAGACTGGCGACCTGTCCAGGGTGTACCCCGCCTCTCGCCTGATAATAGCTGGGATAGGCTCCAGCAACCCCCGCGACCCTGAACTGGATAAGCGGTACAGAAAATGACTGACTGACTGACTCACTGTACATTGTGGAGTATTGAATGTTGCTTTAATAATAATAATAATAATGTTAGTAATAATAATAATAATAATTAGATTTATATCACGCTTTTTCTTGCAGGGCACTCAAAGCACTCATAGTAGGTCCATTATTCTTTCATTCCTCATTCATACTTGGTAATGACAGAAGGGTGGCAGCTATTTGGCGCGTACAGCCCTCCGACCACCACTGGAAACATTCACACACAATCATACACCAGCGAGGCCCTCACTGGAGGCAAGGGGGGTTGGGTGTCTTGCCCAAGGACACAACGACAGATGGCTGGGGGATCAGGATTCGATCCTTCGATCATTGGCCGACCTGCTCTACCACCTGAGCCACTGCCGCCCACTGCTGGATCTATTTGATAGCGTTGTAAAAGAATGAGCTCATCGTGTTCTGTATTATAAAGGTGTGACGGCCACAGGCCTTGGGGTTATCATGCTTTCATGTTCCTGCCTTTGCTTTCTCATTTCAGATCCTCCTGGAGGGCCTGCCCCTCTCACCACTTTTGAGGATTGGCTTCAACTGCTTTGGAGGCTTTAAAACCATGGGGAATCCAAAATGGCAGTCTCTCTCCCTCCTGGAAGGTAGGTGCTTGTTAGGGCCCTGTCTTGGTTATGGTTTTGGTTTGGTTGTGTTAAGTTTAATCTAGTCTTGGTTCTCTTTTACATGCAGTACTGTATAATTTAGTTTAATGCACACAATCTCACAGCACCCAACACCCTCACCCTACATTACTGATGGCTGACTTGACACTTAGTTTGTTCTTAATTGAGTACCTTAATAAATAATTTTGTCATCTAAGAGCTGGGGTCCTCCTTTCTTTGTATGCTCTACAATAAGCATAACTGGGGTGATTACATAGCTGTCAAGTTTGGATTTGAAAACACAGGTAAGGGACATTTTCCGGCACCCACTGTGAGCCATCACAACCAAACTCCAGAATCCCTTACATTTTTTTAAATAGGGTACAAGAAATCTACATTAACCACTTACTAACTACAGCTAGGTTGATCAAATTCTGGTTACCTATCTTTGACATCGAGATGCTGTGAACATTCCTACATTATTTTACAGCCTATGAGAACACAAAAGGGTATATGAGCATACTGATTTATTTTGCATATTCACTATTTAGTTCACATTACTTGTCTAAAATTTGCAATTTATTTTCATTAAATTACTTCTAACTTCTTATGTTCACTCATGTGGATCTCTGGTATTCATTATTGACTTATTATACAGATTTGTTGCACACACACTAAAACTGTGATTACAAATCTTACAGAATGCCTGACTGTGCCCCATTCCCTTCCTTTTTGGGGAAGTAAAGTCACTGTCCCGTTTTAAAAAAATATATATATATTTTTTTTTTTTTTGTCTGGAATGCCTCTGCTTCTTCTCATCCATCCATTCTCTCCTTTGTTGTTTTAGGATCTGTTCTTGCTGTCGGCACAGACCTCACAACAACTGCCACACAGGCTCCTGTGGTAGAGTTAATTTTTGAGATGCACAGGATTTTAAAAAGAACAAAACTTATACAGTACAGGAGATTTATAGGAAAATACTAATACAGTATAGGAAACAGGATTAAAATATGTCTGTTTCCTGGCCAAAACTGGAAACTTCCAGCTATGGGTGAGTGTTTTCCTACATAGCCATTAAAATTTAACTTTACATTACCCCAGTCTGAAACCTGGCCCTTGACGATTATTAGCTGATTCTAAAAAGTTTAACTAAATTATATATTTTTATTAAAGTATAACTAAAGTATAACACAAGGCACATTAAAATTCTATTTTGGCATTGTCTCATTGAGATAATTTGATTTTGGGCATGTGGTTTGATTAAATAGTGGTCCGAGTCCACTCAAAGCCTTAGGGCCGATTCACATCAAACCGCACACTTGCCTGAGTGTACTGGAATTCAGTGTGTAGTACGCACTGTGTACTTCATCTGTAGTGCACACACTTGTCACCAAATGCTGACCCAAACAGAGCACTGCACTTACAGGAAGTGACGGACTAGCATTGCCCGCTAACGTGAGCTAACTCTACTCAGCCGGTGTAACTGCAGCCTCAAAAACATGACCAGATCATAACTGTCATCAGGGAGTGAACAGCTTGGTTGCATGCCACAATATACATCAGTAATTATGTCTATATCATTTTATAAACGTTACTTAAATCAGTACAATACCGATTCCGATGCAGCAGGGGTAGCCACTGTTTTGTTTACCGCCATTATACAGCTCTGAAAGCAGTTCGAAAGTTCCGCCTCTTCCACTACGTCAGCAAGATGGCGTCGGTTTAGTGCGAGTAGTGTGCTTCGTTTTGCACTTCACTTATGACCATTATTAGCAAGTGTATCTATCTGCGGCTTGCAACCCAGTGGGCGTGTCATAGAGTGGGCGTGTCCTATAGTGGGTGTGTCGCATTGTGGGTGGGTCTGGTTAGGTTTAAGGGAAGGGTCAGGGGTAGGGCTAGATTTTACCGTGCTCTCATTGGCCTGGTGGGCATGTCGTCGAGTAACGTCACACGACGACATGCCCACTCTATGACACGCCCCTGTCTTGCGAGCCTCATTATTAGGGCAACATCCTGGTACTTTCAGTGCACTGAATTTTCGCTTAAATGACAGCATAAACGCACTACACACTCAAAAAGAGTGAAGTGCTCAAGTGCACGGATTGAGACAGACCCATTGTCTGTGTGAAATGATTTAGTTCCTGGCATTTTGAAAGCATATTGCTAACAATATAGCCATGGAGGACCACCACGGCCAGGTCAATGCAGAGGAAAAACTGTGTTGTTTACCTTCGTGCTGGTGAGGACCCAAGTCACAGAAGGACTCTGCAGGTGGAGACGTGCAGCGGTGTTGTATTCATGGCAATTCAAAATAAATAAATCAATAAACTGATAAAAAGAAGAAGAAAGAAATTAGGTTTTTTTCCCCTTGTTCCAGTGGGGAAAAAAAAGATTCTATGCACACAGTAGATAAATCTTTTCTTTTCTTTTTTTTTTCGTGAGTGTTTTACAACTAAAAATAGGAGAAAAAATATTAACTCACAAATGTCGCCAGCTCTGAGAATGTGATGGGGTGGAGTCATGCTTTAGCAACAACTCTGCTTCTTTAAAACATTTTTTCTAATAAAATGCAAAGCAACCCTCAAATAGCTCTAAATACTAATACTTTGACTTACCTTTTGGTTTCAGGGGAAAGCTGGATTTGTTTTCATGACACCTTCCTGTCAGCAGAATTTGTGTTTGATGTCTACATCTGCACCCTGAATAATTCAGGGAGTTGCTAAAACAAAAATAAATCCTAGTCACAGAAATATTATCACAGCACAGAGTTTCTAACACACCGCCGGGTGCTGTATTTATGAAATGTTGTTATTTTGGTGACACAGTAATACACTTTTCTGTCGTTCACAGTCACACTGGATGAAAGTCTTTGTCAAATGCCAGAAATTGCCACTCTAATGTAATGTTAATTATTGTGTTGACTTTGTGAAAACCATTACTTCTCAAAGAAGCACCCAAATATCTCTGTGACTGCCATCACCCTCACACACACATGAACTCACAGACAACACAGAGAATAAAACACTCCACCTCAACACTTCAAAAGACCCATCTGATACAATAAAGACGAAGACGGCAGTGAAAATGTAATCGGCAGCACCAGATTGGGTCCAAAGAATTCCTGATCTGTTTTTTGTCCTCTACTGCATTACATTTTGTCAGGTGGACAAAGTTGTCAATCAAGCCAGCAAACCTATTTTACGTTGTCAATAGGACGGAGGAGAGAGTGTTCATTGCTTCAATAGAAAGCTAGAGATTAAAGTAGGCCAAGCAGAGAAGAGGTAATTTTCTGGGGTGATGTATTGACACTAAGACTCGATCATCTCCCACATTGTATTTCAGATCTGCTCTGAAACGGCCAGACCGTGGAGAGAATCCCTGCTGCTGCTCGGCATATGGTCTACTTTTCGCAAAAGAAATGTTTTACTAACTTGATAAGCTTTTCTTTTAATATCACGTAAAGTTGAGTGACTGTTTTAGCTTGCATGGATTTGAAAATCTTCTAACCTGGCAAATACATGCTAATTTATTTAACTCTTAACTCCAGTGATTTTCAGTTGGCTTTGACTGAAATAAGCCAAGTCTGCAGTAAGAGTAGCAGAGTGGCAGCTGCACACATTAAAAGTGGATGTGACAGAAGAGGAGGAGGGGCGGCACGAGATGTGTGCTTGCTAATGTTGCAAGGCTCTCCGGGAGGTTGCTGCTGAGACACTGAGGAATTAGCAAATAACCTCTGATTAAGTGCGAGCGTCTAAACAAATTTCTGCAAATCGCCATGTGATTGTGGTCAATAACACATTGATTTTTGGTGCTGTGCAAAAATCGCCTCAACGCTGTTTTTGCTTCAATCTACATTTACTTTTCCTTTAGTAAGCACAAACGCAGTCTGCAGACAAAGAAATGGAAAGTGGTCATTTTAAGTGGAAAAGGGCCAAGATACCAGACTGCATGAAGCTTTGTAAGCATGGTCCAAGACATTTGCTGCAGAAGGGCTCAGAAGCATCTTAAGTATTCATGACATGAATATTCTATCAAAACCATCCAGAGAACATACTGATCACAAGCTTTTTAAATAGGAAAAATTGCAAGCTGAGCATGTTAAGTCAGAAGGCTTTTCTAATCTATTATGCTACCAATAGGTGAACAAAAGTATCAGTACTGTACTACATTACTGTCTCTGTGTGCTACAGTTTAATGATCATGTCAGCATTTCTGTTCAAAGGCCTCACTTCTGATCAGATAAGCCTCTCGTTTCCTCCCTTATTTGAACTCCCTTGAACTAGAAAATGGATCTTCCCCCTGTCTGCAGAGGGGCTGAAACACGATCCAAGAAGTGCTTTTAGAGAGGGATTCTGATTAAAAACATAAAAGAATATTCAGCTCTGCTGAAAATGACTGGGCTAAAGAACACAACAGGAGCTGAGGGTTAGGCGGATACAAGCCATTCTGCAGGATATTACTGAGGCTGCAGTCTTCTGTTCCTACTGAACTGTGCTGCTTGGTGAAAAAGATAAAAACATGAAAGTCTGAGAGATTTGATTGACTATGGAAGGGAACAAGCAGACCACACAAGCATCACGGAAGTTTGAAATACTTTCATAAAGGGGGATTTCATATTCTAGAAGTTAAATGAGTGCAACTTTTGCTTAACTTGTAGGCATGTTTACCTTCACCTGGATGCTAATATAAGAAGAAAATTGCCACACTTTTAGCTCTCTTCTTGTCTTCTTTTTCAGTCTGTGACCTTGAAGGTTGCCCATTAATCTACCGATGCGCAGACAAGTATCCATTGCAGCCTCGGGGAGCTGATGCACAAAGATAATGAATCAATCGCAGCCTTTATCCACGATCCAAAGGTATGATAACTCCGGACTTGGGCTGTTTGCCTGAGAAACTGTTAAACCTCAAGGGAGTGTAGGCTGGAGAGGAAAGGTAAAATCTGATGCAGAAAGAGGTCACTGCCTCTTTTCCTTGGCTGAAGGCTTTTTCTTTTGACGAGGACAGATGAAAAACCACTTGGAAGAATTTCAAGAATGACACATTTTGCTGAAAGCCCTGCTTCTTTGCCAAAGCCTAAATTAATTACAATTATAATTAGCATAGAAATATTTTAATGAACAAAATCCTTAATGCTGAATAACATAGAAACGTTTTAATATGACCTGTTTTTTTTAATTGGAAAAGTCGTCATATAAGACATATTCGCTACAGCCCCCCCCCCCCCCCCGGCAAAAAAAAGATTTGATTGTATGATTTGTAACCAGTTGTTTCGATTATCAAAAATTAAATCCTAGGAAGCGCTTTTCTAATCTGTTTCTAAAAATGTCACATTGAAAAATATTAACAAAATCACTTCTTTTGGTAAATTATATTATTAGTCATCCTTGGGAAAATTCCTAACTGAATAAAATGACCACGGGGGTCAAAGTGGCAGCAACAATAAATTCTGTAGTTTAATTCTGTAAATAGAAAGAGTAGCTTCATTTATTATTTCCTTTTAGCGTTGGAAGCAGACTATGCTTTGTCTGAATATAGAATATGAATCCATCCCAAAATTCCTAGCTACCACAACTCTCAGTAAAGACTGATTGCTATGAACTGGGATTAAACGTCCGTGAGCAGAAGGCAGGAAGCAAACACAAAAGGCAAAATATGATAAATCAATTGGAGCCTAAAGTACTGATGACACAATATTGAGGTTTGTTGCCACGTTTTATAATTCATGATGTTCTATATAACAGACACAGGCGGGCCTGCATAGTTACAGTATAATGAAACACTGCTGCATTTCAACAATTTCACCAGACTGTTCACTGAAAAAGGACGTGACATTCGTGGATAAACCTCTGCAGCTCTGTTAAAATGGAAGTCAGTGGCGTCATAGCAGTTAAGTTACTTTTCCAGTTTTACCGATGAACAGGAGCAGGTCTTGGCCCGCTTGGTGCAGGTCTGAGCTGCTCCGTACAGTTCTGAGTCCGCTTGGTGTGGGTCTTGCAGACTGAAGCTGAACCAAGTGGATTGGGGGTCGGGAGAAGGACTTGGAGCTGTCGAATGCCTGACACAGTTCTACATCTGGTTTTAACCTGCAAGATCTGAAGCCCCCATATTCTTGATCATCATCACACTCTTCTAAACTGACTAATGATTCTACCACACAAACCAGTTCCAAACTCACTGTTCTGGAGCATCTTTCATGTTTTCCATCGCTTCTCGTCATGTAGAACAATCAGCCGACGGTGACTGGTTCTACTACTGTCGTTGTGTCATCGAGAGCACTATTTTAGCTGCTGTCTGATTGACCCTGAACTGCACAGAAGTACATATTTTGTTTTGTTGTATTATAGTATTGCAAAATTACTTGAAGTAAAGGTTGTGTCATCAGCACTTTCAATATATGACCAGATAGCTGTGGTTCAAACTGAACAATCTGAGTTCACTGAAATGATTAAAAATGCAATTTCCATTGGATACTTACATTTTTTTCTTGTGATGAGCAGAGGTGGACATCCCAGGTCCAGAAAGTAAAAATCCTGTCTAGCAGTTGTTCCAACCAATCACTAAACCAGCTGAATTTAATTAGCCAGATAGATGAGCTTGTTAGTGAAAACACCTGTTTTAAATATACAAGCAGATCCAAAAACATGGCAGGATTTTTACTTTATAGCACCTGGATTTTCCACCGATCCAGTATTATGATATGGTAGACTCACCCCCACTACTTTGAAACATATTAATTATTACTGTTTACGCAGTAATTGTTAATGACAACCATGCACAGGTATTGAACTATTTTTGATATTTCTTTTTGATGTACATTCATATTTTCATTCAACTAAAATAAAAACACATTTCTAATTATTGTATAAACAATTTATAATACCGTATGACTTCTTTAAATGCACTATAAATTTAGTTACCAATAAATTAAGTGTTTTCAGTTGTCAGGATTTAGTTGGGAAAAATTAAGAAAAGTATACAAAAGCTCAATTTGCCCCTGAAAGCATATGTGATCCATATTTATGTTTTGTGCAAATGCAATTTAATTATTAATTTAGCAAATCTCTGGTGCACAAAAGTAGGACTTACATGTTTAATTTTAATCTCAGACCTTATTAAAATGTATGAACATTTATTAGTTACTAAAATCAGGTCTCCAAACTGATATATAACTACTTTTTTAATAACTTTATTTTAGTTTTGTTTGGCAGATTTGAAGAAGATTAGAGTGGGTTTAGAAGAAGCACAGCAGACCAGGTCAGAACTGTAGGCCTAATATGGTGAGGACTTCATTCTGTGGATGGAAACTCTACAAGGTAGGTTTTTTTCATTTTGTATTTTTTCCCTCTTCATTGAGTGTGTCCCAAAGTGCTGCACCCACTCATCCAAATATGTGCACACCAACCATTACAGCTCTGTCCAATTAATTACTTAAAGCCCAGCTACAAATCTCCTGTCCAAAGCTATGCTGTGATTACATGTCATCTTTAAACACCCCATCTATTCTCGCTTTCATGCATGCAGTATTTAAACATGCATCCCTTGTGGTGCAAGCTTCCTCTAAAGAAGAGGAATATTTGATTCGACCACCCTCCATTACTAATGCACAACTGACACTGCTTAATGCGCTGATTTACATTCCGATTTGTGGTATTTTATGTTTATGTAATAGTTGCACTAATAATGTAGAGGATTTTAGTGTCTCTTTCTCTGAGGCTGACTGAGGCTCTAAAAGCTGACATTATGGGATGTAAGTTCTATAAGGAGAATACTAATTGTGGCTCCATCTTACAGTCAGACGGGAACAGACATTTTTCTCATTGAGGGCTTGTTAATTTTCAAATTTCCATCAATTTTAATTAGAACACCTTATTTCTTTGGAAGTCCAAGACCCTTCGATTTAACATAGTAAAGCATAGTTTATTTTAAACATTCAGTTATCAGTTTCAATAGTATCTTTGTATTTAATGTATGGAATGGTTATTTATACAGACTTTAATGGTGTTCAAAACTAATAAATCTGTGGACATAAAATAAAAATGAAAACAACAAATACAACAAAGAAAGAGAATAAGTATCATCATTATGATCTCATTTAAATTTATCTGAATGCATAGTTCAAAGTATTGCTGTGCTTTCATAATCCTCTCAGATTATCTTAGAATGGCATAAATTTAATTTATGTAATTAAAATAAGTAAAAAAAACAACTCAGTAAAATTTAATCACAGTGAAATAACAACATTGCATGACCTTAAAAATGTATTTATTATTATTATTATTGTTATTCTGATCTAGTGCTCATGCTGCAGTCTTTATTACATGTTCAGAAGCCTACTTACTCTAATTAAAGGACAATCCCACCCATTAAAATGTGAAATGTTTTCATTGATGAGTATTTCAGCTACTAATGATGTCATGACATGCAAGAGGGGACTGTTTGCTTACTTTTTTTTTTTTAAACCAAACAAACATAACATTTTCTGTAATGTTACAGCCAACTGGTCAGTAGCCAATGTGATTAAGGGATAAAATTTAGATTTATGCTGGTGTTTAAAAAGGATCCAAATAATTTTGTCAGGTTTTAGGAAACTACACTCCAACAAACAAACACTTTCAAACTTAAATAATTTGCAAAAAACAGATATAATAATAATAATGATAAAATACTGGAAATATTTCTGTAAAGTGGAAAAGTCAGGACTATAGTTTTGAATAACCTTGATGATTACCGCTGCCATCTGTCACACTGGCAGGGACTTGTGATTTCTAGGTGAGGAGGAAACTCTTGCATGCCATGCGATAGTGCCCACCAACTCAGGATGTCCTGCTGGGATAGCTGCTGATTTGTGTATCATGTGGTTTGTGTGAAACAAAGCTGCGGAATCTGATTAAGCAGAGTCGTATTTTACAGATTTGCCACTTCTCTCCAGTTGATTTAGATACAGATTTAAATTAAGTTTTGTTGGCTTCAAGCTGATACAAGAGAAATGTTTGTAATTTTGGCTGGTTGTAAAATTTTGCTTCAATGGTGAATGATTGCTGTGCAGCCTCTGCCAGTCATTTGCAGACAAAGATCATCTTTCTGGATGGATCCACATACATGAAGCCAAGGTGATGTCATGGGAGTTGGGTATTTCCAGTCCAGGCTGTACCTCAGCACATGCTAGTTTGGAGGAACCTGAACTGAACTGTTGCTGTCAACACTGCATTCTCAGTGTCATCTCAGTGACGCTTAAAACAAGTTTTTAAAGGGATATTGTGTAAGTTCTCCTATTATCTATTTACAAAAATTTATTATTTCGTTCAAAAGTGTTTTACCATTAATCAGTGATCATTCCCATCAACAAACTGAAGGGCTCCTGTAAGCTCTGAATTTGCCGTTCGTATCATTCATAGATACATCGAACGGATCGGCGACCATGTCGCGTCGCCATGTTTTTACGTTCAGTAGAAGCATGACAGTAGGAAACCACAGAAACTCACCGGAGACACCGGAGTTGTCAGCTCAGTTCGAGGTAATGTTTTTGAAAAGTCACCGCGGTGCAGTGAGGAGGAACTAGCATTACACTGATGCTGCGTTCACGTGCAGTCGGGCAGACGGCCGTCAGTAACAAACCAGATGTAATTTTAATCACAGAGGCCGAGAGAAAGACGGTAAAACATGGGTTAAGGAAAACAATATGACATCGCCATGACAACATGTCAGATATGGACTGAAGTCACTGTAACTGACAGACCACTTCTGCCCATAGATGCTTGTTTATGCCTCTACATGCAGCGGCTGTCGTCTGTCTGCCGTCTGCCCAGTTTCACGCGAACACAGCATGAAAAGTACTAGCGAGTTGCTTGTGATGTACAATTGTTACACAATCTCCCTTTAAGACATGTTCTGCTAAGGCTAAGACCACCTTAGATCAGGTCATTCCTTCATTTATGAAGAATTATAAACATCTGCCCAACTCTGTATAAGTACATTATTACAAAGGGCACCAAAAAAGGAATGCAGGTCAAGAAAGAAGGTTTCCATTTTATTTTGCAAGGACATTCTGCGAGGAATGGGCACCACATACTCTTCATATGCCCCAAAAAAACAAAAAACTATATGGATATTTTTGGGGGGTCCTGTCACTATGCCTCCAATTGATCACGCCCTCTGGCTACTTGACCACAGGGATAGTCCTTTGGCTAACTGGTAAGTGTGCATGACCCTCAACCGGCAGTCTGGGAATCAAATCCCGCCTAGGCCCTCCTTGTGTACATTGCCACAATAAGTAACTATTGTACTGACCACTACATTATACTTGTCAAGTTGTGGATTTAAATATAAGGGAAATTTTCCCACCACAAGCTATCCAACCACCTCAACCAAGCTTCAGTATGATCCCTTGCATTTTGAGACAAGTGTACAAGAAGTCTAAAATAACCACTTACTAACCACGATTAGGCCAATCAGATTCTGATCATGGTGGTATGGTGGTAGCACCGCAGCCTCACAGTAAGAAGGTTGCTAGTTTGCGCCTCGACTGGAGAGGGGCTTGAACAATTCCAATAGTGGCCTTCCTGTGTGGAGTTGCATGTTCTCCCTGTGTATGCGTGGGTCTTCTCCGGGTACTCCGGCTTCCTCCCACCATCCAAAGACATGCATGTTAGGTGAATTAGTCATTTTAAATTGTTCCTACGAGTGAATCAGAGTGTGAGTGGTTGTCTGTCTCTCTGTGTTGGCCCTGCGGCAGACTGGCGACCTGTCCAGGTTATACCCCGCCTCTCACCTGATAGTAGCTGGAATAGGCTCCAGCAACCCCCGCACCCCAATGGCTGCCCTGAACTGGATAAGTGGCACAGAAAATGAATCAATGAAAGATTCTGATCTCCTTATTTGTTTACGTTGAGATGATGTGAACATTCCTACATTATATGACAGCCTAAATAAAAAGCCTAAAATATTTGAACCACATTTAAAGGGACTATAGGCAGGAATTGTGAAAGAATAAACATGTATGTCCAGTTTTTTTTTGTTTTTTTTTTTTTTTTTTAATGCAAATGGGTGATGAAGGGTTAAAGGAGTGATTACATAGCAGTATAAACTAGTTCGTGTAGTTGACATTACTGACAATTCTCCAAAGAAAAAAGCATCACTTTTTTCAGCGGGGGATTTTTGGCACGCTAGACCTCCCTTCCTCAGTAAAAGAGTTGGGTGCAGTAATGATGTGCAGCTTTACCCAGAGACCAAGTTGACTTCATTTTGATTGGCTACACCTTATTTGGCTATAACCTTATTTAGAGAAACTAGGTCAAGCTGCAGTCGGAGTTTGCTAAGGGCTATTTCTTAGCAACATGGGCACTTCAGACAGTGAGCTATGTTTATCAGACAAGACAGCATTTAGAAAATAAATAAACTTACAGGTAATGACAAGGTTGTGGTCGCCTCCCTCAGTGTTGCTGCAGAAGTTTTCTTTTAAATCCACTTGTTTGAAAAATCGACCTGACTGCTCAGCAGTCACTCAGCTCCACTCACGCAGTTGAATCAGCAAGGGAGGGGGTGAGAGCGGAGTGGAAGGAGAGAGGAGGGGGGGGGGGGGGGGGGGCTGTTTGCCTAATAATGTGTTCCAATTGGAGCAATCAAATTACGTAGAATGATACAACTATGTAGAATGATAAGCTGCTGTCTGATTCAACCGTTTTTGAACAAAGAAACAAAGCTGACTGACCATAAACAGGAACTTTGATACTCACTGGACATTCACATGGCCTCATCAGTGCACAACAGATCATATTATATCCCCAAAACCCCAGAAAAAGGAAATTTGATGTCATGGCACCTTTAAAAAACTAAAAGAACGAGCCCATCTACGTTTCTCTCTGTTGCCGTGAACAGCCTGTGTGCTGCATAATGCATTGCGATTAGGTGGCTGAATTTCACACGCAGTCCTGCGGATGTGACATCAATTGACACTGCATACGCGTCTCCGAGAGTTATCCATAGTTATGGATTCTTCTGCTGTCAGCAAACAATCCAGATCACTTGAAAGACCACTAAAAAGTGGAACTATGAAGAATACTTTATACTACTTGTTGTTTACTACTTTATCAGCATAGTAAACAACGTTATAGCATCAGTTTGTGTGCGCTCCTGTGCCGTGGCTGGTGGCTGCAGTAGCCTGCAGTAACCTGCAGTGCCAGTCGCCACTCGCGAATCTCATTTTCATAACCTGTCATAACCTGCTGTTTTACATACACAATCCTCAAATTATCTTCAAATGAATTTTTAATTCTAGTTGGGTGGGACGAAAATTTAATGAGCTCATTTTAACCTCTTTTAATCCCCAACTATTGTTTGTCGCGAGAATACGCACGAGAGTTAGACCTGTCTGTAAGCGCGTCTAGTCAAAAGTCAAAACAAAGTTTTATCAGGACAGAGCAGGTGAAGGAAATGATGTCCCAACAGAGAAAAACGTGATAAAAACGTAACGGTGCGGTTGATGGAGAGGATCCGCAGAGTAAAAGGGCTGGACTCTGATGAATATAAGGAGCAGACGTGTGAAGTGAAGTTAACCAAACAGTGTTAGCTTCTGTAGCTACATTAGCAGCTTGTCCGTTCGTCAACTATCGTTTACTGGTCTCTTACACAAAAGATAATAAGTTACACAAGCAGCAACACTTACCGACTGCACATCCTCACTGATGAATATAATCCACTGGTCCCTGGTAAAGCTGTCCCTCCTGTTAAAGCACCGAAAACTGCTGAATTTTCTGCCGAAGCAACTCAGCATAGCAATCTCCCCCCTCCTCCTTGTCGCCAGTATCCTTTCTGACAAAGCTGTCTACTCTGTGGCAGGTAATCAGCTGCCTTCAGGTGGTGCTGAAGACGCTAGCTTAGCAGCTCGCTCGCAGCCTCTCTTGTTCACGTCATAACAGCTCATCATTACGACTCCACGGCTGGTAATCAGCTGCTTTTAGGTGGTGCTAAAGAGGCTAGCTTAGCAGCTAGCAGCCTCTCTAGTTCACGTCATTCGGAGAAAGAAATCCAAACCGCGTGCTGTGGAGAGCACGTGCTTGTAGACGATTCTGGTGAGAGGAGAGAGCCCGCACTCAAAGACAAAGTTACTTTCACTTTTCGGAGTTTCTGGCACGTTATAACTGAGGTCCTGTTTCAATACACATGTTTTAACGTGAAAAAGTGGGATTTCCGGGTGATGACTCCTTTAATCCTGCCTCTAGCCCCTTTAATTATTTTTCATATTTACAGTTTATTAACATATTGACTGTTTATTTCTCATTAGGCTACTTGTCTGTAAGAACAACATTTACATTTTATTAATTTCATCAAATTCTCATGTTCACTTATGTGGCTCTCTGGGATTCAGAAATGACAAGCGTTTCCCCCATATTGACTCAGTTATGGTGGCTGCCACGGCTATGTTATGAGCATCACAGCTTCAACATGCAGAGAATGGACAGTGTAAAATCCAGAAGCCAGCAGTGGGCTAGTCTGCAGTCAGACCTCTGCTCTGCACGTGAACAGGGCTGGACTGGCCATCGGGCATACCAGGCATTTCCCGGTGGGCCGACGGTGATTTTGGGCCGGATGGGTTTTTTTTTTTTTTTTTTTTTTTTTTAAATATGGTAGCTTTTGTAGTCGATGGCATAAGTCATCATACCTATTGGTACAAAACTGGTAGGTCGGCCCATTATTCCTGAGTGATTGTGGGCTGGACCAATTACAGCTGAGGGCCAATGCCCCCCCCCCCATCTTGGGCCACCGCGGTCAATCAATCAATCATACAGAGAGAACTTCAGGAAGAGAAAAACATGGGAAGTTTTCACGGGGAAAATTGGGAATTAAAGAGGCCAGCTCTTCATACAGATGCTGCCAAATGCGTTAAAATAACACAGCAGTTTTCTGGAGGCTGTAGAGGAACCTTCAGCCGCAGGTGACGAAGGCTGGCAGGTGGGCAGACCCGCGGCGGACTCTGGTGGGGGGTAAGAGGTGATGATGAACTCCACTCTACCTGGGTCTGATATAAATCAAGTTTGGGTGTAGTCTAGTTCATTTTTATTGTGCTTGCTAACTCTTTGAAAGTCAGTAGTTATAAGCAGGCAGTGCATCGCGCAGGGTGCGCGCGCATCATCGTCAGCTGAGACAGACACAGATATCAGCGTTTTTATAAATTTACCAGGCAGGGAGGTGAATGTGAAAATCAGGTAGAATATTTCTCCTGCTATGCCGATGTGTCGGCTACATCACAGGCACGCGCAGAGCTGAGTACTGTCGATAACGGTGATTCTCAGTAGTAAAAAGAATCCGTCATTCATAGGTTTTATTCACGTCATCGTGTTTTCTGAGAGCTGAACTTGAAAGAGTATTTAGAGCAAGTCCAGTAAATGAAACGGTTGCATCAGGAGAAAATAAATAACTGGCCTGTCCGGAGGGTTTGTTTAATCGCCATATTTCAGTCATTTATAGAATATTATTCTGTGATAAAGATTTGAATTGTAACCTGACTTCCAGTGTGTAGCTGTGATATTTAAATTATTTAACTATCATCACATGCTGTGATGGAGAGGTTACCCAGTTCATGAACAGCTGTATAGTTCAGGAGCACTGATTTTAAGGTTGTACTTCCGTGGTCATTTCATTAATATTTCTGTGTTCTCCATTATTATTGAATGCATTCTGCATCGTTTCTGTTTAAAAAAACCTTCTGGTTGCTTTATATCCAGCTGTATTTGTATACTAGAAGAGAGGCTTGTGGTCCAACGGCAGGCTTTTCCGGGTCCTTCTCATGAATTTCCGTCTGATTGGCTGCCTCCCATCAGTGTATGAAGGAAGCTCCGCCCTCCGCTCTTATTTTGTTAAAGACAGGAAATAGAGCCGACAAACAAGTTTGTTCCGCCATGCTAGTAAACAGTTAGCTAATTAGCATCTCAACTCCGAAGCTACAGTCGTGCTGTCTTTACTTCTGGTGTGTAGTGGAGGGTTACCTGCCTTCCAATGGACAGATTGAAACCCCACGTGGGATACGCTATTTGCAATGTGACGTAGAAGTGCAAGGCTGTTCCCGATTCGCTCTTTTCTTCGTATTGCTTCTCTGATCAGAAAGCATAGCCGACTGGGGGAACGCAACGCTAGCAAGTCAGCATGTGTAAGTAAACAAGGGGAAACCCTCCATATTTCAGAAGGAGCAAGTTAAATGGGTTTTCAGTGGAAGGAGGCCTTTAAGGTTGCTGGTATCTGGCTACATCCAGTTTTTCAAGCCTGTTGGGAGTAAGATTGTAATAGTGGACTATATCAAATCAAATCAAATCAAATATAAAGCGCTTTTCCTGCCAAAGGCAACCCAAAGTGCTTTTCAAGAAAATAAAAACAAACACATTTTTAAAATACAAACAGGCCTTCACACACCCAAGCACAAAACACAGCACACAAAACCATAAACATTTGCACACACACCCACACACACACACACACACCCCACACCCACCCACACTAAGACTAACAAACATCTGGCTTGACCTACTGTGAGGAAGCGATATCTTGGGGATCCGTTCACTCCAGGAGCCAGACACGGTCCTAGAGGGCGCTCCTGCAGGAGCCAACCAGATCAGGGCAGGCCGGGGTCCACACCACAGTGATAGGGCTGCAGTGCGGGGCCCCAGCCACCAGGACAAGGGCAGCCCCCCTCCAGACCATGTAGGCAAAGCTCCCAGAGTGAAGGATCCCCATGAGGAAACACTGGTGTTAAAATGTTAAAACAGATAAAACAAGTGAGCAGATAAGAGCAACATAGAAAAATAAATCGGTATTCATAAAATTATGTGCTAAACAAGTCAATAAAATCTAAAATAACTTAAAGATAACATAAAAAATAAATAAATAATAAAGTAAAATAAGTAAAATTAAATAAAATCAAAAAGCTAAGTTAAAAAGGTAGGTCTTGAGCCTCTTCTTAAAAACATCAACAGTCTCTGCAGCCCCCACCATAATGGCATGACTATGGTGGGGGCTGCACTTGTTCTTAAAAAAAAAGTTCAGATAAAAGAGAAATAGAGTGCACTGGTTACATTTTTCACCTGGTTCATGTTTGTTTTTATGAAACAAGATTTGGCCATTATAACAGCCTGCTGATGATAATGTAGTTTTTTGTCACCTTGTTCATCTTTTATAGACCACTTAGTAGGCTACTGTAGAGAATAGCAGGACTGGGAGGATGGTTTTTATTTATCTTTTTATTTAACCTTTATCTATACAGGTAAATCTGATTGAGACACACCCTCTCTTTTTTAAGGGAGACCTGTTTACCTAACGTATATGTCTTTAGACAGAGGAAGGAGGTTTAGGTTTAAGTGTATTAGAAGGCTAAATTAGACAAGTACATAGAAACAAGACAGTGAGCAAGCACTTGTTTTTTTTTTTATTATTATTCAGAGGTGTCATCGTCATTCCATCAATATCTGGTGGGCCAGTCTCGGTTCAAATTGCCCGGACCGATTTTGGTAGTTTAATTTAAACTCAACTTAAAAAAATTTCCCATCTTTCTTAATTTTCTGTTCACTTTTAATGTCTACATTTGGAAAACAGTCATGCGACTATGAAAACATTGAAGTTGACCTCAGAGCACATGTGTTATTAGTAGGGTTTGGGAAATGCCAGATGTGCTGTGGAAGAGAAGTACCAATGTCAGTAATAACACAAAGAGCCTTGGTAAAA
This sequence comes from Atherinomorus stipes, assembly GCA_023101725.1. Lineage (NCBI taxonomy): Eukaryota > Metazoa > Chordata > Actinopteri > Atheriniformes > Atherinidae > Atherinomorus > Atherinomorus stipes. The sequence goes on along the minus strand of JALJCO010009527.1, from coordinate 19,550 downwards.
ATAGATCCTGACTATTACGGCTCCTGGGTTCAGCTGTCTTGGTGTATTCTGTGTGGGTGTGAACAATGCTATAACTCAATAAAGGCAGGTTTATTGGGCTTGTATGACCCAGCTGCTCTGAAGGAAAGACGTCAAAGCTTGACAAATCCTCTTAAAGCCATGTATCTTCCTTGCACTTTCTTCATTTATAAACAAACTGAGGGTCCAATGTTTTCTCTGTATCCTTAAGACAAGTGACAATTTGTCAGATTTACGAAAGCCAATAAAAGAATGGAACCAATGACTGGAAATTAAAATGTGTGGTACTAATATAACGTAGACAGGGACCATGCTAGCGGATGTGTACAGTGAAATGACTCTGCAACCACTCATACATTATTCAGTCATGAACATTAGTTGGACTGTGGAAGATAATATAAAATATATATGAGCTTGAACTCCATTTACCCTAAGATTCATCACCAAGCAGTTAAATGAATAGCAGTTATACTGATGGCTATCTTGCCGTCAACTTGTGAATGCTGGGGTTATACATAGGAGCAGATAACACACACTGGTAACACTTTGCATCCTGCAGGGAAGAAATGAGCTGATTTTCTTTCTGTGTTGTAAAAGTCATGAAAAGCCTTTATTGTCTAACAGTGGGGAAAGGCATTACACTGACTTTGCATGAATAATAAACAATAGGAGAAAGTCATGATTATAGTTTTAAGCTGAGTAACTAGAGGGGCTGTGCTGTGTCAAGTCAACAGGATTCCAGGCTCGGGGAGTTTGGCAACAGCTGAAATTTTCATCATCAGTGGCTGGAAACTGGAAATCAAACTTTGTTGCGCCACAAGTGAAATTTAGTGTGAATAGTTTTACTTGGTGAACCGAATTCAGAACATGTCGATTGCAGCAATGCTAAAGCCTCAACCTAAGTTTACTCACTTTTTTCTTTACATTTTGTTCACACCCACAAATGTCTGGAGTGAGAATTCATCTATAACGTAAACTTTACAGTTCTGTAATGAAATATAGATTGTCATTTTCTACACAGCTTGATACTCATTGGCTGTAATCCCTGTCATATATATGACGCTACCCGACATTCATTTGATCATTGAATCTGTGTGAAGATAAAGCACATCAAACATTGCAATTACACTTAAAAGTAGGTCAGCTTGTTGCATGGACAGCTGCTTTTATATTTAACAAAATAGCATGTATTTAATGAAAAAAAGAGATATCTTTAAAGAGTTAAGTCTATAATTGTGAGGAGAGCTGGCTGAGTGGTTTTGGATTAAAAATGTGTACATAATAGATATATTTATTGTCTACAGTGAGACAAACAAGCAGATGGGTCCTGAATCGAACATCACCCACTATAAAGACTTTGTCATGCGCAAATCTGAATGCAAAATAAAAAGGTTTGTTTGCCCATTATATACATTGGGTTCACTGAGTCTGGTAATATGTTTTTAGGAGAAGATTACTCAACAGTGTGTAAAGGCTGGTGCAATCTTATCAAAGTACTCATAATGGACTTCTACAATTGTAACCTTAAGGAAGGGAAAGCTAACTCGCTCAATTTCAAGCCGTTTCAATGGGTACGTTTACATGGAGACTTTTTTCCCTTTTGGTACGAAATCATTCTGTTGAGGATTTCAGGGCAGCTGTTTACATGGGAACTAATTCATCCCAATCTGGTGTGTACATGTGCCAACATTTATTCAGAATAACATGCACAGAATGATGTAAATCACATTATTTATTAAAGATGGAGGTCTACAAACTGATCATCACGATTGTTGTGGTTTCTGCAGGACTTTATTCAAGCAGCAGCTGATACTCACGAGCTGCAAACTGCAAACAACCAAGAGAAAAAGGCGTGGAGATGGAGTTTGAGTTAAAAATAGGGATGGGCATATCGATACCTTAGAATCAGAGGTTGCGCTAGACTTTTTCGTTGTCCGTCATTTTGACTGACAGGGTCATAAAAATCCAGTCATAATCTATTTCTTACCCGTCACTTTAATAAAATATATACATATAATGACGACATATTCGGTAGCATTTTTCCATTAAATGCTTGGTTGCTCAGTTGGTGCCGAAGACTGATTACTTTTTTGTCCCTCATCTTCCACTGCATCAGTCTTCCTTTTTTCACCTCTTTTGTCAACACTATCTTCATTATTGGGCTTTTTGAAGAAGCTTCGGACACTCAGCTGCTGTGACATTTTTCCGAGTGAAACCAACAGGCCATGCATCAAGAGAGACAATATGCTAACTCGCCATCTAGTGGTCAGGAGTGTAAATTGCAATCTGTCAAAATGACTGACGGCCTTCAGATTTTTCTGTCACCGTTTAAAAAAAACGGTCAATGACGGAAAATATTCGGTTAACGCGACCCCTGCTTAGAATCGATACCGCGATACCAGCCAGACAAAATATCGGAATCGACACTTTTTTGAGTATCGCGATACCACTGTACAGATACAAAACATGCAATTTGTTTCTACTTCTGGGAGGTTTCGGCAATAAAATGATGAAAGCAGCCAGATTCTATCTTCCGTATCCCATGATGGTGGTAGCCTATCAGATGTCATGATCATGTTGCTACTGTTAGTGTTGATGACATTTTGTTGTCTTTCAGTGGTTTAATGCAGGTTTTTGTACATTATGTTTTGGTAAATTTGTAATGTAAGTATTACATTTTCTATTTTACTATTTTCACTTAATAAATTTGATTATTTTAGTTAGTATATATTATGTTATTTGACTATTGAAAGACATTTTTAGTCTATTTTTGTTTAATTTTGTCATCACTATAATTCATTATTGTTTTAAGTGTTTCTTTCCAGTACTTCTATTCTCAGGTTTTACTTATATCTAATATTGCCCTTGCATTCAAGATATTAATGCAAAATATACAATCGTGATTTTCTTTTAAAGGATAAAAAGTATCTGTATCGATATCGGTATCGCTGAAAAGTCCCATAAACTACTGGTATCGACATGAAAAATTTTGGTACTGCCCATCCCTAGTTAAAAACTAACTTTCTGTCGCTGTCCAGGGAATTACATTGTTCACCGTCATCTGTCAAAGTGAGGAAACGTCACTTGTTGCACATTGACGTCTCGTTCATGCGCTCTAAGAGCGCAACCTCACAACTTTCCCATTCAGCGTTTACATGATACCATGATCGGTTTGGGGAAAGGAATATTCTACCCCTGTGAAACCGAATGACAATTCATTCGGTTCAGCACTTTTCATTCGGAAAGAGGTGTTTATATGGATCATTTTCATTCCGAAAGCACTTTTAAACCAAAAGCAATCAGTATATTTGGGTCCATGTACACGCAGCCAGTGTTACAGAATTTTTTTTTAAGCAGATAAAGTTTTTGTTTCTCAAAAGAACACAGTGTCACATCCAGACAAGTCAATTTTACACATGTCAAAAACAGACAAACAGTCAAAACAGAAGGTTTCTTATTTTTTTCTTTGAGGAACCTCAATAATGTGAAACCACAACAAAACTTGGCAAACACAAGACTCACTAATAGTCTGAAGCAAATATGAATGTGATGAAAGCCTGAAAAAGCATTTATATTCATGTCCACTCTCTTTATTTGCAGCTCAAGTCACCCACTCAAATGTGGATCCCAGCTGGAAGTGAATGAATATGCTGTCCTCCAAGTGTGTGTCCTTCATGCACCGAGGTGGTGGAAGAAGGACACACTAAGAGAAAGGCAAAGTCTTTCAGACACTGAAGGGCAGAACTGTCAAAGACAGGACTTATTCAGAGGACAAAACCTTTTTAATACATATATTTATTTAATTTTTATTCACTTCACACAATTGAAAATAAAACCAGGTTGGATAAACAGCTGTCATGGTGTTTGTCCACTTGGGCAATAACAACCTTCAGTATAACTGTGTAAATAAATATTGGACCCTTGTTCCTGAAAACGACTGTATGTCAACTAGCTAAATTAAAATCTAAGAAAAAAAAAAAAGGAAACAAGGGATAAATCACCTCTGTGGACTTGAGAGACAAATGTGCTGTTTACTTCTCACAGTGATGTGGTCCAGAGTATATGCAGGTATATCCACTTCATGTGCTCCATTCAGTTGTATCTGCATGCCTAATTGCCCTTTTTTCCCCAAAATACTGAAGCCATGACCCATCCTACTCAGCTTCTAATTGACTAGTCCTCACTGCCTTCACTGAATAATCAGGCATGAGGAATGATGAATCAATCAGTGACAAGCTGGGTTTCCATAACCCTTTTTACTTTTTTGAAAAATAAAAGCGATATTTCTTAAATTTAGAAAAAGTACAATAGCGATATGTAGGTGTTTCCTTTGAATGGGATAAGCCGTAATTCTTGTAAAATCCCGTCCCGCGAGATTCCACTTTGAGGAGGATGGAGCTAAAAACATGTTGTGTTTTAGAACTGCTGCTCCTCATCAGGAGATGAAACAAGCGGATAATAATTCAGAGGTAAAGTCCGTATGTGTGGAGCCTCTGATCACATCAGCAGGGAAAAACACTCGTGGCATCTTCCAGGACAGACGCCCAAACATAACTCAAACTAAAAAACCCTAAATGACCGATCACGATCTGTCATTTAGCTTTGTCCTGTCTGAGTTCCATCTTGTTTCCTGCTTTATATTGTAGTTCCTCCCTGTCTGTATTTGGTTTCAGATTACTTCCTGTTCCCTTGCTCACCTGGTTTTTATTTGTAATCTGCTCAATGTGCTCTTCATTGCTCAGTAGTCCCTCTGTGTATTTATACTCCCACTGTGTATTTATACTCCCATTTTCCAGTTCTTTGTCAGTTTGTTTGCTGTCACACTTCCCGTGTCTCCTTTCGTGTTTCCCTGCGATTTTATTCTGTTTTTTTGTTTGCCTCCCAGTGCCTTTGTTTTAAATTGTTTAGTTTTTCCTCAATTGCTAAAACACTATTTTTGAAATGTCCCTTCACTTTTTCATAACTTTAAACACTAATCCCATAACTCAAACTACTTTCCCAAAACCTCTGCTTCTTGCTGCTAAAGGAAGTTATTGACTCAAAACAGCATCACGTGGGCTTAAAAAGCGACACTATTGTCAAATCATGCCCCAATGTAGAACACTACAGAGCAATAAGGAAACACTAGAAGTAATAAAGGAAAACATAGTTCTCAGAAAATCATGCTGTCAAAATTATCATTATTATTGTTATTGTTTTTTTGTTTTTTTTTACACATCAGGCCAAATGCATCATGTCACAACAGCGAAAAGCACTCGGACAGCGCAGACCTCCGCCAAGCAGCTCTTGCAATGATAAAGAATCCTTCAAAACATTCCTGGATCCAGAAGATGATCTGGATCACCACCAAAATTTAATGGGTTCTTCCTTGGACTGAGGCACACAGTTGGTGAAAATCTCTGGTCAATCCGTCCAGAACTTTTTCCGTAAAGTTGCTGACAGACAGACAAACCAACGCTACCAAAAACATAACCTCCTTGGTGGAGGTAACAACATGGCTGATCACAGTTGCATGGCTTTCATCTGAAATGAAGGCTCTGCATTGGACCTGATTTTACCCCCTTCCACGTCCCCATCCTCGTCCATGTCTGCAACCACCTCTTATGCGTACTCTTCCTCTCTGATTTCCTCTATCCGTTGCAAAATCTTGACCTCCCACAGCTTCCTCAACTGGTTTATATTGGCTCCCTCATCATCAGCCAAAGGTGAAATCAATTTTGAATCACTGGCAACAGTGATTCAACAGTGAATCACTGTGTTTACCTGTTGACACCTGTGTCTTAGCTGTGATCTAAGTGTGCACGTGTTTACCATTTTGGAAAGCAAGTGCATATGCGTTTGCAAACAGTGTCTAGTGATGTGAAACGTGCTTTAAGTTTTGATCAGAAGGGAACTGATTTGATTTAGGCTTCTGAAAAATTGGCTTTGAAAATGGGATTTAGTGTTTTAGCAATTGAGAAAAACTGTAATAAACCTTTTTTCCTGAGCCTGCCTCTGTCCTGCATTTCGGCCCTTCCTTCTCTACCCTTGATCCGTGATGACATATCCTAGCAACTCAGCTAATGCTAGTGATGCTACAACAGAGCTGTTAGCCAGCAGCTCCATTAACATTAGCCTGATGCCCATGCCCGCTCTGTCCCCAACCGCTGTTGAGGAGGATGCACCCAGGGAAGGGAATGCTGCCTCTTTCCCCACAGCCAAAGATGCCGGTCATAAGTCGAGGCCAGTTTTACCTCCTGCCCGATGTCAACCCATCAGGACATTTTCCCCTTGCTGTAACCAACTGATCCAGAAGCATGACATTTCATGAATTTTTTTAATCAAAAGGTAAAAACTCAGAAATATGAATTACAGAGCCGTGTTAACTATTCTTTCTGTCCTCTGTGGAAGAAGAACTTTGCTTGTAGCGCATTTGTGTGTAGCTAATCTGTGGGCCAGTATTGGTGTAGTAATTGAATACCTTTCCCTCCCTGAGATCAAACAGCAGGAATTACGTTACAATGACCAAATACTACTGATGGGTAAACTTAATGATCTTACATATCACTGTTTACAAAACAGTGTTTTTTGTGGCAACAAAAAAGGGGGTTTTGACAGTTTACCAATTTCTTCAGGGACCACTACACTCAGCCAAAAAAGAATGAGTCAAACCAACAAAAAGTAAATACAATTACGTCTGAAAATAAAAGGGAATTGAGCAATACTTTCTGTGTCTGCAGAACATCCTGATTGACAGATTTCAGTTTAAATGAAACACACTGGCCAAACAGAGAAGAGCTACTCTTAACCTCAGCAAACTGCTTCAATGTAAAATCCCAAATATACACAATATAAAATAAAGACTTTAGTCCCCCACAGGGGGGAAGAGAGACTGATTGTAGCAGTCCCCTGGTATATCCATTAGTCTGCACTGTCTGATAGAGGATTGCAATGGGTGAATAATGGAGCAGGTTTTAGTGCAGATTTTGAACTGTTTGTCAGTGCAGCTCAAGCTGTTAGTCTGGATATTTAAATTCTCTGTGACTTGCTGCCCTCACACCTCCATGATGTTCCACTGAATCTATCTTGTGTTTCCAGGTTTGTAGCGTAGCTGAATTTTAGCTTTACTCTTCACAGTATGAATCCAATTGATCCTCTGCAGTTAAAGCAAATAGGCCAAATCTGCACCTTTTTCTCATGTCACACAGACATATTTACACACGCACACACACACCCATGCACACACATGCATTTATGCAGTTTGCAGGAAGTCATTCAGAGCTGGGGGTGTGGAGAAATAAAATATATGACACACGATACTGCTCAAGTTTTGCTTTAATTTAATTCTTTTTGTAACATTATTCCAATATAGATTATGAAAACATTGAATAGAGCTACAGTACCTACACTACTCACAAAAAGTTAAAGGAATACACCTGCAGAATGATGTGCATTCATTTCCTACTCACCCTCAAGCTGAGCAAGACTCTGGAGCACTTTTTTTTATATCTCAAATGCAGCCGGAGATAAAACAGGTTTTGGTTTTCCCCCCGACTTTCATATTGTGGAGTTCACCAGCGACTGAACCATAAAGATCCATACTGCCCTACAAAGCCAAAGAGCAGAAACTGCATATTTGGTCAAAATTAAGTTTTTACTGAAAATGCCCTTTTTAACACCTCCTTTATCTTGTAACAGAACCACTTGCTCCTACTGTGCCCCATTTCAGAGAAATCACTACGTCAATGACATATCTACAACGTGTTTGAATAGGCAGTGTTAAACTTTGAAGTCTTTTTTCTCAGTATCAGTGTTAGCGTAGTTACTGCTCTTTGCCTTTGTAGGGCAGCATAAAAGTCCACAAAAACTTGTCAATATTCCTCCACACTGCTCATCCAATGTAATCCAAGTGTCCTGAGTGGGTAGAGTCCATAATTTACTCAAAACAACATCATTTAGTATCTATTTTTAAAGCTCTAACAGTACTACATATAACCGCAGCAAAGCGGTTCCATGAGAGCTCACGACACTAAGGAAGCCGTGCCAGATGAGATTGCGTGTTCTCTTTTTCTTTCTTTCTCCGTTTTAAATCAACAGCCAACCCCTCTTGTGTTTTTCCCGGTTTGTCCGCGGCTCGTTCGCTGTTAGCACAATGTAAACAGCAAAGTTCTTCTTCTACACTTGGATTACTGGCAGAGTAGGTGCTGAACACTGCGGCTTCCGTAGTGTCGTGAACTCTTAGCAATGCCCTTTGCGGTTGCTAGATGTACTACTGTTTAGGATTTAAAAAATATACTAAATGATGTTGTTTTGAGTAAATTATGGACGCTACCCACTCAGGACACTTGGATTACATTGGACAAGAGTATGGAGAAATATTGACAAGTTTTTGTGGACTTTGTCGAAGGAGCCTCAGTGAGTGAATTCCCCGAGACCAACTTAAAACCAACCACCAGAGGAAGCCTAAACTGATCTCTGGAAACAGGCCCAACACAGACTCTAATAACAGCTGAGCACTTGAATGAGAGAAGTAATCCTAATTATATTACCACGAATGATTAAGATTATGAGCAATAAGTAACTGAATGATTGAATTTCATGAAATAAGGTGTAATGTGAGCAAATGACATGTGCAAAGAGAAATATGTCAAAAAAAATATTTTTAAGTGACTGTTGGTGGAAAAGGGAGGCATGTAATTTAACCTTGGGCAGCATGGCTTGTTCCCAAGCAAGCAGATAACGTTGATAGAGTGGCGACTGGCTGTCTCCAGACGACCTCATCCTAAAGTCCAATATCCTGAGTAATCATGCCATGCTTCTCCTGGAGAAAGAGATGACGTAATCTACTACGTCAGAATACCTATAAACGTGTGCAATTCAGGACTTCGGGGTTGCATCTTTTGGATCTGAAGAGCGAGGAGCTCCCCAAGAACCGGGGAAAGGTGCACAGGGGAAATATCCCAGTTGGATTTATAACACCAGATCTGATGCAACCACGACCAACCTTCAACTGGGAAATATTGGATCCTCTGCTGCACTCGCTAAAGTGCTTAAATAACAGATTTGCAACTTTTGCAAGTTTTGGATTGTAAAATTCTCCACATTTTTGTTCTATAACACTATTTACAGACATCAGATCCAATCAGATTCATGAGCTGGAAATATCAAGTTTGGCTGAGATGACATCATCCAGGAAAAAGAGACGTTTCCAATGATCCCAAACATTACGGGGTTCAGACGAGAACCACGGTGCTGCGCTCCGTTTAAAAACACCAACTTTAGCTGCATTTTGAGTGGATTTGGGTGCATCAGACAAAGTATCATGAAATAAACTCCTAAAATGTTTGTTTTTGATGTTTTGTTTACACTAGTCTGAAAGAAAACATGTTGAAGGAGGGAAAAAATTGAAAACCTCAAAATTGACCAGGTGATGAAAAAATTGGGTTTTTACCTACAGTGCCTAATCTTAAGATAAAGGAATTATCACAGCATGACTCTATTTAAATAGCCATCACTCATGATATAATATGGCTGCACAATATATTGTTTGACCTTTGTCATTGTAGTGTACCTGTGTGCAATAGTCAGGATAACTGACATACTGCGCACAGCGATACACCAATCACAATCATTCTTAAATCACTTTGAAGAAAAAAACCTCTGAGGTAAAACACAATTAACATTTGTACATAATAAAATCAAAACATGGAGTCAAGATGTAGCACAATAAAAGTAAGCAGTAAGAGATAACAATTAGAATAACTCAAAGACAAAAACATACTTGCAATATTCACAAAGATGTAAAATCATGCAGATTGTCGATAAGATTGCAGGATTGCAGCATAACTTAAAGTGCTATTCAATTAATCTGAAAATTTCAAAATTTTTCATACTATGGTTAGATAAAAATAGTAATGTAATTTTTTTTCCAATATCCTGCAGCCATAAGATAAAATCAGCGAGGTATTAACTTTTTACATTTTCCTTAAACTGTACCCATAAGTTAAATGTCCCTAACTTTTTGTGAGTAGTGTAAGCTGCATACAAAATATATATCCTAACATGACAAAAGATTAATTTTTGACAACTAAGCTGCATTAGGAAACAAAATGAAATCACACCTGGCTTGTCAGAATAACTGAACAGCTTCAGCATGGTCAACTGAAGGGTCCATACACAACTCTGCACTGTGACATGGCCTCTTCCACCCATTTGAAGCCTATAACACAAACAATTCTGTAATAAAACCAGAAAAAAATTAAAAAGAGTTTGTTTTGTCATGTTGTGCTCTGTAACTGAAACAGAAAACTGAGACAGCAAGCGGCAAAACTCACCACCATATGCATTTGTAGAAGTAAACAGATTCAGCACTGGGAATTCACAGCACTGATGATAGCTGCTGGGGTGTTAACCTCTCCTTGAAGGAAATTCACAGATCTGAACATGCAGTTGTCTTTCCCAGCCCAAGTAACAAGAAGCTGCTGTTTTAAAATCCTCTTAAACTGGACTTGTTGCAGTCCATGACTCTCCAGCAGCTTGCACTGCCGTCAGTATTTTTACATTTCACTATTGACACACACATTTGGAGGGATCAAATACTGATTAAAAATGATGACTGATGGAACTCTTCCAAATGTAGAAATAACTCAATCATGATCATATTAATCTGGTAACCGAGCACAAAGCAAGCCTGCACGGCAGAAGGAACATAGCCTAATTAACACACCTGCCCACCTCAAGCATGAGATAGAACACCTGAAGATCCTTTCACGCTCAGCTGTGGGGCTACTGATATCCATCACAAAGGTGCAAGTAAAGACCACTATGGTGAATATAAAGCAACACCAGGTGGTTGTGTTGTGCATCCAGGTCTGAAAGCAACAGATGGTTTAGAAAACCCCTCTGATGAGACCACCAGAGACAAAGTAGTATGCACCTCACTGCTGCTGCTACTTTGATTTCACTTTCTTCATGCTGCTGGAGTGACTCGAGTCCACTAATGTTGAGAGGGAATCCTCTTTGTTTTGGCAAAATTTTTGTTCTTTCATTTCAGGGTTAATAAAGAAATCAGTCTTTTTTTAAGTCACTGTAAAACTGCCATTAGTCCACTGGTCACTGTGACCCTTTGTTCCTTGGAAGTCACATGCTCCGCATTCAGGCACCCAAAGAACTACATCAGGGATGGGCAACTCTAGTCCTCAAGGACCGGCATCCTGCAGGTAATCAGAGTAGGGCTGGGTGATTTGGCCAAAAATCAATATCAAGATATATTGAGCAGTTCACCTCGGTAACGATAAATGGACAATAACTTGTTCCAGACTGGATGCGGTGGAGTCACGTGACTACAGACGGTACATGGAACTCAGCAACATGAGCATAGCCTACCTATAACATTGTTAAAAGAGAAATAAAACTTTTATTTTTGTTTTATTAAAACACAGACATTATGCCTTATAACTGAAACTTCATGATGTCTAGTTTGGCAGATAGATAACAGGCTCCTCAATTAACACCCAAGAGGTAGATATTTTGGATTTTGATTTATGAGAAGTACTGTGAAACGGAAATACAAACATACAATACATTAATGAGTGAATTATTAAATAAATTATTATTGAATTATTCATTATTATATCGATTAACTTAACCCTTGTATTGTGTTCAAAAGTTGCCAACGTCTTTAGTGTTGGCGGGTCAATGTTGTCCTGGAATCTAACTTTACCTAAAATATATTTTTAAAAAAACAAACATTAGGTATAATCCTTTTTTTTTTTTTTTCACCTCAAAGTTAACTTACTATATATTCATGTCCAACTAAATATTGTTTTAAAAGTTAAATTTTGGGGGCACATAGACTTTTTATCTTATATTACACTACTTGTTTTGACTCAAAAAATAGTTAAAATTCACTCATTATGGGGCGGTGATTAGCTCAGTTGGTTGAGCAGCCGCCCCATGAACAGAGGCTACAGCTCCTCAGCGCAGTCGGCCCCAGTTCGATTCCCGGTCCAGGTCCCTTTGCTGCATGTCACTCCCCACTCTCTCTGCCCCATTCCTGTCACTATATACTGTCATATAAAGGCCACTAGTGCCCAAAAAATCCTAAAAAAAAAAAAATAAAAAAATTCACTCATTATATTTCCTTTGGGGATGACAGTGGTCAAGATTATTATCTGAGTCTACTAGATTGTTATTATTGTATCACAACCTAAAAAAAAAAAAGTTTGATTTTTTTTCTTATTGAAAAATGATTAGCAATAGTGACATACAGTATGTGGTGTCATGGGTCAAAAATGCCCCATATAGATTTATATTGGGGGGAAAAAAAGGTAAAAAGTCCTTTATTTTCATAAAACCAATTTTAATTTACTCAGAATAGGGTGTGCAAGTTGAAAATAATTGTAAACTGACAATTGTAAAACTCTGATCTTGTCTGTTTGTTTTTACATGCATGAATCACAGTATTTGATCATATGTGTTGATAGTTAATGAATGACGGTTGCTCCTTAATTGTCCAAACATTCCCAATGACAGCAAGTTTGGCATAACATTGGTTCGAGTCCCCGACACGACACTCAGGTGAACCACTGTGGACCCTTTGGCAAGGTCCTTAACCCCCACCAACCTGGCGCTTTAAAATGAGCCCACTGCTCTCAGGTTCAACCTGAGATTGGTTAAATGCAGAGAATGAATTTCCTAATTGGCACTCTAATTGGGGTTAATAAAGTTTATTTTTAAGTATATCTTTTTATATACTTGCCAAGTAGCTCGTTTCTCCCAACTGTAAACATGGCTAATTCATGACAGTCAAAAAATGACCCAAACACAATATAAGGAGTAAATGAGTTAGATTCCTATTTATATATGAGCAAATATTACTTTCTATCGTTGAAAAACAGTGCAGAGTATTCCATTAATTGCACACATGACTATTGATTAGCATGAATGCTAACTTAGCCTGTCTATGGATTTTTCAATGTTAACACAATTAGCATTGCTACTGTCAAAACATTTAACACAAACAACATTCCTTAAAATGTTTCACTTTACACTCACATCAAATAAATGTCACTGATCACTTACAGACATATGTTATCCAGAAAACATGCCAAAGATAATGAAAAACACAAAGCTCCAGTGCAGGAATGTCACATCACAAGAAACTATGGCAAGTTTGAGAGAACAAAAAAGGCCCACGTGGCAATTCCACTGCTGGCTTTCTTAAAGGGGCAGTAGTACCGAAAATACCGACATGGGGAAAATGACATCAGCTATCGCTGTAAATTTCAGTGTTGTAAATTTTTGGTTTATCGCCCAGGCCTAATTCAGTGTCCCTGCTGCAACATGCCTGACTCCAATCGATGGGTAACACCTCCCGTCCACTGCTTCCGCTCCGCCCCACTCCGATCCGCTGCGCTGCGCTCTAGTCCGTCTTCTCCGGCGGGCTGCAAAAACCCTCGCACACATACTCCGCCTCACTCCGCCAGCACCCTCTCCGTTCAGTCACAAAGCAGGCAAAGGAGCATGCGCGAGACGCAAAATCTTTTGGCCTTCAACTTCCAAAATGAGTGTTTACAAGTGACAGTTTTTGTAGTTTTGACAGGATCTGACGTGCGGCGACCTACTTTGTAGGGAGTATGTATACGGCACATTGAACTACACACATTGCCCAATTTGCCCATTCTCAAGTCACACAAGACGAAATATTATTTCATAAAGTTTTTATTGAGATGCTACAATATGCCCAACACATTTTATACACAGCAATCAATTTCTTCTGTGGTGGATGTAAAAAAAAACTTTATAAACCGGATGTTTCATGTTTGCAACTTCCTCCAAACGGAGCGGAGCGGACCAGAAAATAGAGTTGATCCGTATTTTTGGCGGAGGCCGACGGACCCGAGCGGACGTGTCGGAGCGGAGCGGAGCGCTGGCGGAGAAGTGGACTGCTGCTCATCGATTAAAATAGCAACGGATTTGCTGCGTCGTGCGGACCGGAGCGGGGCGGAGGCAGTGGACGGAGGGGGTAATTGTGCATAACTTGATGTGAATCTCTGCACAGGTCACAAGGTGTGTTGCCACAGGGAAACTCAGAACACCTGCAGAATGCTGGTCCCCGAGGAACAGAGTTGCCCACCCCTGGGCTACACTGATAATAGATAGTTATTCAAAGGGATAGCATGTAACTTTTGACCACTAGGAGCACTAAATCTGTGACTTTCCACAGACCACACAACTGTCACAAAATTAAACAGTCTCTATCCTTATTTTTGAATCATGTTTGCAGATCACTTTGATCAGCTGACAGCAAAGTCATTAAGCCATAAAGCAAAGCGCTTCAGGGTCACATGATCCAATGAAAGACGGATCCACTCCTGCAAAGTTACAATGTCCATTTTTTTTAAGGAGGACAGCCCCTTGGAGTACCAACATGCGTCAAGTGCTGTATATTGACCTAAGAAATCATCTATTATGACTTACATTAGGCTAGTGTTTGGGTCAAAAGTTACATGGTATCCCTTTAATTAGATAAAATTTAAAATAAAGAACAGATATAGGGTTATCTAAGTTTTTTAAACTGTTCTATAGACCAGGATTTTAATTATTGATTAAGTAAGTTTAGTAAATAGGTCTTGTAATTGCAAGCTTACCAGTAGAGGGTATTTACGGCAGTACCCCTCCTTCCCGCATCCCATACAATAAAACCTTTCAGTGTTAACATATTTGGTTCAATGATTGAATGATTTGTTGCTGTGTTAGATAGAGAGAACAATACTTAGGACCTGAAACATTTTGATTTGCCCAAACTTAAATCACATTCCAGACAGAACTGAGCTTTGGCTGTTTCTTGATTGCTACACATATCCAGAGGAGCATATCATTGGTGCAGATTTGCTGCAAGAAGCTCAGCAGGGCTTTGTTTATCATGTATAAAATCAGGTGCAGCATTGCAAAGGAAGGTGCACTTTTTCATTCGTTGATGATTCTAAGCGTACCTTCCTATCCTATTCCCCTTTCTACCGTGCAGTAACAGGTGTGACTAATATCTGCATGTCTTCCTCAGTGGAAACCCACAGAGACTTTCCCTGACTAGTGAGTCTGCTCTACTCTCAGACCCATTCTCAACCATTTTGCATGAACACAAAAGCTACACGGTACATTCAACCGAAGTGCTTCATGAAATTGGAAATTCTAAGTGCGTGATGTTAATGTGTTTAAATGCTAGGTAATAACACTTTATCAGTTTGACTTTTTTCAATCAATGTGCATATTGCAAGGAAGGTAACATCTGTATCTGAGGTCTAAAGAGAATACAACAATGCAATCAAGTATTCACTTGTCAACAGTTTCAAAAAGATCAATAAACACACCACACACATCCTCCCACATCTAACAAACACTTAGATGTTTATCTCTGGGAGTGTGTATGTACAGGTTTTGAATTGCATTGCTAAGCTCTATGCTCAATTGGAAGCAGGTGCAGCGTAAAGACCTAATCACATTTGCGGCTCATTACCCAGTGACTGTGTGCACATATTTGCCTCTCTGTGTCCTTATTAATCAGGCACAGACAACCCTAAGTGCTCCTCTCCACTTTTCCATATGACTAGCTACAAGCAACAGTAGAGCACAACAACTTGATGAGACCACCTGCTGCTGTCTGCTTTTCCAACACCTGCAATGCAAACGCTCATAATTTCTCACTTGACCTCTAACCGCTTGCCAATTGGCAAAGCATCAGTTTTGAGATCACTCGATCGCTGTAGTACCTGCTTTGCAAGGATTACAGCATTCGGATTTCTTACTCTCATTTGTAGTAAACACTGTAACAGGTCATTACACAAATGATTCAAAATCAGACAGATATCAAAGTTTATTGTTCATGGATACTTGTGTTTTCCATCTTTAATGTGCAACAGTTTAAGCTTCAAGTTTAGCCATTTAGTGTTTACATTTATTTTGTATAAGACTTATGGTGTTCCTTTTAAATTGGTGTTCATTGGGGTGATGCACAAAACCATACATGGTTATGAAAATGTTTTTTTGTTGTTTTTTTTAATTGCATTATGAAAAATTATGGAATTAGCCCGTTTAATGTTCACACAAATAAAAAAAAAACAATTGGAGAAACATTGCATTCATTCTTATGATTGTCGACTTGGTTGAGATAACAGTAAATAATATAGTAATAGTAGTCAAATAATCCCAATTTGAAACAATAACAGGATAAAAAATACCTCTGCAAATCAAACAGTAGATAACTTTAAAACTGTAAAAGTGACGGTGATATAATGTTTTAAGGGCTGTTGTCTCAAGACTGGTGTAAGACCAGTGGTATTCGGGGGGAAAATATCAAATTCTTTATATGTTATTTTCATAATAACAATTGTACAACTTATGTGTTAAAATTTCACTTCCATATTGGTCTAATAACTGAATGTTTCCTTTGAAGGAAAAATTTCTTATTTTTCAACCTGACTTTTTTTTCTAGGAGTTTATATGTGCAATTACTCCCGGTAAAATTCCTGTATCACTTTGACTCCTTCAGAAGATATTTCATTGAGTCGCCCTTCGGAGTACATTCATATAATAGAAGAGACGGGGCAGTCTCTATATAAGGCCTTGTCTGCAGCAAAAACTCCTTCATTTCACCAATACTTTAAGTAGAATGAACGAAAGAACAAGGATTGTCCTGTGAGTTCAGAGTTAAAGGATGACTTTCTTTAAAATCTGGACCTTTATTTCTAGGAGTTTATACGTGCATTTACTCACCCGTAAAAGTTTCTCCATCACTTTGAGTCCTTCAGAAGATATAACTTGATTCGCCCTTGGGATTACATCCAGTATTAATGGCGGAGACGGGACAACCACTATATAAGACATTGTCTGCAGTAAAACTCCCTGATTTCATCAATGCTTTAAGTAGAATGAACGAATGAATGAGAACTATTGTCCTGTGAGTTCAGAGTTTTGCAAATTGTGCTATTGTTGTTGTCTGGGTCACGAGCTGCTCTTCTCAGCTGTTCTAGAGAAGCATGCATCGTGAACGTGCGGCCCCGAAAAGTGTGTAGAACTACCTGATAACTAATGGAAAGCTAAATCTGAACTCACAGGACAATAGTACTCGTTTGTTTTTTCATTCTACTTAAAGTATTGGCGAAAACCAAGGAGTTTTACTGCAGATAATGTCTTATATAGTTGCTGCCCCGTCTCCGCCATTTCACAGGATGTACACAGATAGGCGAATCAAGTTGTATCTTCTGAAGGACTCAAAGTGATGCAAAAACTTTACCAGTGAGTAAATGCACGTATATACTCCTAGAAATAAGGTCCAGGTTGGAAAAAAAAACTTACTCTTTGACTCTCCGTTAGCTATTGTGGTGCAACGACTGGCCGCTTCCGATGCCAGTCGTTGCAGTACAACTGAGAAAAGCATTTTGCTACCTAGACACCAAACTCGGAAGTCTGTTTGCTCTGTGACACAATGCCAGTAAATCCAGATCGCTGCGGCCAGGGCTGGAGGAGGAGCGCATTGTGCGGCGTTTAAAAATCTGTGAAATTGGCAAAAAAGGAGGAAATAAAAAGACACCATGTAAGATTGAATATGAAATTCGGAGACAATAATGACATCATGTGTTTCTAGGTTGTAGTTGCAATGGCAGGAAAATTATTCGAGCTGTTGGGTTGCCAGGCTTGCCTCCAATACATCAATCGTCCAATCTGCACCATGCCCAAAAAGTATGTCAGAGGAGTTTTGTAGCTGACAGCTAACGTTAGCCATGTTAGCAGGCAAGTTAGCTTACCAATCCAGGAGAAAAGTCAGTGTTTCTAAATTTTGATGCCACGGTGTGGCTCTAATGCAGCTGCTTGAATTGCCGACTCCACCATTTTCCCCAGTAACAGCCTAGCTGTGCTGAACAGACTATTGCCACATTGACCATATTTGGCAACCCACAATGGCAGCCTGTATTGGCCTGGAGATGTAAACATAAGACCATTGTGGAACCCATTAATTTTTAAATATTAATTTTCAGGCTAAATATAACTTTTCTAAGAGGAAATAGTGTACCTCCAAATGCCTCATAGAGGTATTCTTAGTATTTCTTGAAAAAAAAAAAAAAAAAAAAGCTTTTTAATAAAAAATATTTCATGTTCAACCTTTAGCGTCAGCTTTAATTATCATTATGCTACAGTATCTGTTCTGTTTGGTTTGTCTAGAATATTAAACACCCATGGTGGTGTTTGCTGTGTTGATCACTATTGAATTTAACAATGGAAACTAAATATATTGCCCTTACCACTCATGAAAAATGATTTTGAATCAGAACTACCTTATGTGTCGCTGCAATCCTGCAGCATTGGCCTGTCCCTCTCAGAAGCTGAAGCCATTTGTGTATAAAGATGCCAGTTAACACCTGCTTTTCAGTAGTAATAAATACTGTTTAAATGCAAAAACAGCCAACACATTTTCACCTTTGATGAATTGTTTTGTGAATGCTAAATTAATACCTTTTCTCCTCCCAACACAAACACAATTGCATGACCCATATTGCATATCTTGGCAGACATACACACTGGATGTACAAACTGGACATGCAAAGACTCAACCATATTGCATGCTAATAGTAAATCAATTTGTACATAATTATCTTTTTTGCTGTGTGCAATAAGTTTCCACACATTTTTATACACGTAAACCTTTGACAGATCTGGCCTTAAAACTGTGTTTACCATCAGCTTGTGTCTACATGAAACATCTATCCATTCAGACAACAGCAGTGACATTGACTGAATCAATAACCCCAAATGACAGTTGTTCTTTTATTTTAGCTGTTCTTAAAAGAAAAAAAATGTTCAGAAAAGTTAGTTCAGTCCTTCCCAATTAGCAGAACGTGCTGTTACAGTGACTTCAGTCTGGTATCAAGACTGTTGAAACAACCTCATACAGAAATGAGCATATCTATGACATCCCCACATCACATTTGTATTCCACCTTGTACTCACCCTTTCCTTATGCTGGATTCTTTGGTTCTCCCCACTGAAGCTGTTTTCATTCACATGTTAAAACTTGTAGCTCTGTGATACAAATCTCTGAGAGATAAAGGGGATTACAGAAAATAGCATTGATCTGGCTTTTCCAAATGGAAAGACACACTTTCAGCTAATAAACTTTAGTAGAATTTGGTGATGGTTTTTGGCTCTATAACTCTGTTTAAGATTAAAGTAGACAAACAACACCCCCTGATTTTCATGTTTAAATTAATCATCTTTAAATGTTTGCTAGAGCTGAAATAGCCAAAACACTGATAATTCAATTTTTCTAATAAACGATCTTTCTAAAGCCTTAAATATATATAAAAAACAAACAAACAAAAAAAAAACTTGTTACATTTGTCTTTTGTGCTCCTTTTGGGGGCAAAACTACATTTAAAGGGATATCGTGTAAGTTCTACTGTTATCTATTCACAAAAATTGATCACTCCCATCAACAAACATAAGTGCTCCTCTAAGCTCCATTTGCCGTTCGTATCATTCATATATATACATATATC
>JALJCO010009525.1:0-10397 GCA_023101725.1 Atherinomorus stipes | reverse complement strand
TGTACTTCGTTCAGTTACGTATTGCTAAATTCTCTTAATTCCTGTTGAGAATGAGTACAAGTAATCATTGATGTTTTGATCTGATTCTCCCATATGAGATCACATCTGACTCAACAAAGGTTTGTTAATCATTAAAAAATATTCAACATATTGTATATTTTTTTCCCCAGACCCTCAACAGATACTCACATTACAAACTGGCATGCTAATGAATGAATGACGTGTCAAATAATTATAATAATCATAGAGAACTATCTTTCTAAAAGTCTTTGCTTCAACTTCTACCATGAATCTATCTGGTAAATTGAGGATTTCTTTCAGGTGGAGCAGATCCAAAGGCGACAGTCCAGATGGTCACAGAGGAGGATGATGAAACAAACTCAGCTGAAGTTACTCTGGTCTGTCTGGTTTCCAGTCCAGTACTTCAGGATTACTACATCACATGGTCAGAAGATGCTGGAGAAAAGCCTGTAACATTTACAGATGGAATCACCAGCCTCCCACAAAGGAACCAAGATGGCTACTTAGTCACAGAGTTTTATACCACAGCTAAAGAAAAGTGAATAAAAGTAAGCTTTTTGTTACAAGCTATACATTGTTTCTTTTCATATACAACAAAGTATCAGACATTGATAAGAAAATCAATAAGGAATCGAATCGATAAGCTGCATCAATAATGGCATTGACATCGATAATTTCTTATCAATTATCATCCCTACTGTTAATGCAGGGAGATTAATCTGTAGGAATATAAACGCATTCATTTTCTAAGAAATAAATTAAAGCCTAACTCATAATAAAAATTGCAATTTAGAAATATCTTGCAAAACCCCTTCTCATATCTTGGTCAGCTAAGTTTTTTTTTTTATGTTTTCTTACAGTCGTGTACATATGTATGATTATTGTTGCACTTGTACTTTTTATATTATTGTTATGTTAGATAGATGTTATAATGTAAAAAAAAAAACAGTATTACAAACATTGAATTTCCCTTCTGGGATTAATAAAGTATTTTTAATTTCATTTAATTTATAATCCACCAACCCACCAATTCATGAAGACAGTTTTCCAGCCTCACATGTAGATGCTGCAGGATGAGCTCAGCTGTTGCGGGGGTCAGGAACAACAACGTCTGGTATCTTGGGGGTCGCAGCTCTAAAAGTTTGGGAACTCCTGGATCTATGTGTTGAACTGGACTCGACCGACCTGCCGGAGCCGTTTAATCCCAGTGCGCAGTTGTTGACCACAACGCTCTCCGGTGTGCAGCAGCCGTTGTGTTCATTCACCGCTGCAGCAACGTGCTGTCACTTCTGTTTATCTGCGATTCCACTGCAAAGTCCAAATATAAGGTTCTTTCAAGCTCCACCTCACCAACAAGCTCCTCCACTTCATTCTCCATGAAACTGTGTTTTCTCGTCTTCTCAGTTGCCACGATCAAGTTTAAATGCCTCAGATCAGCTGGCTTATTTATATGCAAAAATATCCATGGGGTGCTTTGCATTGAACCTTCATGGTAGAAAGTGGGCGTGAAGGGGGCGGGATATGAGCCAAATTCACCTGCGCAAACTTCCAAGGAGAGTGTGATTTATAAAGGGGAAATTGCTTGGATTTTTGCGTACGCCCGGTTTTATAAATCTGAATATTTTTCGGCGTAAGCAAACTTTGGGTTTTTGGCGCACGTACACTTTTAGTATAGATTCTGTGCACAGTTTTATAAATGAGACCCCTGAACCGTTCAGTTGGTGGACAACTAGATGTGACGTAGACCATGAAAACACAAAGTTACTACAGTGCTTCAATCAGCCTAAAAGGATGCTTCCTCTCAAAGATATCTTGATTTGACTCGGTTGCTACACTGAAGCCAGAATCAAATTCAACCCAACATTCCTTTGAAATGCACAGGGATCAACACATGTACACAACAATAATTGTCATGTCTGAACACTTTAGTTGGGTCAGGAACCAGGGTGCTGTGGCACCACCTGAAAAGCAACTGATGACGCTTTTTGGAGAATAAAACTTTGATGTGACCAGCAACCATCCAAGTGTAGGGGTGGCTGGCACACTCAAAGCTGTCAGGGGTGCACGTTGATCCAGAGAAGCCACTCTGCGAGTGTGTAATCTATTGCGAGTCAAGTTGTTCGTTTTTCTTTAGGCTGTTAACTGAAAGGATGGTGGTTCGAGCCCACCCAGGGACGTTCAGACTAACCTTTAACCCTTGCTCAATTCCATCTTTGCTAAGTTGACAGTTTCTCCCCCCCCCCCCTGCTTTCTGTAATGTGCTGAAACGTTCAGGTGGTGGACATGTGCAAATGCCACATGCGGTCCCTATCTACAATGCATAAGTGCAAAAAAACACACACAGGCCTGGTTCTCTGTTATGGTGCTAGATGTCATGCCAAAACACTTAAAAGAAAACAGACAATTTCTTGTCTTCTTCAGACATTGTCACTTTTCTAACACAGTTTCAGATGTGTCAAACTAATGACGTCTTTTCATTTCTACATTTCAGAACAAACTTACTGCCCTATTAGATGCGACGAAGACCATGAAAACACAAAGTTATGACAGTTTCAATCAGCCTAAAAGGATACTTCCTCTCAAAGATATCTTGATTGGACTCGGTTGCTACACTGAAGCCAGAATCAAATTCAACCCAACATTCCTTTCAAATGCACAGGGATGAACACATGTACACAACAATAATTGTCATGTCTGAACGCTTTAGTTGGGTCAGGAGCCAGGGTGCTGTGGCATCACCTGAAAAGCAACTGACGACGCTTTTTGCAGAATAAACCTTTCATGTAACCAGCAGCCATCCAAGTGTAGGGGTGGCTGGCACACTCAAAGCTGTCAGGGGTGCACGTTGATCCAGAATAGGCACTTTGCGAGTGTGTAATCTAATGCGAGTCAAGGTGCTAGTTTTCTTTTTAGCGGCGTGATACAAGATTCTTGGATGATAGTTGAGCTGTCCAATGGATATAGTCACACACACACCACCATTTCTTGTGAATAAAGATGTTCCTAATTAAACACAGAAGTTGAAACCTGGAAAATCCTGAGTAAGACCAACACAGTTTTAGTCAACCGTCGCAGGGTGGGTTGTCATGGGGCAGTCTCTGTGGCGCAATCGGTCAGCGTGTTCAACTGTTAACCGAAAGGATGGTGGTTTGAGCCCACCCAGGGACGTTCAGACTAGTCTTTAATCCTTGTTCAATTCCAACTTTGCCAAGTTGACAGTTTCTCCCCCACCCTGCTTTTTGTCATGTGCTGAACCATTCAGTTGGTGGAAATGCGCAAATGCCCCATGAGGTCCCTATCTACAATACATAAGTGCAAAAAAACACACAAAGGCCTGGTTTCTGTTATGGTGCTAGATGTCATGCCAAAACACTTAAAGGAGTAATCACCAGGGGCCTCATGTACAAAGGGTTCGTACGCACAAAAACGTGGCGTATGATCATTTCCACGATAAAGTCAAGATGCATCAAGAATGGAGTGACAGTGGAAATGTGCGGTGCTTCACCTCAACTTCATGGCTGGCGTACGTACGTTTCTACAGCTGTGGAGACTTTGGCAACACTTGGAGGCGACGCTGGGAAACTGTTATAAGAATGTGAAAACAATCAATCCTCAGACTGAGTGATGTGGTCAGACACATGAACAAACAGCCCTCATAAACAATTACAGTGGGGCAAAAAAGTATTTAGTCAGCCACCAATTGTACAAGTTCTCCCACTTAAAGATATGAGAGAGGCCTGTAATTGTCATCATTGGTAAACCTTAACTGTGAGAGACAGAATGAGAAAAAAAAATCCAGAAAAATCGCATTGTCTGATTTTTAAAGAATTTATTTCAAATCAAATCAAACTTTATTTATAAAGCGCTTTTCCTGCCAAAGGCAACCCAAAGTGCTTTTCAAGAAAATAAAAACAAACACATTTTTAAAATAAAAACAGCCCTTTACACACCCAAGCACAAAACACAGCACACAAAACTATAAACATTTGCACACACACACACACACACACACACACTAAGACTAATAAACATCTGGCTTGACCTACTGTCAGGAAGCGATATCTTGGGGATCCATTCACTCCAGGAGCCAGACAGGGTCCTAGAGGGCGCTCCTGCAGGAGCCAACCAGATCAGGGCAGGCCGGGGTCCACACCACAGTGATAGAGCTGCAGTGCGGTGCCCCAGCCACCAGGACAAGGGCAGCCCCCCACCACCTCCCTCCAGACCATGTAGGCAAAGCTGCCAGAGTGAAGGATCCCCATGAGGAAACACTGGTGTTAAAATGTTAAAACAGATAAAACAAGTGATTTGCAAATCATGGTGGAAAATAAGTATTTGGTCAATAACAAAAGTTCATCTCAATACTTTGTTATATATCCTTTGTTGGCAATGACAGAGGTCAAACGTTTTCTGTAAGTCTTAACAAGGTTTTCACACACTGTTGCTGGTATTTTGGCCCATTCTTCCATGCAGATCTGCTCTAGAGCAGTGATGTTTTGGGGCTGTCGTTGGGTAACACAGACTTTCAACTCCCTCCAAAGATTTCCTATGGGGTTGAGATCTGGAGACTGGCTAGGCCACTCCAGGACCTTGAAATGCTTCTTACGAAGCCACTCCTTTGTTGTCCGGGCAGTGTGTTTGGGATCATTGTCATGCTGAAAGACCCAGCCACGTTTCATCTTCAATGCCCTTGCTGATGGAAGGAAGTTTTCACTCAAAATCTCACCATACATCGCCCCATTCATTCTTTCCTTTACACGGATCAGTCGTCCTGGTCCCCTTGCAGAAAAACAGCCCCAAAGCATGATGTTTCCACCCCCATGCTTCACAGTAGGTATGGTGTTCTTTGGATGCAATTCAGTATTCTCTCTCCTCCAAACACGAGAAGTTGCGTTTCTACCAAAAAGTTCTATTTTGGTTTCATCTGACCATATTCCATTCTCCTAGTCCTCTTCTGGATCATCCAAATGCTCTCTAGCAAACTTCAGACGGGCCTGGATGTGTACTGGCTTAAGCAGGGGGGCACGTCTGGCACTGAAAGATTTGAGTCCCTGGCGGCGTAGTGTGTTACTGAGAGTAGCCTTTGTTACTTTGGTCCCAGCTCTCTGCAGGTCATTCACGAGGTCCCCCCGTGTGGTTCTGGGATTTTTGCTCACCGTTCTTGAGATCATTTTGACCCCACGGGGTGAAATCTTGCGTGGAGCCCCAGATCGAGGGAGATTCTCAGTGGTCTTGTAAGTTTTCCATTTTCTAATAATTGCTCCCACAGTTGATTTCTTCACTCCAAGCTGCTCACCTATTGCAGATTCAGTCTTCCCAGCTTGGTGCAGCACTACAATTTTGTTTCTGGTGTCCTTTGACAGCTCTTTGGTCTTGGCCATAGTGGAGTTTTGGGTGTGACTGTTTGAGGTTGTGGACAGGTGTCTTTTATACTGATAATGAGTTCAAACAGGTGCAATTAATACAGGTAATGAGTGGAGGACAGAGGAGCCTCTTAAAGAAGTTACAGCTCTGTGAGAGCCAGAAATCTTGCTTGTTTGTTGGCGACCAAATACTTATTTTCCACCATAATCTACAAAAAAATTCTTTAAAAATCAGACAATGTGATTTTCTGGATGTTTTTTCTTTTCTGTCTCTCACAGTTAAGGTATACCAATGATGACAATTACAGGTCTCTCTCATCTTTGTAAGTGGGAGAATTTGTACAATTGGTGGCTGACTAAATACTTTTTTGCCCCACTGTAACACCTGCGTCTGCAATTATGTGTGGATATAAAAGCGCAAAGTGGAGTAAAAACAGGCTCCTATCCAGCAGCTGCTTTAGTTGGAAGAAAACGTTTGTGGATATGCAGAGAGAGTGTATTCAGAGGTCTTACTGATTAAATTATAACTGGCTGGTCAGACGCTTTAAGTTCCCAGAGACTATCTCTGTGCGCAGAGCTGAAGCCAGGCTGGGGGCGCAACAGGCCCCTGAGAAGAGAAGCTATGCGCCCAAACCGAAGCCAAATGACTCCCACTTTTATTTCTCCCGGAACCTTCTCTTTTAATTTTTTTTTTACAAATAGTAATCTTCTTTCAAGGGTACTAAAGAGCTGACATACCGTTTGAGTCATGGCAAAGAAGCCCAGTTGTACAAGCATAAGGAATAAAGATGAGAGGGGGGGGCGGCTATTGAGGGGGCTCTCAAGGACAGGGAAGTAGTGAGTGAGGCGGGAGGCCAAAACAGGGAAGGGAGGCGGAGGAAGCCTATAACGGGGGCGATATAATTTTTCCTTCCCCATCCCAGAAGAAGTCGCTATATTTGTCCTAGTCCTTTTAAAAAATACAAGAGGGGTCTGAAAAGTTGCTAAATATAGGACAAAGTCGCTAATTTGGAAAAGGGCGCAACCCCCAGCTCCCCTCCACGCACTCCGGCGAATAAATTCACCTATATGCCAATTTCTTTATTAATGCACTTAATTTGTGAGGACATCTATAGGATGATCTGTTCAGTCACTTATACCAACACAGTAGGGGGGAGGACTCGGCCGGTATGGCAATTTAATAGTAACAGGTCAGTTACGTCTGCGTCCCGGGGATGAGGAAATCCCCGAGGCTGTGATGCAGGTGATGCAGGAGGAATTCCCAAGGCTACACGTCCTCTTATGTTAATAGATTGTGTCAGCTAATAAATACAGTATTTCCCGTGACATCAGGCTGTGAGGAGGCGACTGTATAAACACACGTTTCACAAATATATATTTATTTACCGTTAGAAAAACCGGAGTCACCAGCGTGAACTCCCACCACCTCTGAAAGACGAAATGCAGTCACGAGCAGCCGTCCTCCACTTCACATCCAACTTGATGATTCTTATTTGGGCTTGTGTGCGCGACTCTGACCCCACATCGTTGTCACACACTCCCCCATTCACTTTTCTGTCGGGGTGTGATGCCGGACAACAGCGTGCTAAAGTGCACATTTTGCTCATTTATACTAAAACTCAAGTTCGTTCTCCGTGAATTTTTTTTCATTTTCATTCAGCGTCATGCTCATATTTTGTCTTTCTGATGGTGCAGAGAGGAGAATCTCCGGTGCAGATCTAATTTAAATGTCATTTGCGTATTTATGTTGGGGATGTGGACAGGGAGGTGTCAGGTACTCCAACATGTGCGCTCAATTCCACGTTGATTGGGATGTACAAAGGAAAAGTACTTGGATCCATGCGTGCGCACAGATTCATTCATCTGAAAACCTTTGTGCGTATGATGTTTTTAGGATTTGATCGTACGCTGGGTTTCAGTAGGAAATCCACGCAACTCTTTGTACATGAGGCCCCTGGAAATTGCATTTTTTTTATTTAAAACATGTTTATTGGTGTTGAAGTGAAATGTAAACTTGCCTGAAACTCCCCCCATTTTTTACACGGTCCAGTTTTTTCATTTGGGCTCTTTCCTCACACCAGAACAGCCCACAAGAGCTAAATCCCAAAATTATGAGATATTGATTGGCTCCTTCAATTTCGTAACTACCAGAGGCTGTTAGCATAGGCCAGCTTCTCTCTGACACGCCTACGGACTTCTGTCAAAACCGGACCACATGCACCACTCGACAACATGTCGAGGGGGCGGGACTTGTGGGATTTCCAGTTTGCATTTTTTCGGCTTTTAAATCATTACATTTCCTGTTCAAATACACAAAGAGCTTTTCCCATTATGACATAAAACATTTTAAATAAAAATTACGGATGTCCAATCCAGATGCCAGCATCGATACTCGCTCCCATACTGATGTAGCTTCTCCTCAATGACAGCACCTGAACTCTGGAAACGTTTACGCCGGCAGAATAATGATAACTTTTTTCTGAAAAGCTGGAAGCTGGACTCCAGATGCAGCTGATTAATCAGACAAAAACTGCGTCCCTCTAACGAAGGGACTACTGCGCCAACGAGCCTAAGACAGCTAAAAAAAAAAACTTTGACACATTCACACTCAATGCCAAATCCCACTCATTTGTCGTCAATTTTACCACAGTGGGATCGCGAGTCATGTCACAGCACACTCAGATGAAAACCATCCCCACAGCACTAGGCTACCTCTACTAGGTTTTACCCTTCACATGCAGGTAGGGGCATAATTACAGATGTTGCCTTTACTACAAATATAGCATCGTACTTCATGCCCAAAAACTTACATTTTAATTTTATCTCATCAGGGCTCCTTGATTCATATGCTTCAGCTAGTTTCGCACACGCCTTTTGGCAACCAATCAATGTGCATCTTATTCTAACTTCTGCTGCCATGAAAAACTAAAGATCACGCAAATGTCTGTAACTGACTAAGACCAGAAGAATTAGACAACTTTTTTAAACTATGAAAGCACATTGGCTATTAAGATCCGTTAATCTCTTGCCATGTCCACAAGGGATACAAGATCCAATGGATCTCGGAATAATGCACTTCAGCATTCTTTGTGCACACAAAAAGGCATGACCCTAAACTCTGCTTAGAAAAACTGGAGCAATGTGAGCACCATGTACACGTGGGGACCAAATGTCAATCACCTTCCGAAACAAAGGGAGTACATTCTCAATACTGTAACGACTTGAAGGGGAAAACTAAACGCATTGGCGAAAAACTGGAAACCTTCTCAGCGCTCTCAAGATAAAAACAGGGTGGTAGAAACTAAACAGCATGATCACATTAGGGGCAATATTCTAAACACTATGGCGACAAAACTTTTTTGAATTTTGATGAGATAAGGGTGATTCCGGTTTCCGGAAGTTGAAACATTTGGCACTTCCTCTTCCGGGCCATGTTAACGACAGCCGTTCCTGCTCTGTTATACTGTTTAAATCGGATAAACTCCAAACATACTCAAGTTTTCATTCTAGACTAAAGTGATACTGGATCAAAAGCTGGATCAAAGCGATCGATTCGCCGTGGTGAAGGGCCGAACTTTATAATAAAACACACGTTTGTTTGTCGCCGGTGGGGCACAACACCGGCACTTCACAGCATGCTAGCATTAGCCAGCTAACGTTTACTGACGTGCTTAACATTGTGCGTCTTAAAACACACAAACATCTGAAAATCGGGTCTGTACCTCCCCGTTTCCAGTGGAACAACTGGGGACTGCCATGACAGGGTTCCCGCGGATCCTTAAAAAGTCTTAAAAGGCATTGAATTCATAAATCTAAAATTAAGGCCTTAAAGGTTGAATATGGAACATTTTTATCAAAAGCTATATTTTTTCAAAAATAATACCTCCACAGGTCGTTTGGGGGGGTACAGAATGAAAGTACAACGTTTCCCAGAAAAATTATATTTAGCCTAAAAATAATTATAAAATAAGCATTTTATTTATGTCTATAAGCCAATACATGCCGCCATTGCAGGTTGCCAAATACGACCTCTGTGTGGACACAATATTTCGGTCATAGTCAGGCTTGTACAGGGGAAAACCGTAGAGACGACGAGTGAAGCAGCTGCTTCAGAGCCCTGGAGATATTGGTATCTGTTTCTGAGGAGGAGTGACCTGAGAAGAGCAAAACCTGGAGTAAATTTAGGTGAAGACTTCACTAAATGGACCCACATAAACGTTTTCCACGGAGTAAAACACGGAAATGGCGACTTTTCTCCTGGATCGGTAAGCTAGCTTGTTTGCTAACATGGCTAACGTCAGCTGTCAGTTATAAACTCCTCTGTGTTACTTGTTGGACATGCTGCAGACTGTTGGTCACTTGCGTATCGGCAGCAAGCCTGGCATCCCAGCGGCTGGAGTTGTTTTTCTGCCGTTGCAACTACGACGTAGACACACGTGATGTTGCTGTTCTGTCCGTATTCCATATTCAACCTTTAATTGGGATTAAAATGTCTTAAATTCATATTTCAAAACAACTTGTATGTAGCCAGGGCTATAAATAAATGGTACACAAGTTTATTGATGGGCTTTTGTATAGTCTCATAAGCCCAGGTCAGATGAAATAGCTGAACATGGAGCAATCTTGCAAAAGGGTTTATTGTCAGGCAAAGGCGCAAATGTACGTGAGTTAGCTGGTGAAAAATATGAAGACTTCGGTGAGAATATGGCTGAGCTTTGGAGTTTGAGTGAAGGTGAGGAGATGGGGGAGTGTAGGAAATGTTTAATTTGAGGGGTATTTTTGAAAGAAATGTTGCGTTGAGTGTCCTGGAAGTGGGGTATGGAAGACTTGAGCCTTGGGCGCAAGGTAGATTGTGAAGCCAGAGGCCAGTTGCAACCTGTATGGGGTGGCTACACACTGATGATGTGTGCACACAATTTTATGTCAAAATGTGTGTCCCGCGCCCCTCCTCCTTCGGCTGCTACCTTATTGTTGTGGAGGGGTTTACGTGTTCTTGGAGGATCCTAGGGGCTA
>JALJCO010009524.1:0-111355 GCA_023101725.1 Atherinomorus stipes | reverse complement strand
ATATTCTGGTTGGTCGTGACCTGCTCTGCTGCAGGGGGCAGCAGGGCAGGACAGATAACCTATACCAGCTGTGTTTTCTCCTGCAGGGGGGCAGCAGGACAGATAACATACCAGCCATGGTTTCTCCTGCAGGGGGGCAGCAGGAGCAGGACAGATAACACACCAGCCATGGTTTCTCCTGCAGGGGGGGCAGCAGGAGCAGGACAGATATATACCAGCCATGGTTTCTCCTGCAGGGGGGGCAGCAGGAGCAGGACAGATAACATACCAGCCATGGTTTCTCCTGCAGGGGGGGGGGCAGCAGGAGCAGGACAGATAACATACCAGCCATGGTTTCTCCTGCAGGGGGGGGGGCAGGGAGCAGGACAGAGAACAACCAGCCATGGTTTCTCCTGGGGGGGCAGCAGGAGCAGGACAGAAAACATACCAGCCATGGTTTCTCCTGCAGGGGGGGCAGCAGGAGCAGGACAGATAACATACCAGCCATGGTTTCTCCTGCAGGGGGGGCAGCAGGAGCAGGACAGATAACATACCAGCCATGGTTTCTCCTGCAGGGGGGGGCAGCAGGAGCAGGACAGATAACATACCAGCCATGGTTTCTCCTGCAGGGGGGCAGCAGGAGCAGGACAGATAACATACCAGCCATGGTTTCTCCTGCAGGGGGGGCAGCAGGAGCAGGACAGATAACATACCAGCCATGGTTTCTCCTGCAGGGGGGCAGCAGGAGCAGGACAGATAACATACCAGCCATGGTTTCTCCTGCAGGGGGGGGCAGCAGGAGCAGGACAGATAACATACCAGCCATGGTTTCTCCTGCAGGGGGGGGCAGCAGGAGCAGGACAGATAACATACCAGCCATGGTTTCTCCTGCAGGGGGGGCAGCAGGAGCAGGACAGATAACATACCAGCCATGGTTTCTCCTGCAGGGGGGGGGGCAGGAGCAGGACAGATAACATACCAGCCATGGTTTCTCCTGCAGGGGGGGCAGCAGGAGCAGGACAGATAACATACCAGCCATGGTTTCTCCTGCAGGGGGGGCAGCAGGAGCAGGACAGATAACATACCAGCCATGGTTTCTCCTGCAGGGGGGGGGGGGGGCAGCAGGAGCAGGACAGATAACATACCAGCCATGGTTTCTCCTGCAGGGGCACAGAAAGATAACATACCAGCCATGGTTTCTCCTGCAGGGGGGGCAGCAGGAGCAGGACAGATAACATACCAGCCATGGTTTCTCCTGCAGGGGGGGCAGCAGGAGCAGGACAGATAACATACCAGCCATGGTTTCTCCTGCAGGGGGGGGCAGCAGGAGCAGGACAGATAACATACCAGCCATGGTTTCTCCTGCAGGGGGGGGCAGCAGGAGCAGGACAGATAACATACCAGCCATGGTTTCTCCTGCAGGGGGGGCAGCAGGAGCAGGACAGATAACATACCAGCCATGGTTTCTCCTGCAGGGGGGGCAGCAGGAGCAGGACAGATAACATACCAGCCATGGTTTCTCCTGCAGGGGGGGGCAGCAGGAGCAGTGCTCTGCTGCGATTGGTGCTTCGTCTTCAGGTCGGCTAGATCCAACATTCACCAG
This sequence comes from Atherinomorus stipes, assembly GCA_023101725.1. Taxonomy (NCBI): domain Eukaryota; kingdom Metazoa; phylum Chordata; class Actinopteri; order Atheriniformes; family Atherinidae; genus Atherinomorus; species Atherinomorus stipes. Next base: position 109,773 of record JALJCO010009524.1, on the reverse strand, counting down.
CGTTTTAAAAACCACCACTCTGCTCGCTCCGAGCTTCGTACCTGCATCCTGGGACCGCAGACCGGCTCGTCTGTTTAAATGAGCCCCCAGCTTCCCACCCCCTCCATTCTTTCTCTGCCCGAAACACCTCGTTTTAGCTCCTGTCTCTTTAAAAGTCCCCTTGCCTCTGATTGGCCAGCTTCTGGAAGCCTGCGAGGCGGCAACGAATAGCGATGCAGCATGAAGGATGTCGTTGGCAGACATTTCCCTCCGTATTTGAAACATGTCCCCCGTAGCAACACAACACCTTCCAGTTACGGTCGTCCTCAAAATCATTCATACCCTCCAACTAAAGAAAAGGCCGGATTCACAACTGTAATTTAAATAACATGATAATCATGACTAAAGAAACTAGCAACAAATAAAAATGCACAAAATTATGATTCAGTGAAATAAAATATTTTTTTTGTTGAATTGTGGTTGGAAAAAAACCAAAACAGACAAACAATGTGTCCCACAAATACTACAGCGCATTTCCAATGAAAAATGGACCAAAACAGTTTTTGTGTTTGTTTTTAATATTTCTGTTGAACCACAAATGCAACATCAACGTCATGATTTTCATAGAATTTTTATTTATCATTACTTTAGTCAATTTCATCTTATTTCACTGACGGCTGATTTTTTTCCTTCTTTAATTGGATAATAAATAATTTTCAGGACGACTGTATATGATAATGTTGCCCATTTGAAATATGATAAAACCAAGAAAATGAGTCGCCAGTAATCAGTAACATTTTACCAGCAGTGTAAAAAGTTATGATGTCACTGGCTGGTGAATGGACCTACAAAAATATTAATAAATAAACCCTCCAAAAATGTAATTACGACTGCTGATGTAATGATACATAAATAAAACTGCACTTATACGAAATACTAAATGAGTTTACGCATCACAAACAGGTAGAGAACATTATCGTCATGTTACTGTGTTCATGCCTTTATTCCCTTCAAATGGATGATTTTCACCTGTTTTATACCAAAACACAGAATCCTGCAGGTTCTTTGTGTGTTTGTCTCATAGTGAAAACTACGGCAGCCCTGAGGTCCAAAAGACAGCTACATTTAAAATACCAGCAGAAGATGTGAGACAAAGAGGAATTACATGAACGTCTAACCTGGTCCGGACCGGGTTCAGTTCTGGTCCGGACCGGGTTCAGTCTCCCCGGTAACCTGGTCCGGACCGGGTTCAGTTCTGGTCCGGACCGGGTTCAGTTCTGATCGGGTTCTGTCTCCCCGATAACCTGGTCCGGACCGGGTTCAGTTCTGATCGGGTTCTATCTCCCCGGTAACCTGGTCTGGACCGGGTTCAGTTCTGGTCCGGACCGGGTTCAGTTCTGATCAGGTTCTGTCTCCCCCGGTAACCTGGTCCAGACCGGGTTCAGTTCTGATCGGGTTCTGTCTCCCCGGTAACCTGGTCCGGACCGGGTTCAGTTCTGATCGGGTTCTATCTCCCCGGTAACCTGGTCCGGACCGGGTTCAGTTCTGATCGGGTTCTATCTCCCCGGTAACCTGGTCCGGACCGGGTTCAGTTCTGATCAGTTTCTGTCTCCCCCGGTAACCTGGTCCGGACCGGGTTCAGTTCTGATCGGGTTTTATCTCCCTGGTAACCTGGTCCGGACCGGGTTCAGTTCTGCAGAGTTCACTGCAGTTTCTAGTAACTTCAGAGAAACATGGTGTTTCGTTCAGACCAGTTTGGACCTCTCAGACCAGTTTGGATCTCTCAGACCAGTTTGGACCTCTCAGACCAGTTTGGATCTCTCAGACCAGTTTGGACCTCTCAGACCAGTTTGGATCTCTCAGACCAGTTTGGATCTCTCAGACCCGTTTGGACCTCTCAGACCAGTTTGGACCTCTCAGACCAGTTTGGATCTCTCAGACCAGTTTGGACCTCTCAGACCAGTTTGGACCTCTCAGACCAGTTTGGATCTCTCAGACCAGTTTGGATCTCTCAGACTAGTTTGGACCTCTCAGACCAGTTTGGACCTCTCAGACCAGTTTGGACCTCTCAGACCAGTTTGGACCTCTCAGACCAGTTTGGATCTCTCAGACCAGTTTGGACCTCTCAGACCAGTTTGGACCTCTCAGACCAGTTTGGATCTCTCAGACCAGTTTGGACCTCTCAGACCAGTTTGGATCTCTCAGACCAGTTTGGACCTCTCAGACCAGTTTGGACCTCTCAGACACTCGTGCACATTTCATGGTAGAATTAGAGCTTTTCAGATGAAACTCATGGAGGTTATCGGTTCTTAGAAAGATAAAATATGTAGTTTTGATGCTTCATTCCACCTTAGAAAGTTCGGGGAGGGGATGAAAGGGATCAGTTTACCAGGAATCTAGATATGATTTTCCTAAATGAACTGTTGCCATTTCAGTTTTTTTTCTTTTAACTGACAATCACTGCTGCTGAAACCTATTTTACCTCAATCCACTTCAAAATTATGCAAAGTTATGGACATCGGTTGAAATGACACTTACGATTGAATATATACTCTAAATGTAGAATCGTAAAGCAGAGACATGACAATCGTTACAAATCGTCTCCTCGTTTGCAGCAGAAACTAATCAGTTACAGCAGTGAAGCTCTAACGGGTCACAAACAGTTTCTTGTCAGCATGGATATAATATCACACTTGCATCGGTTTGATGGTGAGAGGAGCAGCTGCAGACGGCCACACTGAGGGAAACGGGGGTTTTTCCATACAGTGAAGCATCAAGTGGAGCCCCCCCGGTAACCGGAGGCCCCACGCAGCCTGCTGTTCTGCGTGTACGTACGGGTGGTGCTGATTGTCTGCAGGATAAAACTCCTGAGAAGGAGACCTGCCCCCCGTCTTCGTAGTAGCTTCGCAGTTTTTCCTGCATGAATATTAAATTAAATTCCGTTCATACTGCAGGGCAGCGACATAGAACCTCCCGGTTTGGATTGTACTGCATTCTTGTATTTGATCTTTACTTGTTCCCACGATGGTCTCGTGCCGCTGGGTTAGCATCTGAAATAATATGGTTAAGAGGTCACACATGCAGAAAACATGAATCCATGGAGCCACGCCCACACATGACATCACGGTGAAGCGTTAACACGTGCAGACATGAGGCTGGAAACATCTGAATGGACAGTAGGGAAGGAAACACACTGAGGAAGCTGCAGTGATGAAGTAACACTAGTGATCAGAGTCTGGTATTGTCCCATGATCGGATAATCACACGGACTTCTGCATTAACAGAGTCGGCCATTTTCTGCCAGCATTTCTTCCTGCCGTTGCCGTGACGACTGTGTTGCTTCTGTCCTGTTCTGTCCATGTTCGTGAATTGCTCATATTTCTGAAGTATCATGGTCTGCTCCTCCATGGTGGAACATGTCTCTGTTTCTCCATGTCTGTGATTGGTCAGATGCTTCAAACCCCGCCCTTTTTATGTGAGCGCGCACTGATCAAGACTGGAAACCCTGGTTGAGTTACCAAGTTGATAACCAGCTTCTAGAACCGTTTATCAAGATGGTGGATGTCTAGTTAAGTTAACCAGGTAGCAGAGAGAAATCCCGGCGATGTTCATCCAGCTTCGTAGTCCAGGACCCTGGACATGTTGGATTACTGTCATACCAGTAAGGAACAGTGATGTGTGTTGCCATAGCAACGGTTCGTCATCACATCCCAAACTGGCTGCCGAGGAAAATCTTTGTCAGCTGACTTGTATCACTGGTCCATGTGTGGCAGGACCCAGGCGGGATTCGATCCCAGGCGGGATTCGAACCCAGGCGGGATTCGAACCCAGGCGGGATTCGATCCCAGGCGGGATTTGAACCCAGGTGGGATTCGATCCCAGGCGGGATTCGATCCCAGGCGGGAATTGAACCCAGGCGGGATTCGAACCCAGGCGGGATTCGATCCCAGGCGGGATTCGAACCCAGGTGGGATTCGAACCCAGGCGGGATTCGAACCCAGGCGGGATTCGATCCCAGACGGGATTCCAACCCAGGCGGGATTCCAACCCAGGCGGGATTCGATCCCAGGCGGGATTCGATCCCAGGCGGGATTCGATCCCAGGCAGGATTCGAACCCAGGCGGGATTCGAACCCAGGCGGGATTCGATCCCAGGCGGGATGGGAGTCTGGGATCGAATCCCGCCTGGGCCTCCTTGCGGAGGGTGGCCTGAGTACAGGTGAGACACGCCCGTTACCTGCGCATGCAGCGAGCTTTTGTGTGGTTTTTACTGCGCGCATGCGTGTCAGCATCCTTTTTGAGCGTGGGAAAATTCAGTTTTGTGTGAAGCTCCACTGCGAAGATGTTCAGAAAAATTTTTTTCGACAGAGCAGATTCTGATTTTACCGTGTTGCTTTCACGGTGAATATCTTCCTCCCTGATGCTTTTAAAGGTAACTGAGATATTCCGTGACGTCGTAGCATGTCAGGTCTTCACATAATTCAGTGAAATGTGCGAGGCGGTCATCCGGTACAGTTGAGACATTGGGCCTCATGCAAGAATCATTCGTACGAACAAATTCGTTCTTAAATGGTTCGTACAAGTGATTTAGGAGAAAATGCCGCATCTACCAATTTTCTCTAATCTTCTGTCAGGCACGTACAAAGTTCCTGACTGCTTCAGACTGGACGTAGGAGTCTTGCACAATCAGTCTGCTGTCATCCAAACCTGGTTTTTCAGTAAACGTCCGTGTTCATCGTTACGTAGAAGCTATTGTGTATTTTAAAATCCAATATAAATTCCACTGCTTACGTAGGCTATCACTCTGCAGTTATGAAGGACATTTTCATGCACAAACTCAGCAACTATGAGACGTTTCCGTTGCAGCCGGCATGTCGGTGAGGGGACGATGGTTTCATCAGTAGAAAGTGCCGTCAGGGAGCTCCACGGCAGATCAAGCTGCTATAAAACTGAAATCACATCTGGAACAGAAAATGATGCAGAGTTCAGGAAGGAGGTTCAGCAACAGTCGCTGCAGCTCTTCTCACGGTCAGACGTGCCGTTCATGACGCCTCGGCGTCGTTATGACATCACACGTGGATGTTTGGGTCTGAGTTTAGAGTTTCACATTTGTACGTGCTTTGTCTGAGAGATGGAGGCTGATGGAGGACGACAGACACGTCCAGCTACACGTCGGCTTTTTATCCAGCTGGGACGAACAGCACGTGTGCGTGTTTGGTATTATTTAGCAGAACGCTGCGCTGTTCTGGTTGATGGAAACTCAAATCAAACATTTCCATCGTATATCGCACCTCTTGGCCTCCATCAGCAGCCTCGTTTTCAGGGACCGTGTTGCTTTCGTTAGACGTCTTTTTGATCCCATTTCTGGATCAGATGAGTTGTATTTTTCCTTCTGTAACAGTGGAACCAGCAGACGCGGCATTTCCAGCTCTGATTTATTCTCACTGCTCGGCTTTTACCTGCTTCATCTCAGATCTCAGTCAGAACCTCCGTCTCTGAATTCGTGAACTTTCTCTCCTCCGTCTTCGATGCCATTTTTCTGAATGAACACCTGACAGTTGTGGGAAGTCGTGTCCTTATATGGAAGTATCGGGGAGGTAATTATGCAGATTTGTAATTCTCATGAACACACGTACGCACAGGTGGGAGCATGTTTACGAGGATCATTTACGCAGTTATCTGAAGTTGAGAGCGTTTGTTGAATCTGACGCGGCGCACTCGTAGGAGTCCACGGTCGGAGAGAAAGGAAGAGAAAATTATGGAAAGAATACGAACATGATGCATGAGGCCCATTGCGTCTCAACTGTACCTGATGCAGAACGCTACTGCTTTGCATGCTGTTCAGCAGGATTTGAAGATTTTAAGTCATAATTAGGCAAAATTAGAACCAATCAAACGTAGTTTTATTTTCTTTTTTTAAACATTTGAACAGTCTGCTCTGACTTGCCATTCTGTTATGATTGCACTGTTATTGTGTTTACACATGTACTGTTGCAGTATCCATTCAATAATTTATTTTTAATATCTTTTTTTAAAGTTTGCCTATGCTGTTGTTGAATTAAATCAAATTGAAAACTTCATAAAGTGTAAAAAAAAGTTGTTAAGTTTTTAATCGTTCATTCCATCAGCAGTCTCAGCTCTCCATCCATTCCAATGGTGTCTCACCTGTACTCAGTCTAACCCGCCTTTCAGGCTGATCCAGGGATTCATGTTTAACATCAGGTGGGAACGGAACCAGTTCATCTCCATCCCAGCCAAACCAGTTCCATCTTTCCACTGGTGTCCAGCGATGTGGTCGAACTCAGGAAAAGCCAGCTTGTTCCCTCCACAGAGATCATTTTTGCTTCCTGTTTCTATCTCCGTCTCCGTGAAAGTGTTTTCCCTCAGAACCATCACAGAAACGCTGTTTTCCTTTAATCCCACTTTAATCCTGCTCGGCCTGTTTTATGTGATTAAATAAAGCTGTTTTCACCACGTTCTGACCAGCACAATGTAATTACTGACCAAAGATGTATGTTTATTTCCATGATATCCACTCCCTGTAGCATTTTATATTTACTCTACTTTGTATTTCTTTTTGACCAAACACTGATTTGTAAAACATTAAAATCTGATTTTTACTTTTGATGTGAGTTTTTATATTCTCTAAGCACAAAACAATTGTGTTTTTGTTTCATGAAAGACTTTTATTTTATTTCAATCCCTGAATTTAATTAGAATTATATGAACAAAGTAAACAAAAAATTTTATTAAATAAACTAAATTATAGATAATGTAAAAAAATTGATGAGTGATGGAAAGCAGACAAACCAAACAAACAATGAAATAAATTGCTTGAATATAAGGAAATAAAATAAAGGCCAGAAGTGGTTAAGATTTACTGGTTAAGGTAAAAGCCAAAATCAAAACATTTTGATATCTGGTATTTTTATGTTATTTATGAAAGAAAATACTATTTTTAGAAAAGAAAAGCTTTTAAAATGTTTTCATCTTGACACGATGCCTGGCCCAGTGAATGAGAACGATTTCAGTTCTGGTGGATGAGCAGCTAGTTTGGAGGTAAAGTAACCGGCGTCCCACCTGGCACTGCTGTGGAAACACTTCACATCAAACATGACTTACTCTGATCATCAGTCAGATCAGACTAAAACATTTACTGTACAGCCTCATTTACCAGCAGGTCAACTCATCATCTTATAAAATCTTATGAGATTTCATCAGTAAAAATTTCAATATGATAAAAACCGATATCGATATTTTCCAACATCACCTTTTAATGCCGATATCGGCTGATACTATCGGGCATCTCTACTTTTAAATGTGATCCATGACAGCTGCTAAATAACTTAAAGGAATAGTCCTCCCACAGAATGATGGTCCTTCATCTTCTCCTCATCCTCATGCTGAGCAAGACTCTGGAGCACTTTTTAATATGTCAAATGCAGCCGGAGGCGTTTCCTCTTCCGGGCCATTTCAACAATAGGTTAATCCAACGTCGCTGCTCTGCTGCACTTTGTAAATCGGAGAGACCCGATTTTCAGATGCTTGTGTGCTTGCCTGCTAACGCCAGCTGTTAGCATCATTGAAGTGCCGGCTACAGACAAACGCGCTACGTTGTTTATTATAAAGTTCGGCCCTTCACTTTATTGAATCGCTTTGATCCACTTCTTCCTTAGTATCACTTCAGCCGGGAATCCATGAAAACTTAAGTAGGGTTGGCGTTTATTCAGTTTACGAAGTGGAGCAGAGCAGGAACATTAGATTCAGCTGCTGTTGAACTGACCCGGAAGAGGAAACGCCTAGAGTCCGGAATGCGTGATGATCCCCTGTGGATGTGATCGCCTTCCTCTTGATAGGCTGCTATGTGTTAATGCGTTTTAACAAGAGTTAAAAAGTTTTAAAAGAGAAGCGGCTGAATGTTTCAAGTTCCAGAAACCGGAACAGGGAAGCGTGATAATCCCCCCATTCCCCCCCGCCAGCAGTTCTACTGAAGTCATTTTATATTTAGAAACTATTCCAAACTATCCTGATGGGCTGTTTTCAATGATCTTCACTGATCCTCTGGGAGAAAAAATACCGCTCAAATAGCCGATATTATAATTATATTATAAAATGTTTATGTTAATATATAGCTATTAAACTATTTAAAAAATAATACAAGTTAAATGACAAAATATTGGCCTAACCAACCACTTTCATAAGTATTGTAATGTCTCCTTGTATGTTGCTTCCAGGTAGATGCTGAATAGCTTTCCAAATCAAATAGTGTCATGAACTCACAGGGCGCACTTCGCAGCAGCTACATGTTCTATCGTTTAGGCTCTAAAAATCTACTAAATGATGTTTCCAGTAAATTCTGGACGCTACCCACTCAGGACACTTGGATTACATTGGACGAGCAGTATGGAGGAATATTGACACGTTTTTGTGGACTTTTATGGAGCTTTTTGGTTCAGTCACTGCTGAACTCCATTATATGAAAGTCTGTGGATACTGAAAACCCCTGTATTTAAAATAATAAAATAAAAAAAAGTGCTCCAGAGTCTTGCTCAGCATGAGGGGGAGTAGAAAATGAACGCACCTCATTGTGTGGGTGTACTATTCCTTTACCTGGATGTGGCAGATGTTTCATTTATTAATGATTCAATCAAACTTAAAATAAAATATACAGATACTTTTCCTTCTAAGGTATTTGTCCCAGATACGGTGAAGCAGAGAGTTTAACACACGGTCCTGAAAGCAAATAGAAATGCTCTTTATTGTAACTCCTGGTTCATCACTCACATCACCATTCATCTGTTACAGCAGCTGCATCCAGATATGAAAACGACAGCAAATATAACGTCATTCAGTGTTCAGTATGTACAGCAGCAGGACCACTTCAGAGTCGTCATCGACGCCTCCGGCCTCACATCGTCTCACCATCACTGACTTATGCTCGCATGAACACCAGCTGGATGAGTCGTCAATCAGAATTTCATTTAAAACCAGTTTTACATGTTTTATTTCATCTTTTTGCAGGAAGTTGGAAACTTAAATAAATGTAGAAAATGTTGGTGCTAGAATTTCAGCTCAGGCGTTTTACTGGCCGCCATGAACAGATCAGAGGCGTCGACGAGCATCCGAGTCGTCCAGAGTGTTAAAACAACTCAATAAAAACAGAAGAAAACACCTCAAAATGTACAAAAAGAGAAACATGGAACAATCTTTGTGTCATGTTGGTGTCAGTCACAGCAACTCACAGCCGGTTTCTAACTACACAAAGCAAATCACAAGAAAGCGTGAAGCTCCTCAGTATCGGTGAACGCGCCAGAATCATCCCCAAAAGAAAGCACGTGGAGAAAGAAAAGAGGAAATGATGTCAACGTAAAGTGACCAATGCTTGCTCACTCTGACTGGACTCCACCGGTTTCTGCTCTGCGGCTTCCCGCCGCCTCCCTCCACACATACGGGACGCTGCAGAGCAGGTGGATCAGGATTTGGTGTTTTTTTCCCTAAAAATCAATGCAATGAAAGTGAATTTAATCTCAGGCAGGTCTGAGCTGCTGGACACGGCTTTAAAGGTGCATTCAGTAAATCACAGGAAGGACGCGACAGACTGCTAGCCTCTAAAATATGAAAAACAACGAGTCATGCTAGGAAATGCTAGCTTGAGCTGTAGCTCAACCAGTGTTCAGCTCATTGTGATGACTCTCTCCGATCCCCTTTCCTGTCCATCTACTGTCTTATAAAGGCCACTAGAGCCCAAAACAGCTGAAAAAAAAGATATGCTACAATTAGCACGTAGCTGTAACGATTAGCTGCTAACACTGTAACGATTAGCATGTAGCTCTGCTGTGTTTAGACTTGAAAAACTGGAATGATTCTCTTTTTTTTGTAAAAACAACTATAAGGAGGGGAATTAGCCAAAGCTCAGTCACGTATATAGCCTGCTAATTTGGAAAAACCCAAACTTAGATCTACAATCTTAGATCTAACATTAAGAAGAAGCTAGAATCATGACGTGTTTGACATCTGTTTTTGTACAGTTAATGAAGCAAAGCCGGAAATAAAAGTGCGTTCTAGTCGTCTCGGAACTCGTTTTTCTGAGGTAATTTTCCGAGGAAGTGACGTCGTGAACTCTGAGATACGAGCTCATAATTTGCAGAGGACCCCCAGCATAGACATCGATAGACCCGCATCTGCGGGTTTGAGACGTGCTGACAGAGCAGCCATGTTGGATCAAACCAAACTGCCGTCAGAGTCAATGCGTGCCTGTTGAGGAAAGTGGTGTTTCTCATGTTCAGACCTGCTGAACCCGGAGAATTTTCAACTGATATATATGTGTATATATATATATATATATGTGTGTATATATATATATATATATATATATATATATATATATGTGTGTGTGTGTGTGTGTGTGTGTGTGTGTTTTATTTTATTCTTTTATTGTGTTGTGTTATTGAAAACCTGTAGGCCTGACACAATAATAAAGTTTAAATCATTCATTTATTAATTAATAAATTAATAAATGAATAAAATCAATGATTAAGTAATTCATTCATTCATTAACTATTGATTCATAACGTATTAATTAACCAATTAATTAAGTATTCAGTCATTAATTAATTTATCAATATTCATTCAATAATATTCACTCAAAATGTATGAAGAATTGATGAATTAATCAGTCATTCATTAATTCTAGATTTTGTTAAGGATGCATATGGATCCATAGCAATACAAAAAAAAAGCCTATAAGGGCATTAAAAAGGGAAAAGGAAAGAAAAAGCGCATAAATAAAATCCAATTTCAGAACTTTACATAAAAGTTAGACCGCAGGTGAAATCCAGTTTGAATCAAGTGAATAAAGTCTGACTTTATTTAACTGAGTTGAAATTGTTTTGGTTCTAAATAAATAGATGTTATCCAAATAAAGTTTTTTCAGTGTCTTGGTAATTGAAATGGTAGAGCCATGTAAGTGCTTATTGTGAAATTTCATTTGACCTTTGACTGGTTTTACATGTGATTAAAATGAGATGTGAGGAGCCTTCATTCATTCTGACAGCAACGGTCTGACCCAAGATGGCCGCCCTGTAGGCACGTCGGCGTAGCGGCAGGCGGCGTCCAATAGTGCATCTATGTATTATTGTCTGTGACCCTGAGATTGTAGATTTAAAGATGGCAGCATCCAGGACCATTGCTGTTTATCAAACCTCTACATCAGACATTTTCTGTTCATAAATTCAGAGTGTAAACAGCATCGAGTTATTATTGAATTTTACTCTCACGGGGGTCTGTTTTTCTTTAAAATGCAGCCTGAATATACAGTATGTTGTTTATCAAACATAGACATTGAAACTGGCTGTTGTTGTCATGGTAACAACATGGTAACATTGTTATGTCTGTGTTATTTTTCTAGCTAGAAATGTGTTCATTTCCAGCTGTTCTAGCTCACAAATAGGCTGTTTTAAAGATGTATATTTTTTCCCAGAGTTTGAGCAACTGGAATGCAAAATACCTGGCAATGACATCACCAACTCGCGTCTGCTCGGAATCCCGAGACAACTGGAACGCACCATAACTTCACAATGAATCTGGGAAACTGTAGGACGACGAGGCTCGTGAGTATTAGCAAAACAAAGTGAGAACAATGTGACATGTGGTGCGTTCGATTGAATTCGGAAGTCGGATTTTTGAGTTCCCAGTTGGACCTGAACGCCCGTCGAAGTCGGATTTCCTACGCGGAAACTCGGGTTTGTCCCACCAGCTCCGACTTCTCCCACTGAAGATGCTGCGCCAAGGTTATCATAGTTAACTAAAACTAATGAAAAAACAAAAACTAACATTGAGAAAACATTTTCAGTAACTGAAATAAAAATAAAAATGTAGTTTTTTAAAAAACGTTAAACTGAAACTGCATTGTGTGTTAACAAAACTAACTAAAATTATTGCAAAAACTCTTAAAAACTAAATCAAAACTAAGCATTTTCCAAAAAATAAAAACTAGCAAACCTGCTGAAAAAACTAACAAAAGCTAACTGAATTGAAAAGTATAAAGTTAGAACTAAATAAAAACTGAAACTAATTAAAAATCCCAAACTATCATAACCCACATCAGCATTTAACTGAACCCGGTAATAAACTTTCATATTTATCCTTGCAGTCATTTACAACTTCCACCAGTCAGTCTGTAAACTGTGAACATGTTTAAAACATTAAATGATGCAACATTTGTAAGTTTTACTGCAAATATTCCAGTAGCTTATGTGGTTTGCCAACGGAAAACGGGGGTAAAAAAGAAACAATTTTGCTCTGTTCTGGTTGAGATTCCTTCAGTTTTTATCTATTATCAAACTGAACGAATACATCTCCACATAAATGTGTTATTAAATGAAAAGTATGAAATGAAGACACTTGTTTTCTTCATCAGGCATCTAATTATTTTTCAGGACATGATATCATAGATATAATTCTGTGTAAACAGTTAGAGGAAGCAAAACAAAGTTTTCCGGCGGCGTCCATATTGCTTTTCCAATTTTTCCCACTTCGACAACACAAATGCGCCGAACTCTTATGTGACGTAATTCCCACCTCCAACTTCCGACCTCCGAGGTTAATCGAACGCTCCAATATTGCCACATATGATGGTTTCAGAACTGTTGAACGTGGATCTTCGATGCTTTGGTGTCCTGACTGTCCTCTTAGCGCTGCTTCACCTGCTAGCTTCCTTCCTTTCAGTAGCAAACACACCATTATCAGTTTCCTTCACCCAGATCAATCGGCTGCTGATGAAAGATGCAGAAATAAGCTGTCTGATAGCGTTTCTGTTGCTTTGTTTCTCGTTAGATGTGTTTGTGATGCATCGCTAGCAGCTTGTACTGCTAATAGCCTGGATGGTGAGTTGGTGGGTTGGTAGGTCTATTTTGGAACTGAAAGGGTTTTTGCACATCAAAGTTTCCCAACATCTAGAAAGTGACAGCTAATTTGTGCTAATTATGAGCTTATAAGTAGCTAACAGGTCTGAGACAGCTATTTTATGCTAATTATGAGCTTATAAGTAGCTAACAGGTCTGAGACAGCTAATTTATGCTAATTATGAGCTTATAAGTAGCTAACAGGTCTGAGACAGCTATTTTATGCTAATTATGAGCTTATAAGTAGCTAACAGGTCTGAGACAGCTATTTTATGCTAATTATGAGCTTATAAGTAGCCAACAGGTCTGAGACAGCTATTTTATGCTAATTATGAGCTTATAAGTAGCTAACAGGTCTGAGACAGCTATTTTATGCTAATTATGAGCTTATAAGTAGCCAACAGGTCTGAGACAGCTATTTTATGCTAATTATGAGCTTATAAGTAGCTAACAGGTCTGAGACAGCTATTTTATGCTAATTATGAGCTTATAAGAAGCTAACAGGTCTGAGACAGCTATTTTATGCTAATTATGAGCTTATAAGTAGCCACAGTCTGAGACAGCTATTTTATGCTAATTATGAGCTTATAAGTAGCTAACAGGTCTGAGACAGCTATTTTATGCTAATTTGACTTATACTCAGGTCTGAGACAGCTATTTTATGCTAATTATGAGCTTATAAGTAGCTAACAGGTCTGAGATGAGATCTCGTTGTTGTTGGCGTGTTCAGAGGCTAGCAATCATCGCACTGATCTAAAACCAAACCAGCTGCATCGGTCTGGTTCGTTTATTACACACCACCTGTGAATCCGGTCCAGCCATGACTCAGCACCTGCTTTTTACTTTTTATACATGAATCAAGGTGTTAAATAAGTTGAATATTGTTCTGTTTGCGGTGCAGACGGAGGTTTAACCTGTTAACCAGATACATTGCTGGTGAGTAATACTTATATTCAACTATAGGTGCTGATGTTTTTACACGTGTACCGTTGTGTTAATGATGAATCGGTTCATTTCATGTTGAAGTGAAACACATCCAGTGGTTTCCCATCATTCTTCTGTCGCTGAAACCTCAGAAAGTCTTTTTCTGTCCAACATTCATGTTCTGTTGATGATTTTTACACTTTCGTTTAGATTTAGTTCGTAACAAACATGCCACTTAAAAAAATAGCTGCACATCATTTGGTCACGAAGCAACTGGAACCGACTCGACGTCAGCGTGGAGGCCGACCGGACGTCGGCCTCGTGTCTGAGCTCGGCTTTTATCGCTGCTCCTCTACGCTGCAAACATCCCTCACAGGCGTGTTTCTGTGTGTGCGGCAGTGGATTCTGCTGAATTAGAGAGGAAAACAAGGAGCGGACGGTTTGATGGCCGTTCTAACCCAAGCTCAGCTGCTTCGGTTTGGTTTCAGGCATCGGGTAAATCCCCAGATTCCCTCACAGCTTCCACCACCGAGCCACCAGGCTCCTCATCCTCCACCACGACTCCTACCAGATACCTGCAACAGCTGCACAGAAGCTTTTTGCACAACCCGTCTTAAAACTTAGACTTGTAGTTCTCAAGACAACTTTTTCCGACCCCTCTGAGACCCATCATATCTAGGCAGGCACAGGTTTTTTTTTCATATCATTTTACGCCCCCTTCAAGTACCAAATAATACAATCTCATATTCATACGAAGCAGCTGAAGCCAGAATGGTGCTTAGGTTCTACAGCTCATGAAAAACAGACCAAGAATGTGTTTTTTGGTTTGGATCTGAGTCTTGGTCTGGAGCTGAACTAGTCCTGGTCTACTGATGCCCCGTCTGAACACTGAGCCGTCATATTTATGTCCTTATTACATCTTTAAAATTTTTGTATGCATATTTTATTCTTATTTTATTGCATATTTCTGTATGTTTTATAAGTACTTGTATGTATTTTTATATATTTGTAGTACTTAATCCATGTCGGGAAGTTGCAAAGTAAGATTTTCATTACACATGAAAAACCTGTGTCTGCAGATGACAAACATCTTGAATGGTGAATCTTCTCATTGACAGAAGCTGATTTTAGCGTGTAGGTGGTGGAGTCCAGCCCTACGTGTCGTATTTTTACCACTGGGTGTCCAGAAACAGAGTTATGACAGCTGGCATTTTAAAAACCCTAATTTGGCATCATCGCTGATTTTCGGCGCACAGGATTCTGACTTAGGATCTCGCCGTTTCTTTCCCTGGTCTGCTGCCATATTTCTCGCCGGCGCTGTACTCGACTGCACATGTACACTCTGAGCAGAGATAGGAAGGAGGACGATGTCTCACTGTCCTTTCTCCCATCTTTTTATTTAGCAGACAATCGTTGACAAATTAATCTTTTGTTGACTATTTTCATTGTAAATTTCTGTTGACAACGTGGACTAATGGCTGCAGCCTGAATGATGCACAGCTGGAATCCTCTCAGTCTCATCCGCTGGTTCAGCTGTCGAGTTTCACCTGTTCACCTGGGCAGCAGTGGACCAGTTATGGCCACATCTGCAGCTTTGTTCGGCCCATTTCTGGCCTGGACTTGCAGTCAGTCACATGACCACAGTTTAATTACTGTAATCTAAGTTTCGGCCAGCAAAGGAAAGAAAATGGAGTCTCACAGTTTGCTCCTTTTTACATCGCAGACATGTTTTAAGTCAGTTATTGAGTTTAATTAGATAAAAACAAAAAGCGTGATGATGTAAAGCCGGTAAACTACAACTGGTTAGTTAGCATGAGCTGTGCTGGTAACATCTACGTTTACCTTCGGCCTGTCTTAAGCTGTGGGGGGAACCAGTTAGCTCGTAGCGTTAGCATCAGCCTGTGCGACCATCAAACCGCCTCCTTGTTTATCTCTTCTGTGCTGGGAAAGAAACACTGTCACTATGACATCATAGCTGGCTAAGCCAATAGGAGCGCTCTGTTTCAGAGTCCGCTCTGGTTTATTTGCTCAGTCTGGAAACTGACTCGGAGTCAGCAGGAATGTTGCTTTTACTGAGGCTCGGGGAGGACTCAGAGGGGTGAAAGAGGTGCTCAGATGATGTGTGGATAGTTTTAGGATGTTTTCAGAGAGATTTAACGGGTTTCTGCAAATAATCAGCTCTGCAACAAACCACTGAGCTGTGAACCACTACAGAAACACCCGGCGGCTTTCCTCCGCTTCACCTTGTGCTCGGGAGGGAGGGTTGTGGTTCAGGACTGAAGCTGGCGTTGAGCAGGTGACGTTAACGTGTGCAGCGGAGCTCCAAAAGCCACGCCCCTCTGCAAACCTGAAGCCGCCTGACGTGGTCTAAACTGAGGTGATGGCGGTGGTGTCCATGCCGGCCGATGATGATGCCGTTCGTCTGGGTTCCTGCCTGCAGATCTGGGCTGGGCAGGGGATTGTGGGTCATGCAGTCCTGGAGGCGTCAGAAGAGACAGACCCTCTTCTTCAGGTCATTCCTCTTCCACAAGGAGAGACGGTCAAAGTCCTCAATGGACATCCCGAAAACACTGAAGAACTCTTCTTGAGAGAGGTGTCTCTGCAGGATGGAGACAGAGAGACAAACCATCAACCTGTTCATCACAGACCTGGTACAGGTGCAGCAGGAGGCGCTACGGTCCAGAGGATGTTAGGAAGCACACGCATCAAACCCATCACACCATATTACTCATAGCCGACAGATGAAATGCATGTACTCATGCGTAGAGTATCAGCATTGTGTTGCAGGTTATTCTCTCGACCTGCAGGTGGCAGTAGAGCTGGTATAGGCTGGTTAATCTACAGCAGGACTGGACCTCTAGAGCGATCTTTCAATTTCTAGAACAAACCCTCCCCAGCACACCCAAATTAAATGGCTAATTCCCTCATGTGCATGACTATCGCTCTGAAGAGGCCTGGTAATTAAATAGAGAAATACGGTGGCCCACAGGGGCAAATGTGCTTCATATACAAACACAACTGCAACAAGAAAATGCTGCATAAACAAAATCAACTGCAACAAGAAAATGCTGCATAAACAAACACAACTGCAACAAGAAAATGCTGCATAAACAAAATCAACTGCAACAAGAAAATGCTGCATAAACAAACACAACTGCAACAAGAAAATGCTGCATAAACAAAATCAACTGCAACAAGAAAATGCTGCATAAACAAACACAACTGCAACAAGAAAATGCTGCATAAACAAACACAACTGCAACAAGAAAATGCTGCATAAACAAAATCAACTGCAACAAGAAAATGCTGCATAAACAAACAACTGCAACAAGAAAATGCTGCATAAACAAACACATCTGCAACAAGAAAATGCTGCATAAACAAACACAACTGCAACAAGAAAATGCTGCATAAACAAACACAACTGCAACAAGAAAATGCTGCATAAACAAAATCAACTGCAACAAGAAAATGCTGCATAAACAAAATCAACTGCAACAAGAAAATGCTGCATAAACAAAATCAACTGCAACAAGAAAATGCTGCATAAACAAACAACTGCAACAAGAAAATGCTGCATAAACAAACACAACTGCAACACGAAAATGCTGCATGAACAAAAATGTTTGCAATAAGAAAATGCTGCACAAACAAAAACATCTGCAATAAGAAAACGCTGCATAAACTAAAACAACTGCAATAAGAAAACGCTGCATAAACAAAAACAACTTCAATAAGAAACGCTGCATAAACTAAAACAACTGCAATAAGAAAATGCTGCATAAACAAAAGCAACTGCAATAAAAATGCTGCATAAACAAAAACATCTGCAATAAGAAAATGCTGCATAAGCAAAAACATCTGCAATAAGAAAATGCTGCATAAGCAAAAACATCTGCAATAAGAAAATGCTGCATAAACAAAAACTGCAATAAAAAACGCTGCATAAACAAAAACATCTGCAATAAGAAAATGCTGCATAAAACATCTGTAACAAGAAAATGCTGCATTAACAAAATCAACTGCAATAAGAAAACGCTGCATAAACTAAAACAACTGCGACAAGAAAACGCTGCATAAACTAAAACAACTGCGACAAGAAAATGCTGCAAAACTAAAACAACTCACAAGAAAATGCTGCAAAACTAAAACAACTGCGACAAGAAAATGCTTTATAAACAAAAACACCTGTAATAAGAAAATGCTGCATAACGAAGACAACTGCAAAAAGAAAAAGCTGCTTATTTTATTTTTATGCAGCATTTTCTTGTTGCAGTTGTTTTTCTTTATGCAGGATTTTTTTGTTGCACGTTTTCATTCATGCATTGTTGTGTTGTTGCAGTTGTTTTTGTTTGTGAAGTGCGTTTGCACCTGTGGGCCACTGTAGAGAAGGGATGCAACCAAAATGTGCAGAATAGTGGCTCCTGAGGACTTGATTTGGGCACCCCTGATGGTTTTTTTGATGGTTTGCTTCAGTTCAGGCAAGTATCTCCTGTTTTCAGAACAACACTGCCAGCCTTTTTGTTTACCAGCTGGAGTTTTGTTTAGGCTTACCTCCAGTCTGGTGCGGTCCACTCCAGGAGGGACTTTACTGCGTCCTCTGTGAGTCACCACCAGCATCTCGTAGGGGTAAATCTACAGACACACAGCAGTGGGGCAGATCAGACACGGCGGCCATCTTTTCTTCCTCAGAACTGATGAGAGCTTCATAGGATTCTTCAAAACTCCCATTTCTAACATTATTGCTGCAGATCGACACTGTTCTGTTCTTAACTTTACATGAAGGGGCCTCTATGGCTACAAAGAGGCTTGAAAAAGAAGCTGAGTGAGATCCTACTTTATAAAGGCTAACCTGACTCGTACCAACAGGGAAGGTCATTGTTCGTCTACTGATCATGTTTTTACAAATGTCCCTGAGAGACGTTCACACTGTCTGTGGGTATCAGTGATCATCATTTCATCTTTACAACTTGGAAAGCAAAAACAGGGCCAAAGACTCACAACAGAAACTGTTTCCACTTTTTCCTCATTTCCAGTTATTTCTGCTACTATTTACCTTCTATCATCACAAACCAACTCCACCTGATTGGCTGTTACTGTCATGGTCCGTGAGGGCTTTTGCTCGTCTTTGTCATGTATCTTTCCATCATGTTTTCTGCTTTATTCTGTAGTTCTCCCCTTTCTGTGTTTGGTTTTAGTTTTCTTCCTGAGAATCCTCTCAGAGCAGAGAGCTCTTAACTTAGTCCAAAAATCCCTAGCAAGGAGTCTTGGCTTAGAATTGTTTTCAGAAGATTCTCAGAGAACTCTGAGCAAAGAATGGACAGAAACTCCTGTCTTAGTGAGGAGGTGTGCTAGGTAGGACCGTAGGCTGTTAATAGAGAGGGACGAACCTTCTGCTACGTCACCCGTTGGTTTCTGAAGAGCTAAAAGTGAAGCCAGGTGGGCATGCTCGCCATCTTGCCATGTCACGTGTGTTGTCACTCCCGGAAAATACTAAAATGGGTAAAGGCAAGGCCGCTTCAAGCCGCGGGCAAATGATTGACAGCTGACGTACTCTGGGCTAAATGCTAACCAAGCTAACTCAAAACTAACAGGAGCTCACAAAGATTAGCCTCCTAAGTGGCAGGTAAAGGTAAGACACGCTTAGACTTGCAATTATCTGACTAAAAACCGCCATTGTGCTGCTCTGCTACAAACTGAGACCTGACTGAGAGCAAACAAGGAGCTAACTGTTAGCCACCGGGCTGCAGGCCGGGCTTCCGGTCTGCCGCATGTCAATCAAAAGGACACGCCCTTAATTATGTGTTATTTCAAGATTAAATAATGTCTAAACGAATGTGTTATAAAAAAATTCACACACCTCACAGTTGACATGAAGGTAAACTTGACCTATTACAGGAAGTGCAGAATTATTAGGCAAATGAGTATTTTGACCACATCATCCTCTTTATGCATGTTGTCTGACTCCAAGCTGTATCGGCCCAAAGCTACTACCAATTAAATTAAGCATATCAGGTGATGTGCATCTCTGTAATGAGAAGGGGTGTGGTCTACATCGATGTTGTATGTGTGTATATATGTATGTATATATATGTGTATACATATATATATATATATATATATATATATATATGATATATGTTGTGTGAGTATGTATGTTGTGAGTATGTGTGTGCCTATACTTATGTTTTTTTTTTTTTATTTAACTTTTTCTTTTTCTTTTCTTTTCACAGTATATATATATATATATATTTTTTTTTTTTTTGCTATTTTGTTCGTAATCTGTGTTGATTTTTAGCGTTGTACTGTTTTGCTTTTTCTTAAAGGGACTTGAGGCAAGATTAAGAAACGAAACTTGCGACTGGCGCTTCAGGTAGCTGCTGCCACGAGCCAAGCCGTCACGGTGCACAAACTGAAACTATGATGCTGTTTACTCACCTTTTTCTCCGTAGTTACACTTTTTTGTGTCTTTCAGTTGATCTGGATCGTTTGCTGACGGCAGAATAATCCATAACAATCGCTTACAGTGTTTGAATTTACCGCGACCGGCTTCGTCCTATATCAAAACAGAGGATGTAGTGTCATGTGACGTCACGTCCGCATGGCAGAGCTGGAAAGCTATAATGTTGTTTACTAAGCTTTTTCTTCGTAGTTACAATTTTATGTGGTCTTTCAGTTGATCTAGATCGTTTTCTGATGGTAGAATAATTCATAACTATCGCTTACAGTGTTTTAATTTAAGGTGACTGTCTTTTTTTTCCTGCATCAAAACTGCGGATGTAGGTCATTTGACGTCACGTCCGCAGGGCAGCGCGGGAAATTCGGACACCGAATTCCAGCGCATTTTGCAGCACACAGCCTGTTCAAGGCAACGGAGAGAAACATGGTGGAAACGTTATTTTTGGTATTTAGCACTTCATCACCCATTAGTATGAAAAAAAGGGACATTCATGTTTGTTTTATTTCAAATTCCTGCCTCAAGTCCCTTTAAATTTGAAAATAATAAAAAATGTTAATCGCAAAAAAAGAGAAGGGGTGTGGTCTAATGACATCATCACCCTATATCAGGTGTATTAGGCAAACAGAATTATTAGGCAACTTCCTTTCCTTTGGCAAAAATGGGTCATAGAGGGACTTGTCAGGCTCCGAAAAGTCAAAAATAGTGAGATATCTTGCAGAGGGATGCAGCACTCTTAAAATGTCCAAGCTTCTGAAGCGTGATCATCCAACAATCAAGCGTTTCATTCAAAATAGTCAACAGGGTCGGAAGAAACGTGGAAAAACCAAGGTGCAAAATAACTGTCCATGAACTGAGAAAAGTCAAGCGTGCAGCTGCCAAGATGCCACTTGCCAGCAGTTTTGCCATATTTCAGAGCTGCAACATCACTGGAGTGCCCAAAAGCACAAGGTGTGCAATACTCAGAGACATTACCAAGGTAAGAAAGGCTGAAAAACCACCACCACTGAACAAGACACAAGCTGAAACGTCAAGACTGGGCCAAGAAATATCTCAGACTGATTTTTCTAAGCTTTTATGGACTGATGAAATGAGAGTGAGTCTGGATGAGGTGGAGGTGGAGGTGGGGTACTGGTATGGGCTGGTATCATCAAAGATGAGCTTGTGGGGCCTTTTCGGGTTGAGGATGGAGTCAAGCTCAACTCCCAGTCCTACTGCCAGTTTCTGGAAGACATCTTCTTCAAGCAGTGGTACAGGAAGAAGTCTGCATCCTTCAAGAAAAACCTGATTTTCATGCAGGACAATGCTCCATCACTGGGCCAAGAAATATCTCAGACTGATGTTTCTAAGGTTTTATGGACTGATGAAATGAGAGTGAGTCTGGATGGGCCAGATGGATGGGCCCGTGGCTGGATCGGTAAAGGCCAGAGAGCTCCAGTCCCACTCAGACGCCAGCAAGGTGGAGGTGGGGTACTGGTATGGGCCAGATGGATGGGCCTGTGGCTGGATCGGTAAAGGCCAGAGAGCTCCAGTCCCACTCAGACGCCAGCAAGGTGGAGGTGGGGTACTGGTACGGGCCAGACTGATGGGCCCGTGGCTGGATCGGTAAGGGCCAAAGAGCTCCAGTCCCACTCAGACGCCAGCAAGGTGGAGGTGGGGTACTGGTATGGGCCAGATGGATGGGCCCGTGGCTGGATCGGTAAAAGCCAGAGAGCTCCAGTCCCACTCAGACGCCAGCAAGGTGGAGGTGGGGTACTGGTATGGGCTGGTATCATCAAAGATGAGCTTGTGGGGCCTTTTCGGGTTGAGGATGGAGTCAAGCTCAACTCCCAGTCCTACTGCCAGTTTCTGGAAGACATCCTCTTCAAGCAGTGGTACAGGAAGAACTTCTTGACTTTTTTTCTTTTTTAAAGACAAATGGTTTCAGCTTGTTCTTACCTTGACAGTTTCGGCTGTCACTTCAGCCTTCATCAGAAGTGGTCGGACTTCCTGGTGTGACGTGTCTATGTAAGCCAGACAGCTGACCGGGAATTCCGACGTGACGTGTCAGGAGAACAGCTCCGACCACTTCTGATGAAGGCTGAAGTGACAGCCGAAACTGTCAAGGGTAAGAACAAGCTGAAACCATTTGTGGCTTTAAAAAAGAAAAAAGTCAAGAAGTATCACACAGAAGACGAGATGAATATTCTGGAGGAGGTACAGGAAGAAGTCCGCATCCTTCAAGAAAAACCTGATTTTCATGCAGGACAATGCTCCATCACACGCATCCAAGTACTCCACAGCGTGGCTGCAAGAAAGGGTCTAAAAGAAGAAAAACAAATGACATGGCCTCCTTGTTCACCTGATCTGAACCCCATAGAGAACCTGTGGTCCCTCATCAAATGTGAGATTTACAAGGAGGGAAAACAGTCCACCTCTCTGAACAGTGTCTGGGAGGCTGTGGTTGCTGCTGCAAATGTTGATGGTGAACAGATCAAAACACTGACAGGATCCATGGATGGCAGCTTTTCAGTGTCCTTGCAAAGAAAGGTGGCTATATTGGTCACTGATTTGTTTTTGAATGTCAGAAATGTATATTTGTGAATGTTGAGCTGTTATATTGGTTTCCCTGATGAAAATAAATTGAAATGGGGATATATTTGTTTATTGTTAAGTTGCCTAATAACTATGTTTGCCTAATAAACCTGATGTAGGGTGATGATGCCATTAGACCACACCCCTTCTCATTACAGAGATTCACATCACCTGATATGCTTAATTGGTAGTAGGCTTTGGGCCAATACAGCTTGGAGTGAGACAACATGCATAAAGAGGATGATGTGGTCAAAATACTCATTTGCCTAATAATTCTGCACTCCCCGTAAACCTAAGATGATTGTTTGAACCAGACTGTAAACATGTTTATTTCTGCTGTGAAGTTGCTCTTTTTAACATGGGAGTCTGTGGGGAGTTGCTCAGCTCTGCAGCCCCTAGTGGATGAAGGGAGAACTACAAAAAATGACTTCCAGGTAGCCTCGTAGCTGGCCACCAGAGGTTGCCGCTTGGGTAGGACTCATCATTTCAAAAGCTGTGATTGGTTGTTCCTAAAAGTTGGATAAAAAAAATGTACTTTTGGTAATGTTGGGCAAAGGATGGCTACTCAATAAACTTAAACACTCTTAATCTTATGAAAACTGTTATTGTAAGAAATATTTTACATAAAAGAAAATGTCTGTTAAATGATTAGTAAGCTACAATTTTAAATTATCCTGAAAAATATGTGAAAACTTAGTAGCACAGTATTCACATAGTGATAGATCTATTGATTTTCTTATATCAACTGCCATGCTGGTATTTTTTTACTTTCTGCTTTAAACATTTCAACTCATTTTGGTATAAACGAGGGTCAAACGGCTCAGCTTAATCAATGTCTGTGATCGCTGACCGGCCATAAGAAGCAGTGCTGGTTGGCTTTCAAATCGACCACAAACCGGTCTGCTAGCTGCTGCTAGGCTGCCTGCTGGATAAATACTGGAGTATCTGGAACGTTCCTTTCTCCATCACTCACAGATATGAAAGGACATGAAAACACACCCCAGGTTCAGAAAGAGAAATTCCCCTTTAAGTTATGAGGCTGGGGTTCGTCACCTTGTGATCCAGCATGCTGGGCAGCGAGTTTCCTCTGTCCATCCTGGAGTCTCCGTTCTGACACATAAACATGGTCTCTGTGGTTAAAGCAGTCATGCATGAAGACCTGCAGCTGGTGCACATGAAGCTCGGCTTACCTGCAGACCTGCAGACAGACACGCAGACATGAAGCACGGATCAAACCTGCAGTTCTGCCATTTCACATCAAAAACGTCTCATCTGAGTGATCAGATCTTATTAAACTGAAGTCGTTTAGACTTGGACTGGAACACAGACGGATGAAAGCTCTCACCTGTCTGAGTCTTCTCAGAGGAGCTGAACTCTGCCGACTGCAGCTGCAAGCAAACACAAAGCAAAAGGTCATCACCTGACTCAAACCGCTGCAGCTCGATGCTGCTCACTGGGGAAACTCACCCGGGACAGGCCGCTCTTGGAGGATGCTGGGAAATACACGGCCTTGGAGGTGGTGGACCCTGCAGAGCAGAGGGAGGTGGACAGTTTGGTATCAATGTGGTGACTGTTTGCAGCAGTTAGAACCGTGCTGCTGCAGGAACGTTGCAGAGCTGTGCTAACTGACCTTCCAGGTTACGTTACTTTATTTCAGGTGGAAAAGTCAGTTAAAATATAAACAGATATGTTGTGAGGGATGTAGATGTCCATCCTACCCTCCACCAGCTGCTTCCTCTGCAGATTGATGAGATCACTATGAGATTTAAGATGGTTTTGGTCATTACTTCACTGCTGCGCGTCTTTTAGTTTGTTTCCACTGATGACCTGGGGCCTCATTTCTAAAGCTTGCTTACCCACAAACCGGGCGAGGAAGTGTGTAAGCAGCTTCTTACAAAAGAGTTGGAATTTACTAAAAAAAACTAGCTTAGGAATGTGCGTAACTTTAAACAAACTACAGACCCACTAACGCACATTTTGGAGACTGCATCACTGCACCACACAACACAAACAGGTGTTCTGCGTTCTGCACAGTCGCCCTGACACGGCGTTTCCTCCACAGCGACTTCTGGAACAGACCTCTGTGACATCATCACCACCTCTGTGACATCATCACCACCACAACAACCTGCTGCATCAGCAGACTCTAGTTTATCTGTGATTCCTGTGACACCCAAATAAAATGTTTTTTCACCAACAAGCAGCTCCACTTCCCTCTCCACGAAATTGTGTTTTATTGTCTTTTCAGTCACCACATTTAAGCTTTAAATGCCTCAGATCAGCTGGTTCATATATATGCAGAAAAATCCATGAGGTGCTTTGAATTGACCATTTATGGTAGAATGTGGGCGTGTAGGGGCGGAGCCAAATTCACCTGCGTAAACTTCCAGGAAGAGTGTGATTTATAAAGGAGAAACTGCTTGGTTCTTTGTGAACGCACGGCTTTATAAATCTGAATATTTCTTGGCGTACGCAAACTCTCGGTTTTGGCCGTACGTACACTTTTAGTAAAAATCCTACGCACAGTTTTATAAATGAGGCCATTAGGTGCTCTCAGACTGTAGGAACCTTTTCGAGTTCCTAGAACATTTTCAGGAACCAGGCCGGTTTTCTTTTTGCGCACATAGAAACCAGGAACCTCTGACCTCAGTTCCTAGAACCTTTTTAGCTCCTACTCCGAGGCAGGTTCTTGAACCTGAGAGCAGTGGGCTGCTATTTAAAGCGCCCGGGGAGTCCGGGTCTGCCGCGCCAAAGCCCGTGACATTAACCACTACGCTACCCACTCCGTACTTCGGGGTACTTCAAGTGTCCGGGTGTACTTCAACAAAAGGTAAACAAGGCAAAGGAAGGGAAAGCTGGTAAGCTAGCTTTATAATAGCTTTGAATAAAAGAGATGGAAAAGCCAAATACAGTTGCAAATTGTGTCAGTACAATCTGCGCCACTTTAGTGAACAAACGCCGGTCCGTCCAAGAAAGTGTCCGAGCGGAGTTTAACAAAAGGTAACAAGACGTTAGTAGAGCAGCTTTCCACCGGGGGGGGGGGGGGGGGGGGGGCTGTTCCATTACATGATATAAATGAGCTTGATGAGGGAAAGCTGGTAAGCTAGCTTTATAATAGCTTTGAATAACAGAGATGAGAAACCGCAGTTTGTATCAGATGATCTGGGGCATAAATTTGTCTCTGTTGCAGACGATTGCGTCACACATGGTTCTTAACGAGGTCCTCCCCCATGTGTGAACGCACACTGATGGGGGAGAATCCATGTATGGTTCGTTCTTTGGTTTTTCTGTTTCAAAATAAAATCGTAAAAACATTGAATAAGACGTGGGGTTGACAGTTAATTTCAAGAACATGTCTATTTTAGTCTGTGATAAATGAAGGTGGGGGGGGGGGGGGGGGGACGCAGCTTAAATTATCCACAGGCAGCAAACCAAACATGCCATCATCCTTTTACTGGTGCACAGTCAGCTGTCTACCGCAACACGTCCACACTCAGTGAAACTCCTCGTTTCCTTCTTTTTTTTTCCTTTTTCTTTTTGAATTAATTTTCAAAAGAAAATGAATTCAGTTTTTGATGTTTAATTCTGTGATCAGTGATGTGACAGGGCTGCATGCCGCTGCAGCAGCACGTGAGCATGAAGTGCAGTTATTAACACTGAGTGGCTGCCTGAGGACGTGTGAATCAGTGCATCACATGCGGGACAGTCACAACCCACTGTTTTACTGCAGTGACATGCTCGTTGCAGCCGCCACTCAACTGGCTGTTTTGCACAATGCTATTAAATAAATGATGTCTTTATTTTAAACACAACTTTTACCCCTATTTTCCATTCCCCCTCCCCCCCCTAAATAAAACAAGTTTGTAATTTTTCTTTTTTTAGTCAGTTGGATTTTATTTCATGTGCTGCGTTTGCTGTGCTCGGAGAACACGGAAAAATGCAACTGCACATGAACTGCTCAGAAGGAGAGAAAAGGTTACCATAATCTTCAACTTTAGAATAAGACCAGATAAACTTCATTGTCCCACGAGGGGAAACATCGGCCCCAACATCGGCCCCAGCATCGGCCCAACATCGGCCCAAACATCGGCCCGAACATCGGCCCAACATCGGCCTGAACATCGGCCTCAACATCGGCCCAACATCGGCCTGAACATCGGCCTCAACATCGGCCCAACATCGGCCCAACATCGGCCCAACATCGGCCCAAACATCGGCCCAACATCTGCCCAACATCGGCCCGAACATCGGCCCGAACATCGGCCCAACATCGCCCCGAACATCGGCCCAACATCGGCCTCAACATCGGCCCCAACATCGGCCCCAGCATCGGCCCCAACATCGGCCCAACATCGGCCCAACATCGGCCCAACATCGGCCCGAACATCGGCCCAACATCAGCCCAACATCAGCCCAACATCGGCCCAACATCGGCCCAACATCGGCCCAACATCGGCCCGAACATCGGCCCAACATCGGCCTGAACATCGGCCTCAACATCGGCCCAACATCGGCCCAACATCGGCCCAACATCGGCCCAACATCGGCCCCAGCATCGGCCCCAACATCGGCCCCAACATCGGCCCAACATCGGCCCAACATCGGCCCCAACATCGGCCCAACATCGGCCCCAACATCGGCCCAACATCGGCCCAACATCGGCCCAACATCGGCCCCAACATCGGCCCAACATCGGCCCAACATCGGCCCAACATCGGCCCAACATCGGCCCGAACATCGGCCCAACATCGGCCCGAACATCGGCCCGAACATCGGCCCAACATCTGCCCAACATCAGCCCAACATCGGCCCCAACATCTGCCCAACATCGGCCCGAACATCGGCCCAACATGTGTGTCTCCGCCTTTAGTTATGCACGGGTGAGGATGGTGATTATTTAAATGAAGAGTTTCTTTGCAAAAGCAGTTAACTCCGTTTTCACTACAATGGACATCACACTGCAACTCACTGACGAATGGATCAGAATGCATTCAGTTTCCAAATAAAAAAAGATGATGATGATGATGATGATGATGATGATGATGAATACATTTGTCGTTGCTGCAGAGACGAATGAAAGCCAGCAGAAACGTCTGCATGTGTGTCGTTATGTCTTTTGTCATACCGGAGTTCTGGCTGCGGTCCGGCAGGGAGCGGGTTTTCCTCCTCAGAGGAGCCGCCGACTTCTCCAGCTCCTCCTTCAGGATGATTTTTCCCAGATTGGACTGAATCTGACAAACACAGAAGCAGCTTAGATGAGCTCATCACCAGCTTTTATCTTATGGTTTATTGTATTGTACTGTATGCAGCGTGGGGGGGGGGGGGGGGGGGGGTCATCTGTGCCGTATGTCCACATGCGGCACACTTGACAATAAAACTGAAGTTGAGTTGAGCTGAACTTCTCCCACCTTGTTGAGTTCTTGTTTCTGAAGCGCTCTCAGTCCCCACAGTTCATCATCCAGCTCTCCATCCTCCTCCTCTTCATCCTGCACATCCTTCTTCTTCCATTCTTTTTCTGTGGGGAGGAGAGGAGACAAGGAAAGGAAGCAAGGAAGCAGCCTGATGATCATGTCATGCAAAGAAGGATTTACACCTGCAAAATCTCACCGCTCTGATACACTCTCCAGGTAGCGTGAGCTTTTTAATTTATTACAGCGTGTATTTGTGTGTGTGTGTGTGTGTGCGTGTGTGTGGGTTTGGATCGTACCAATCACAGCCAGGGAGGGGGGGCAGGGCCAGTAGTCCGTCTCGATTTTGGAGGGCTGGTTTGGATCTGGAGGCTGAGCTGCCGGGAACTTTGAGGACTCAATGATCAGATCTTCGATGTGTTTCCCCTGAGGAACCGCCGGGGACGACACGTCTGCACGCACACACACACACACACACACACACTCGGCATGTTAAAGCTGATTAAACACCATGAACTCATGCATGCTGGTTTACGGGACGGGGGCTGCAGTTGACCCACTTTCAGTGTGCAGACTTTAAGTCCAGCTACAGACGGCCGTTTCATTTACAGTCATCCTCAAAATGATTCATACCCTCCAACTACAGAAAAGACTAAATTTACGATAATAATTCAAATAACATAAAACTAAAGAAACTAATAATAAATAAAATTTACAAAACTATAATTTAGAGAAATAAAATATTGCTTTTGAAATGTGGTTGGAAATAATAATTTTAAAAAACAAAATAAATGTCATGATTTTCAGAATATCTATTTATTATTACTTATGTCAATTTGATCTTATTTCACTGACAGATTATTTTTTTTCCTTCTTTAATTTGAGGGTATGAATACAGTAATTTTGAGGACGATTGTATGTAAATCAGAAATTGGAGTTCTTTTATTAATGAAAACACTGATGACTTACCTTGTTTGTAGATGGGGGGCTTCTTGTAGATGTTAGTACCATTTTCTGAAAAAAAGAAAAGCTTTAAGTTAAAGTTTATGGTCCATTTTCTCCACCTCTGTTTATATAAGCCTTGAAATACTGGAGAGGACATGTTGGACAGGGTTTATCAAACAATGTCATTGGACCACATTTATCAATCACCTTTCAAAAACCGTCACACTCTATATGTCCTTGGACGGCGTTTATCAAACACTGTCCATCCAAAAACGTCACACTATATGTCCTTGGACCGCGTTTGTCAAACACTGTCCATCCAAAAACCATCACACTCTATATGTCCTTGGACCGCGTTTATCAAACACTGTCCATCCAAAAACCATCACACTCTATATGTCCTTGGACCGCGTTTGTCAAACACTGTCCATCCAAAAACCATCACACTCTATATGTCCTTGGACCGCGTTTGTCAAACACTGTCCATCCAAAAACCATCACACTCTATATGTCCTTGGACCGCGTTTGTCAAACACTGTCCATCCAAAAACCATCACACTCTATATGTCCTTGAACCACATTTATCAAACACTGTCCATCCAAAAACGTCACACTATATGTCCTTGGACCGCGTTTATCAAACACTGTCCATCCAAAAACGTCACACTATATGTCCTTGAACCACGTTTATCAAACACTGTCCATCCAAAAACCGTCACTCTCTATGTCCTTGGACCGCGTTTATCAAACACTGTCCATCCAAAAACCATCACTCTCTATATGTCCTTGGACCGCGTTTATCAAACACTGTCCATCCAAAAACGTCACACTATATGTCCTTGAACCGCGTTTATCAAACACTGTCCATCCAAAAACGTCACACTATATGTCCTTGGACCGCGTTTATCAAACACTGTCCATCCAAAAACGTCACACTATATGTCCTTGGACCGCATTTGTCAAACACTGTCCATCCAAAAACCATCACACTCTATATGTCCTTGGACCGCATTTGTCAAACACTGTCCATCCAAAAACCATCACACTCTATATGTCCTTGGACCGCGTTTATCAAACACTGTCCATCCAAAATCGTCACACTATATGTCCTTGAACCGCGTTTATCAAACACTGTCCATCCAAAAACCGTCACTCTCTACATGTCCTTGGACCACGTTTATCAAACACTGTCCATCCAAAAACCGTCACACTCTATGGCCCTCATTTATCAAACGATCGTACGACGAAAATCTGTGCGTACGACCATTTCCACGCAAGACTCGGCATTTATCAATTTGAACGTGATCGTAGGATACGATCTCACGACAGCTCTGAGTTCGTGTACGTGAGGGTTTGCAGCAGCGCAGCAGAACATGAAAATATTTATTTACCAAACCGCAAACTGTCATTTAAACATAAGTATTCACATGTCAACACTAAGAATGAACCCATTTGCAAAGAAAAGGAAAAAGGGAATGTAGAGGAGTCACGTGGGCGCAGCGAACAGGATGGCAGCTGGTTAGACGCTCTCTGTCTCCCGACCTTAGTTTTGAGTTATTATTACTGTGAGTGGCTAATATTTTCATATACTTCTTCCTCCCTTACGTTATCGAAAAGCTACTGACTGTTTGGTGTGGAGATATCACGTTAGAAGTCTCAAATGTCTTCGAAAAATCGTAAGAACATGGCAGCACGCAACAGCCCTACCACAATATGGCGAAGAGCAAGGCCAAAGCCAGGGTTCCACAAATGATGCCAACTTGCTAACTGAAGTTCTCAAAATAAGCGGTACATTACAGACTGTCGCTGCTGACATTGTTACAATTAAACAGACGACATCTGAGCCGAAGACAACCGTAGGAGAATTGCAAGTTAGGGTAAAAGAAGCTGAGAGGCGTATTTCAAGCCTCGAAGACACCACTGAGGAACTGCGAGCGGATGCCGGCAAGAGAGGTGAACTCGTAGAAGCAACGTGGGAACGCATTCAAGTACTTGAGAACCATAGCAAACGCAACAATATAAGAATAATCGGCCCAAAAGAAACCACCGGCGTTGATGGGACACTTGCGAGCAGCGTTCGGAAGATGCTGTCGGAGGGGCTCGGTATTAACGTCAAAGACACCGAGTTTGAGATGGAGAGAGCCCACAGGGCTCTAGCACCATTGCCTGATCCGGGCAAACCCCCGAGACCAGTGCTGGTCCGTTTTCTGCGACAATCAGCGAGGAGAAGGTCATCAACGCAGCTAAAGAGAAGCGAGGCTTTGTATGGGAAGGATGCCGACTGTCCGTGTTTCCAGACATGACCAGAGAGCTGGCTGAGAAGAGAAAGGCGTTTACTGCGGTAAACGAAAGCTACAGCAGCGCGATGTGAGGTACACTCTGGCTTTCCCAGCAACGCTGAAGGTTAAGTGGAATGGGCAAAAATATGGCTTTTAAATCACCATCAGCAGCAGAAAAGTTCTTCAATTTCAGCAACGAAGATGGAAACGAGGAGGAGATTACTGCTACCGAATGAGGAACCACTTCGGAGCCGCTCAAAAGATGCGGATGTTTCTGTCGGGGGAGGAGGGGGATCGGACCGCCTGTCATCCGTTATAGAAAGAGAGAGAAAGGCGCTTACACGGACATATAAAGGTTTTTTTTGTTTGTTTTTTGGCTTTGTTTCAAGTTTCTCCAAGAGCAGGTGTAGTAGCGTTTCTTTGTTTCTTTGTTTTTATTACGTTGAAAATGTTCTTTTTCTATGCCAAAAACTTTTTCTGGCTGGTGGCACAAGTCTTGGGGTTCATTTTAGAGGGAAAGAAAGGGAATATGTTTGTTTACAATGTGAGTGTACAGGCAATAGGCATATTGTGATTTTTCCATACAATGACTGGGAAACATGTTAAGTTAATTTCTTGGAATATTAATGGGAGTGGAAGTCCTGCTAAAACACAGAAAATATGGTCTTATATAAAAACAAATAAAGCAGACATAGTTTTTCTCCAGGAGACTCATTTGAATTTGGGAGAGGAGTCGAGATTTAGAACAGGGTGGGCAGGTTACATGTTTTATAGCTCCTTTTCAAGCACTCGAAATGGTGTAATGATTCTTGTTAAGAGAAATATCCACTTTGTGCTGAAGAAAGAATTTAAAGATAAAGAAGGAAGAATAATATGCATCCAGGCTATGATTGAGGGCATTCCGATGACCCTCTGTAATATCTATGCGCCAAATAAGGAAGATCCAAACTTTTTTCATGAGGTAAACAGAATCCTTGGGGAGATGGATGGACAAATAGTGTTAGCAGGTGATTTTAACGAAGTTATGGATCCTTGTCTCGACAGGAGCTCTTATAAAAAGTCCTCTTTGCACAAAGGGCAGAGCAGGGTTCATATGTTAAAAGATGAAGCAGGTTTGATTGATGCATGGAGGTTGAATAATCCATCCAAGAGAGAATACACATTTTATTCTCATTGTCACAAGTCTTACTCCAGAATTGATATGTTTTTAGTTTCAAATTCTTTGATTAATAATGTGACAAGCTGTTCCATCAAAACTATTGCGCTTACCGATCATGCTGCCATTGAAATCAGTTTTAAACTAGGTGAAGAGAATAGGAAGGGTTATAGGTGGAGAATGAATGTTTCCCTATTACAAGATAAGCTATTTAATGCATCACTTAGAGAGGACCTTAAAACTTTTTTTGAATTAAATTTGGGAAGCACAAAGTATATTGAAAGTGTTTGGGAAGCCTCCAAAGCCTATGTAAGGGGGAAGCTTATAGCATATGGAACAAAAAGAAAAAGGAAAGCTTGCAAAAAATACAGGAATTGGAGACAGAAAGTAAATTAAAAGAAAAGAAGTTGTCAGAAAACTATTCTGAGTTATTGTATCGCAGCATTTGTGGGTTAAAATTCCAATAAATGAAATTTATCAAAGAAAAGTGGCATACTCTTTGTTTCGTTTAAAAACTAACTTTTATGAGGGAGGGGAAAAACATGGGAAAATATTATCAAGACAAGTTAAAAAACAAGATTTCTCAAGTGCTATCCCTGCTATTAAAAAAGGAAATAATTTGTTAACTTCTACGACAGACATAAATGGGGCATTTAAACATTATTATGAAACTTTATATTATTCCTCTTCTGTATCTGATGTCAAATTTCAAGAAGCATATGAAACATTCTTTTCAAAACTTAATCTGCCTAAACTTTAACAGGAACAAATCGATTTGCTTGATTCTCCTATGACTGAGGTGGAAATTAGAAAAGCAGTTTCACTGATGAAAAATGGGAAATCCCCCCGGTTACGACGGATTACCTGCCGAGTACTACAAAACTTACAGACATCCTTGCGCCAGTTTTACAAAAAGTGTTTCAGGAAGCTTTTGGAAGGGAACACATCCCTCCTACTTTTAATGAAGCACTTTAATATCTTTGATAACAAAAGACAAAGATAGTACAGACCCAACAAATTATAGGCCTATTAGTTTGCTTAATCTGGATTATAAAATACTTACAAAAGTGCTGGCCCTGCTTTTACAAACAGTTTTGAATAGTATTACACATCCCAACCAGACGGGCTTTATGAAAAGACGATCTTCCTCTGATAATATTCGAAAGTTGTTACATTTAAAGTGGTTAAGTCAGTCCCAAGATACCAGTTGCAGCCTTCTCCCTTGATGCGGAGAAGGCGCTTGATAAAGTTGAATGGCCTTTCTTTTTCTCTGCTTTATCACATTTTGGCTTTGGTCCGAATTTTACTAAATGGGTTAGAACACTGTAGAAAGAACCCAAGGCGGCTGTGGTCACAAATGGCATAATATCACCTTTTTTTAGCTTATCACGTGGGACCCGCCAAGGGTGTTCATTAAGCCCCCTTTTGTTTCTTATTTTTATAGAAATATTAGCAGTGAGCATTCGATTAAATAAAGAAATAAAAGGAGTCTTATGCGGTCAACAACAAAACAAGTTACTTTTTATGCAGACGATATTTTAGCTACTATTGTTGATCCACAAACTTCCTTACCACATTTAATGGACACTATACAGTCTTTTTCAAAAGTATCTGGATATACTGTCAACTGGAGCAAGTCAGAGGCCATGCCATTATCCTCTCATTGTTTCTCATATATGTTGGAAAAGTTTAAATTTAAATGGGTACCTAAAGGAATGAAGTATTTGGGGATTAAACTCAGTTTGGATTTGGATGAGCTTCTTCATTTAAATTTTAATCCAGTATTGTTAAAAATTAAGACAAATTTGGAAAGCTGGCAAAAGTTACATATGTCTTTGTGGGGAAAAATTTATATTATAAAAATGATGGTAGCTCCACAGTTTCATTATGTAATTATGATGTTACCAATTGAAATTCCACCTACCATCTTTAAACAATATGAAAATTTGATAAAACAATTTTTATGGGAAGGAAAGAGATCAAGAATCAAACTGAGCAATTTGTACAAACCTAAAGAAAAAGGTGGCCTAGGACTACCAGACGCAAATTTGTATTACTTGTCTTTTGAAATGGCCAAACTGATTAAATATTGGGAAAACACCGGAGCAAGAACAGGAATGGTTAAATATTGAAGAGGAATTGTGCTCTCCGTTTGATCCTAAACATAAGTTGTCCCAGAAATCTGATATCACAAACCCAATAATTACCCATTCTGGTCGTGTATGGTTAATGGTGCATAAAATTCTAAAGCTCCAACACCAAGCGCAAAGTTATGCATCCCTTTGGAATAATTCATATCTCCTCATTGCTAAGACAACAGTGTTCTGGAGGCAGTGGCATTCCAGTGGCATATATACTATTGAAAACCTATACAATAATGATGGGCAATTTCTGTCTTATGCTGAACTTGTTAATAAATATAAACTGAAGGAAAAGACAACTTCTGGAAATATTTACAGATGAGACATTGTGTGACATCCAAATTTAAGAAGGGTGGTGAAAATATTATTGTACAATACATGAATCTGCCACGGGAGCGCCAACAGCTTCACAGTTTTATAAACTCTTAAATGATAGTCGTAGCAATGATTCGGTAAATATTAAACTTTTATGGCAGAAAGATCTGAAAACAGAATTTTCAAACGAGAGATGGTCAAATATTTTGTTGGACAATGGGAAATATGTAAAAGAAGCCAGAAGCAAATGTATACAATATAAACTGTTGCACAGATATTACCATACCCCAGTCAGGCTACATAGCATGAAACTCATGTCTGATAACCTCTGTTGGAAATGCAAAAGTGAAGTGGGGACATTTTTGCACTGTTTGTGGGAATGCTTTTACATAGCCCCATTTTGGGGCAAAGTTATAAAAGTTTTAAGCCAGTGGTCCAGCTCGCAGATACCTGCAACCCCTGAACTGTGCTTATTGGGAGAAAGGTCCCAAATTCCTAAGGTTCCTCAGCGAGTCTTGAACATCTATATGATCGGGCTGGTGACAGCATCCAGGATTATCTTGAGACATTGGAAAACCACACAACAGCCTGAACTCAAAGAGTGGATTGATGCTATGACAGAGACAGCCTCGTATGAGTCTATGCTTTATAAACTGAAATCCAATATGGAGGACACAGACAGTAGCTGCGTTTACATGGACCCAAATATACCGATTGCTTTCGGTTTAAAAGCTCTTTCGGAATTAAAATGATCCATGTAAACGCCTCTTTCCGAATGAAAAGCGCCAAACCGAATGAATCTTCTTTCGGTTTCACAGGGGTAGAATATTCCTTTCCCCAAACCGAACGGGGTATCATGTAAACGCTGAATCGGAAAGTTGTGAGGTTGCGCTCTTACAGCGCATGCTTCGACGAGACGTCAACGTGAAACAAGTGACGTTTCCTCACTTTGACAGATGGCTGTGAACGACGTAATTCCCTGGACAGCGAGAAAGTTTGTTTTTAACTCAAACTCCGTCTCTACAGCTTTTCCTCTTGGTTGTTTCCAGTAGGAGCTCATGAGGATCAGCTGCTGCTTCATTAACGTCCTGCAGAAACCACGACTGTGACGATCAGCTGTTTGTAGACCTCCGTCTTTAATAAATAACGTGATTTACATCATTCTGCGCATGTCAGACAGGATTATTCTGAATGAATATTGGCGCATGTACACGCCAGATCAGAATGTATTAGTTCCCATGTAAACAGCTGCCCTAAAATCCTCAACCAGAATGATTTCAATCCGAAAGGGAAAAAAGTCTCCATGTAAACGTGGCCACTGATTGGGATAGTTTTTGGTGTTTTCTTAAAACACCTCAAAATACTGAGATCTCTCATAATAAGGAAAATAAGAACTTTGGGCTGAAATCTGTGACTTGGTCTGGACTGTTTTTATTTCCAGTGGATTGTAGGAAAGTGTTTGAGGACGTTTAATAACATTTGTACCTGTAACAAATATCTGTAAGGGGGGGGGCAGCCAGCCTGTTTTTTTGTTTTTTGTTTTTGTTCCTGTCATTATTGTCTTGCAAAGTTTTTTTGTGTGTGAAAATTAAAAAAACAATAAAAACTTAAATGACAAAAAAAGAAAAAGGGAATGTAGAAAGTATTCCCAAAATTACAAAAATAGCTGTGACTGAATTTAATTCTTCCATTTATCTCAACAAATTATTGAAATCATTAACATATAGTTCTAGGAGACAAGTGCTTTGCACTGTTCGTGCATCTCCTCATCCCGCTGGTAAAACTGCCACATAGGAGCGGAGGTAGGTATCAGTACGCACACATGCCCAGGTGGGGCGCTGCTTCGGGCTGCAGGAAGGCAGGTGGGTGTCGGACGGTCCGACTCGGACTCGGCGGGATGAAACGCTGCTTTAGACTCTGAGAAAATCTACAAAACACTCCTGTGCAGTGCTGCGCATCGCTCGGACCGCTGGAGAGTTTTGATGCGCAGGAAAAGATGCGCCCGGAGCCGCTCTGCAGCCCCCGCTGGGCTATATGGAGGAGACCGGAGCTGATCCGTCATTTCTAATAAGTAATCAATACTTTAAAGTTGTATAAGTGCTGCAGTCAGTAGACTGTTCCTTAGTTTTGCAAATGCAAGTTATATTTTTTCTGTCCCCTTTCTGGGTCAGGCTCGGATCCGACCGGCATCCACCTGTCACCTGTTAGAGCGCAGCGGTTGGACTCATGACGGGGGGGGACATCATCTTTTGGTGGAAAGTTTAATATTGGACCACTTTTTCTTGACCCATTGGCTAAAGAATTGTGACGTTGCCATCGGATGTGGCCTATTATTAAATTTCATAGCTAATAAAACGAATAAACCATATAATCCAGGCCTAGACTGAGACTTTTATTAATATCTCAGCCATTCACACCGGTGAGGCTGACGATCCTCCTCCGTGCAGCGTTTTTCTGCACGTCTCTGTCTCCGGTTTTTAAGCTGCCAAACACCTCTTTAATCTTTGTCACTTCACAAATGAGGAATTCTGTCTTGATCCCCCCAAAAGTTTCTTTTCTGGCAGAATCTCTCCTCTCCACGGTTCAACCTCGCTGGGTGAAGCCTCATCATTATGCATGTTTAAGGGCGTAACCGTGGGCGTGACATTTAAATGACGATGGATTTCAGCTGTGGAATTTATCAAGACTCTTTTGTTCGTACGACGAGATTGGACCGATACTAACGTTTTAATAAATCACACGTGGGTCCAATCGTACGACCATTTTTTATGTTCAGATGTGCGACCAATTCTACGATCGTTTGATAAATGAGGGCCTATATGTTCTTGGACCACGTTTATCAAACACTGTCCATCCAAAAACGTCACACTATATGTCCTTGGACCGCGTTTATCAAACACTGTCCATCCAAAAACGTCACACTATATGTCCTTGGACCGCGTTTATCAAACACTGTCCATCCAAAAACCATCACACTCTATATGTCCTTGAACCGCGTTTATCAAACACTGTCCATCCAAAAACGTCACTCTCTATATGTCCTTGGACCGCGTTTATCAAACACTGTCCATCCAAAAACGTCACTCTATATGTCCTTGGACCGCGTTTATCAAACACTGTCCATCCAAAAACGTCACTCTCTAAATGTCCTTGGACCGCGTTTATCAAACACTGTCCATCCAAAAACCATCACACTCTATATGTCCTTGAACCGCGTTTATCAAACACTGTCCATCCAAAAACCATCACACTCTATATGTCCTTGGACCACGTTTATCAAACACTGTCCATCCAAAAACCATCACACTCTATATGTCCTTGAACCGCGTTTATCAAACACTGTCCATCCAAAAACGTCACACTCTATATGTCCTTGGACCGCATTTGTCAAACACTGTCCATCCAAAAACGTCACTCTCTATATGTCCTTGGACCGCGTTTATCAAACACTGTCCATCCAAAAACGTCACTCTCTAAATGTCCTTGGACCACGTTTATCAAACACTGTCCATCCAAAATCCATCACACTCTATATGTCCTTGAACCGCATTTATCAAACACTGTCCATCCAAAAACGTCACACTTTATATGTTGTTGGACCGCATTTATCTCTGATGGCAGCAGCTGTGGCTTTGTTTTCATCTACTCCTGGAATGTCTCATTTGCTTCCGTCCAGAGTTGCCTTCATTTTTCTCCAAGATCGTATAGTGATGAAGGGAGAGTCCAACCT
Source organism: Atherinomorus stipes (assembly GCA_023101725.1). Classification (NCBI taxonomy): domain Eukaryota; kingdom Metazoa; phylum Chordata; class Actinopteri; order Atheriniformes; family Atherinidae; genus Atherinomorus; species Atherinomorus stipes. The sequence continues at coordinate 70,964 of JALJCO010009524.1, read as the reverse complement.
CCAGCACATCCCAAAGATTCTCCATGGGGTTCAGGTCTGGCCTCTGTGGTGATGATGATGTCTCCTGTTCCCTGAACCACCCTCTCACAATTTGAGCCGCATCAATCCTGGTTTGGTCATCTTGGAATGTGGCTGTACCATCAGGGAAGATGGAATGACCTGCTCATTCAGTATATTCAGGTAGTCAGCTGACCTGAACCTAGACCTGGACCAAGACCTGGACCAAGACCTGACCAACTGCAGCAACCCAAGATCATAGATTTCCCTCACAGGCTTGTACAGTAGACCTGATGCGGCATCACTTCATCCTCCTCTTACCCTGATACTCCATCACTCTGGACCAGATCTGGACTCATCAGATCACATGACCTTCTTTCATGTATCCAGAGTCCAGTCTTTCTACTCTCTAGCAACCTGAAGTCTTTTTCTCCAGTTAGCTTCACTGATTAGTGGTTTTCTTCTGGCTCCACTGCTGTTCAGTCCCTTCAGTTTCTTCACAGTGTTCATGCTGAAATGTTCTTACTTTCACTATCAAACAGCCCTGAGTTCTACTGTTGTTTTTCTTCCATCTGATCTCACCAGATGTTTAAGTGATCACCATCATTCAGGATGCTTCTCTGACCCCATTTCTTCCTGGAAGACAATGGTTCCCCTCCATCCTATCAGTTTTTAATAATGGGTTGGACAGTTCTAAACCAGGTTTAGTTTCTGCATCTCCTGAGATATTTTCTCTACTTGATGCCAATAATCTGACCCTCCTGGAACAGAATAACACATTTTCCACAACCATATGTGGTTATGTCAAGAGTGGTGTGCAGGTTGGATTTGAGAAAAGAGGCAGAATATACACACAAAGAAAGAGGTTTTTACCGGGCCGGTGGAAGTGGTGCAGGGTGCTCTTGATACCAGAACTCTGAGTGGTGGGTGTGCTCGCCATGTTGGGCGTTGGCGGTGTGTGTGTGCTATGAGTCCTGCTGCTCTGGATGGTGGAGCTAGGTGAAGAGCCTCCAGGGGATCGGTTCTCCAGCCATTCCCTGGACTCCTTGGACGAGATCTGGACAGACAGAGGAAGACAGGCAGGTCAAAGCCTTGCTTAACGGCTGAGGGGAAATGTTGAGAAAACTACCCCCTCACAGGGAAACTCAGAAAGGACAACTAGGACTACATGAACCTGTACGACCTCGCTGGGAATTACAGGTTGCATGAGTGCATCCGCCACCAGTATCAGTACAACCCTGTCAGAAATCAGTGTTTTGATGAAAACTAAAACCATCTATGAAGTCAGGGTGACCATTAGAAGCTAATAAATGGCCAGATGGACCTTTTAAAGGAGCCTGTAGGACTTCAGTGAATCACTCAGTCCATCAAATAATTAGTGATATCTTCTAACCTATAAATAAAACCACTTTATGCATATGGTGGTGATAAGTTCTAAGTTTAAACTTTTTCCTTAAAGGAATAGTACACCCACAGAATGATGTCTTCATTTTCTACTCACCCTCATGCTGAGCAAGACTCTGGAGCACTTTTTTAATATCTCAACTTTCATATAATGGAGGTGACCAGCGAATGAACCAAAAAGGTCCATAAAAGTCCACAAAAACTTGTCAATATTCCTCCATACTGCTCGTCCAATGTAATCCAAGTGTCCTGAGTGGGTCATTTAGTATGATTTTATAGCTTTAACTGTACTACATCTAGCTCCGGCAAAGCACGCCCTTGCGAGTTCACGACACTACGGAAGCTGCGACAGTTGAGATCATGCGTTCTTTCTTTCTTTGTTTTAAATCAATATCCAACCCCTCTCGTGTTTGTAAATACAAACTGCAATGTAGGCTCTAAAAATCGACTAAATGACGTCGTTTCCAGTAAATTCTGGACGCCACCCACTCAGGACACTTGGATTACATTGGACGAGCAGTATGGAGGAATATTGACAAGTTTTTGTGGACTTTTATGGACCTTTTTGGTTCAGTCGCCAGTGAACTCCATTATATAAAAGTCGGTGGATAATGAAAACCCACCGGATCTCCGGCTGCATTTGAGATATTAAAAAAGTGCTCCAGAGTCTTGCTCAGCATGAGGATGAGGAGAAGATGAAAACACATCATTCTGTGGGTGTACTATTCCTTTAAAAACCTGAAAATGCTCCTAAAGGGTGAATTTCACAATCAGATGAAGGAGTTTACACTTCAATCTAAAATTCTTTATCATCACTTGATCACCTCTCCAGTGGCAGTGAAGACATCTTAAAGGATGTTTTGAAGAGCCTGAACAGGAAGGAGCCTCACAAAAGCTCCTTAATGACCAAAAGAAACAGTCAATGAATCAAAGAAAGTCAAAATAAAGCACGTGTAAAATAACTTGCATGTGTGTACCATTTATTAGCACATACTGTCAGAATTACTTCAATGCAAAAGAAATCCAACACAGGCCAGAGTACAAGCCTCAGTTTATAAAAAGAAAAAAAAAAAACTATACTTCATTAATCCCAATTAGAGAACCAATTAGGAAATTCATTCTCTGCATTTTAACCATCTCAGATTGAACCAGAGAACAGTGGGCTGCTAGTTAAAGCGCCCGGGGAGCAGTTGGTGGGGGTTAAGGCCTTGCTCATGGGTCCACAGTGGTTTACCTGAGTGTCATGTCAGGGACGTGACATTACCACTACGCTACCCACTCCCCCATAATTTTTTTTCCATAAAATGATGGAACAGGTCTTACAAACCGTCAAATATAGTATGTTTTCGGTGTTTAAGGGTTTATTATCTTCAACCCTCATGTAAAGACATCTAGTAGATCCCTTTCTAAGACTCATGTACCCACAGAACATCTGTTTGAGTTCCTCACACCACCTGAGATTAGTATTACAATTTTCTAAAAGACTTCATGAGGAAGACTTTTGAAAACATCTTTAAGACTATATCTCCCCGAACATCCAAACTTACCACTACGATGCATTAAAGTGCTGATGGCACGACCTTAACTTCCAGTAACTTTGCCATACAACACACCAAGACAAAATCAGTAGTTCTGTGCAGTTAGAAGTTAATCAGACGTGTATTTACGTAAATATCCGATGTTTAAGAGATGCGCTAAGAGCAGCTAGGTCTTTGTTAGCAAAACTTAGCCTCTTTGACGTGATGTCAGTGAGATAAATGGTAAATGGACTGTACTTATATTGCGCTTTTCCAGTCATACTAACCGCTCAAAGCGCTTTACACTACATATCACATTCACCCAGTCACACACACATTCATACCCCGATGGGCACATCGGGTGGCAACTTAGGGTTCAGTGTCTTGCCCAAGGACACTTCGGCATGTAGCCTGGGAAGCCTGGAGTCGATCCCACAACCCTCCGGTTGAAAGACAACTGCTCTTCCACCTGAGCTACAGATAAGGAGTTATGGTCGGCTCGTTGGTTTCAGTGTATAATCTAAGCCGTGGAAAATATGAAAGATGCTCCACAACAGCGGGACTGGAACTGGTTTGTGGTGGATCATCAGCCAGATCAGAAGAGTGTTGATGATGAAGAAGAATTTGGGGAAATCACACGATCCAAGCTAGAACCAGAGTAGAACTGTAGTCAGCTGCTTACAGTCTGTCTTCAGCTTCAAGTCCACTCGGTTCAGCTAAAAGCCTGCAAGACCACACCGAGGCAACCACAACTGGAAGGAGCTGCACCGGTTTGACATAGAGTCAGGTGTGACAGAGGAGAAGCACTCGTTCCTTGTGTTAGCTCTGTACTAACTGGCTAACGGTAGTCTGGCTAGCTCGCAGCAAATTAATAGCCTTTAAAAATGAGAAGATAACAACTTCCATGGTTCCAGTAGAGCTTTTTTTTTTCCAATATATTTTTATTACATTTTTCCAAAATACAAAACACAAACTGCTCAGGACACATCAGCAATGAAAAACATTAAGATGCGGGCATGTGGGTTAAAATGAAAAATAAATAAATAAATAAAAAATAAATATGCATACATATATACATAAACACACACAGACACAGACACAAATACATAACTAAAGTTAAAACAAACAGACAAAAACAAACAAAAAACAAACAAACAAACAAAAAAAAAAAAAACGGCGGGCAGAGTTTATATTTACCTTAAATCTTTCTCCTGCAATATGGAATGTTCTAGATAATATCTGAGACAAACGGTTATAGCTAGGCTAAAGGCTCTAAAGATATTTATGTAGTAAGTACTTTACAACAAAAATAGGCTAGGCTGATCTGGGAAATCCATTAAGGAGAGAAGATGACAACACAGGCCCAATATATTTCAAATAAGGGTCCCAAACTTTGTAAAAGGAATCTATGTTGGAATAAAGCATACAGGAAATATATTCACTTGGGATGCAGTCCATAACAATATTATGCCATGATTTTTTTGATGGTACAGCATTCTTGGACCAGAGAAGAAGGATATTTTTTTCTTGCAGCAAAAGTCAATATATTAAAGAGTCTCCTGTGTTTGCTGTTGGTGATCTGACTGTCTGGGAAGCCAAAAATCAGGCACATAGGATCCATCTCAATCGAAACACCAAAAATAACAGTCAGCTCACTCACAATATAAGACCAATACATTTGTAACTTTACACAGGACCAAAAACAATGAATATAATTACCAATCTCAGAATTACAGTTCCAGCAAAGTGGGGAACTATTAGTATCCATTTTATTCTTAAAGACAGGTGTTATATGTGTCCGATGTAAAATTCTGAACTGTATGGACTTGGTGCGATTACATATAGAGATATTCATGGCCTGAGACCAGACTTTCCACCAGACAGCATCATCTATAACAACACCAAGATCTTCCTCCCATGCTTGTTTAATAGCTTGTTGAGTAAAAGAACAATTGGAGTGTAAGGCTTTATAAAAAACGCTTATGCATTTCCTGCTGGTTTGTAGCAACAAGACCTTTTCCACACGTGAAGTGGTATTATTAGTCATTAAGGTGGTGTCTTTAACTATAAAATCTGACTTGTAGATATCTGTAAAAGTCACCCTGATTAAGTAACCCAAATTGCTGTTGCAACTGCTGAAAGGACAATAAGATCTGGTTTTTAAATAGATCACCTATTTTCTTCAACCCATGAATATTCCACACTCTAAAACCCTGGTCATTACAACCTGGCGGGAAGTCTGGGTTATCCAGAATAGAAGAGAGTGGAGATGAAAACTTAGAGTGACCTTCTATAGAGCGAATGGATCTCCAAGCTTTAACGGTATTAAGGGTAATGGGATTTGAGCAGCGTTGTTTAACAGACTGAGGGTTATTCAAAAACAATAAATTCAGCAAAGGGTATTTGGACTGAGAAGATTCAATATCATACCAGATCGAGGTTGAATCACAGCTATACCAAACTGCAATTACCTACAAGTGTGATGCCAGTTGATAAAGTCTAAGATTTGGTAGATCGAGACCCCCATCACAGCCAGCCATTTGAAGTTTGGATATCTTCAAACGGGGCTTCCTTTTGCTCCAAATAAAAGAACTAAGCCAGCCTTCAAGTGTCTTAATAACTTTGTTTGATAATAAAATAGGGATCATTTGCAAAGGATAAAGCAGTCTGGGCAAGATATTCATTTTTATAAGTGCAACCCTACTCAGACAGGAAAGAGGGAGGGGGGCCCAGCGGTCCAGATCTGCCCTAATAGCATCCAGGAGAGGAGGGAAGTTGGCCTTAAACATCTGATCAAAAGTGGGTGTCACATGCACTCCCAAATAAACAAAGCCAGTGGGAGACCAGTGGAGTGGAAAAGGCTTCTGGAGCACATGTTAATGAGCCGAGAGGCATAGCCACAGATTTTGCTAAATTTATTCTATATCCCGAAAAGGTGCTAAATAATGACATAACCTTAATCAGACAGGGAACAGAAGTTTGGGGTTGTGATACATGTATCAAAATGTCATCCGCATACAGGGTAATTTTATGTTCTACTTCACCAATACAAATTCCAGAAATTAGGGCGTTTTGCCTTATTGTTTGGGCAAGAGGCTCAATAACAATATCAAAAAGCAGAGGGCTTAGGGGATCGCCCTGTCTGTTCCCACGATAAAGGGGAAAATGATCAGATCTCAGCCCGTTAGTCAGAACCGCAGCAGTTGGAGTGTTATACAGAACCCTAATCCAGTTCACAAAATTATCACCAAGGCCAAATTCCTCCAAAGCATAAAACATATACGGCCATTCAACCTGGTCGGATGCCTTCTCAGCATCAAGGGACAGTACTCGAGCTGGGTCCTTACGACTCTGCATTAATTGAATAATGTTGAGGAGCCTCCTGACATTATCACGAGAGTTCCGGCCCTTAACAAAGCCGGTTTGGTCCTCCCTGACGATGTGGGGTAGAACTTTCTCTAAACGTAAGGCCAAAATTTTGGAGAGCAGTTTTTGGTCCGAGTTAAGCAGGGCTATCGGCCTATATGAACTGCAACTGTCCGGGCTTTTCCCCTTTTTAAGGATAAGGGAAATGTTTGCCTCCCGTAGAGATTGGGGAAGAATTCCCTTTTCGTATGAGTGATTGAGCATAGACAGCAAAGGGTCAAAGAGTATACTACTAAACTCCTTATAGAACTCACAACCAAACCCATCTGGTCCTGGGGCCTTCCCGGACTTCCTCAGAGCCAGAAGTGCTTCCTCTCTAGTAATAGGGGCATTCAGTTCTGATTTCTGAATATTCGTTATTTTGGGAAGTCTCAAGTCTGCAAAAAAATTATGCATTAGGGTCAGAGCACCGTCAGGCAGTTCCGAACTGTATAGATTAGAATAAAATAATGCAAATTGTCCATTAATAGCTTTAGTATCAAATGCTCTTACACCCTTTGTGTCAGTCATACAGACTATATTTTGAGAATCAGCCCTTTTTTTAACTAGATTAGCGAGGCATCTTCCAGGTTTATCCCCAGATTCATATCATTTTTGCCTGGCAAATTTAAGGGACTGGTCGGAGTCCTGAATCAGAAAAGTACTTAAAGCAGCGCATGCAGATAATAATTCCTTCAGAATATTGGAGCTAGGATTAGATAAGTGCTTTTTCTCTAGTTCTCCTAATCGAGATTCAAGAAATTTACGTTGGCGATTCTTCCCGGATCTCCTGGATGCAGCAAATGACATAATTAATCCACGGGAATAAATTTTACATGTCTCCCATAAGAGAGATGGATTATCTATGGATGATGAGTTAATAGAATAAAAAATGTTCAATTCTGAAGTGAAATAGGAAATAAACCTGGCATCTTTAAGGAGATATGGTTGAAATCTCCAGTGCTGTGACAGTGCCCTATCCTAAGAGAATATACTAAATAAAGAGGGGCATGGTCTGATAAAACAATATTACCCATCAAACATGATAAAGCAAGGGACACTTTTGAGGAAGGAATAAAAATATAATCAATTCTGGTCTGACTTTTATGTGGGGCTGAAAAAAAAGTGAACCCTGAATTGAAGGGGTGAAGCTGCCTCCACACATCAGAGTACCCAATGTCATGACAAATGTTAGTGAGCACCCTTGCTTGCTTAGAGGGGGGAGAAGTACTAGTAGGAAATTTGTCAAGCGAAGGATTAAGGTGACAATTAAAATCTCCGCCCACAAAAGAGTCCTCTGAGGCCCATTTCATAAAAACTGCAAAAGTCTTAGAGAGAAAATCTGCAGAATAACCTGGGGGACAATATAAGTTCATAAATGTCACCTCTTTTCCTGCAAGTATTCCTTTAACAATTATATATCGGCCCTGGCTGTCTTTAATGTAATCAAGAGATGTAAACGCTAATTTTTTACTGATCAGAATGGCTACGCCCCTATTGAAAGAAGAGTATGAGGTAGCAAAGACCTGGCCCATCCAGCTCCTCTGCAATTCTACATTACCCTTATCTTCCAGGTGAGTCTCCTGGAGAAAAGCTACAGATACATCTTGCCTTTTTAAAAATGATAATACAGCCTTTCTCTTGGCAGCTTTCTGCAGGCCACGAATATTCCAAGAGCAAATTTTAATATTGCATAAATCAAACATGGCCATAATAAGTGTTTTTTTAACTTTGAAAAACTAATGAAAACGCACTAGCTACACTTAAGGGAAGCATGTATAAGCCTTCCACAACCCACTTTATCAGATACATAAGACAGTTACATTTAGCAGGAATAAGAAATGCCACGCTATAAACCCAAATATAAACTCTTACATATTGTGTCCTGAGCAAAACACTTAACTTACACAAAATAAACGTAACAAATGGCCAACAAAAGAAGACAAGACTAGAGGTCTTTCCCCCCAAAACGGGGACTGTTCATCATATAAGCACAATTTAAACCAGTAGAGTTTTAAATAGTTACTGTTTGTAAAGATGAGGATGGAGGGAAGGATGCATGTTTGGAAGCAGCTGGAGGAGATCTGATGAAGGAGAAGTCCTGTTATAACCGAGCAGCAGCTGTCTGTCCGTACAGCAGCTGTCTGACCGTACAGCAGCTGTCTGTCCGTACAGCAGCTGTCTGACCGTACAGCAGCTGTCTGTCCGTACAGCAGCTGTATGACCGTACAGCAGCTGTCTGTCCGTACAGCAGCTGTATGACCGTACAGCAGCTGTCTGACCGTACAGCAGCTGTCTGTCCGTACAGCAGCTGTCTGACCGTACAGCAGCTGTCTGTCCGTACAGCAGCTGTATGACCGTACAGCAGCTGTCTGTCCATACAGCAGCTGTCTGACCGTACAGCAGCTGTCTGTCCGTACAGCAGCTGTCTGACCGTACAGCAGCTGTCTGTCCGTACAGCAGCTGTATGACCGATCTGATGAAGCAACGATGGTGAAACAGAATATTCCAGAGGACATGACTGCAGTTCATGTGTTAGAGTCTCAGCAGCTCCAGTAAACAGAAGCTGCAGACAGGAGAGACATGCAGAGGCTCCTACCGATACCCGGTAAGTCCCACCTGCTGCTTTATCCTCTCCAGCATAAAATTCTGGATCTGTAGGAAACTTAAATAAACTAACGCTGCACTTACGAGCTTTTAAACTTTTACTGGCAAAACAACAGAAGGCTGAGTCGTTACTGTTTGTCCGTAAAACTGGAAAAGGAACTTAAACCTGCTATGAAGCCGTTGACTTCAATGTTAAATGAGGTGAGAATATTCCCTGGCAGACGTTATGTCCGGTTTCGGCTAACAGCACCACAGTCTGGTCAGATGTGGTGAAATACAGCAATACTTCCTAATAAGGTACTGATGCAGGCACGCTGGTTTTTGTTACATAAATCATCATGAACGTTTTGGTCTATAAAACATGGAGAAAATGTCAAAAACGTGTCATCAGCACTTTAACAGACATTCTTGACTTCTTGTCTCTGTCGTCCACTGTTCTCTGCTTCAGATTGTTTTATGGACCATGAGTATGCCGTGACCTCTGACCTCCACTGTAATGGGTGGGTGTATTGTGCCTCCAGTTCAAATCTTTGCAAGACTCTGTTCACCAACATAAGACATCACAATGTAAACAGGAAGAGGAGCTACACCATAGGATGGAGACAACCTACCTCTGGGGAGGGAGGAGGGAGAGATGGAGCGAGGAGACAAGGACCTCTGGAGAGAAAGAAGACAGAAATAGATCAAACTCTGCTTCTATAAATACACTGAAAGAAGAAACTCTGGACAAACATCTGCTTTCCAGTCGGCCTTTCTGCTTTTCCGCAAACAACATGTCAAGAATTTAGTGAAAATCTTCAAGAACACTTTTTTGTCGGATGTATCTGATTCTGTAAAAACTGGAGTCTATTTTAAATCGTATCTACTTCATGAAAATGGAAGAACCCTGTTGTAATGCCCACTTTGACCTGATGGTGGCAGTATTGTTGCACAGCTCTGAACCCTGAGGTCCAAGCACACTGGTAGAGATGTATGGACAGGGAAGGTTTGGCACAATGGAAAGGCTAGAAAAGGTTAGGATGGCTAGGATAATGAGGATGGCTGGGATGGTAGGGGAAAGTTAGGACTGATGGGGAAGGCTATGATGGACGGGAAAGACTAGGACAGAGGGGTTAGGCTAGGATGGACAGAAAAGATTAGGATCGATGGGGAAGGCTAGGATGGACAGAAAAGATTAGGATCGATGGGGAAGGCTAGGATGGACAGGGAAGATTAGGATTGATGGGGACGGATAGGATGGACAGGGAAGATTAGGATTGATGGGGAAGGCTAGGATGGATGGGAAAGACTAGGACAGAGGGGTTAGGCTAGGATGGACAGGGAAGATTAGGATTGATGGGGACGGATAGGATGGACAGGGAAGATTAGGATCGATGGGGAAGGCTAGGATGGACAGAAAAGATTAGGATTGATGGGGAAGAAGGCTAGGCTGGACAGAAAAGATTAGGATTGATGGGGAAGGCTAGGACATACTGTAGGGGCTAGAACTGATGTAAACTCAGGGGCCTGGGATGGCACAGCAGGTCAGTCTGGTTCCCTCCGTTAGGAAGTGATTTCCACTCCGGTAAAAAATTTATTGGAACAATAACAGGACTTTACGGGAAGCGGGACTTTACGACACGTCTTTTTCAGCGACTCAGTTCTCTAACCATAAACAGTCCGAATGGCGGCTGCAGAGGAGCGACTATATGACGATGCCCTTTCTGATGTCTTAATGACCTGCACATGTCCTAAAACCTGCGATAACATGCTGCTCTGAAGACTTTCTTCTAACAAAAAGACATTTTTGTCACTTCCGTGTTTCTCTGATTGGTTCTCTCCGGTTCAGTTTGTTCCTGTTAGTCCCGCCTCTCATCTCACATTGGAAATAACTTCCTAACGGAGGGAACCAGACTGACCTGCTGTGTCCCTCATACATGGTGTTGGTCAGGCTGGTGGACCAGGCTAGTAGAGATGGAGGTTCATTTGGCTGACTTCAGTCTAACACGATCCTGTTGGGAATTAATCGTGCCACCTCTGAGTTCACCCCCCACCAGCAGCAGGGACATCCCAGGCCCCTGAGTTTACATCAGTTCTAACCCCTATGTCCTAGCCTTACCCATCCATCCTAATCTTCCCTGTCCATCCTAGCCTTCCCCATCCATCCTAGCCTTCCCCATCAATCCTAACCTTCCCTGTCCATCCTAGCCTTCCCCATCAATCCTAGCCTTCCTCATCAATCCTAACCTTCCCTGTCCATCCTAGCCTTCCCCATCAATCCTAACCTTCCCTGTCCATCCTAGCCTTCCCCATCAATCCTAACCTTCCCTGTCCATCCTAGCCTTCCCCATCAATCCTAACCTTCCCTGTCCATCCTAACCTTCCCCATCAATCCTAGCCTTCCTCATCAATCCTAACCTTCCCTGTCCATCCTAGCCTTCCCCATCAATCCTAACCTTCCCTGTCCATCCTAGCCTTCCCCATCAATCCTAACCTTCCCTGTCCATCCTAGCCTTCCCCATCAATCCTAGCCTTCCTCATCAATCCTAACCTTCCCTGTCCATCCTAGCCTTCCCCATCAATCCTAACCTTCCCTGTCCATCCTAGCCTTCCCCATCAATCCTAACCTTCCCTGTCCACCCTAGCCTTCCCCATCAATCCTAACCTTCCCTGTCCATCCTAGCCTTCCCCATCCATCCTAACCTTCCCCATCAATCCTAACCTTCCCTGTCCATCCTAGTCTTCCCCATCAGTCCTAACCTTCCCGACCATCCTAGCCTTCTCCATCAACCCTAATCTTCCCTGTCCATCCTAGTCTTCCCCATCAATCTTAACCTTACCCAACCATCTTAGCCTTCCCCATCAATCCTAATTCTCCATTCATCCTAGCCTTACCCCTACGTCCTAGACTTTCCCATCCATCATAACCTTCCCTGTCCATCCTAGCCTTCCCCATCTGTCCTTTATGAATGACTACGCTGTTCCTCTGAGCTGAACTTGGTAATAAATGCAGCTTTTCACTTATACGGTTCACGCTACGCTACTTGAACATATGATATTATTCGGATTTAAGGACGCTGCTCTTACAGTTGACCTGCATTTGCTGACACCACCACTAGAGGTTGCAAAACAACAACAACAAAAATAATGATAACAATAATAATAAATAATAATAATAATAATGATAATGCCTTTAAGGACACTGTACAAAAACAACATCAAAGAGACAACTAACAAATAAAACAATATTCTTCAAATGGGTTTGTATTTGGTTTCTTACAGATGGTATTTAAAGGTCCAGTGTGTAGAAGTACTGACATGGTGCTTTTTATCCATTACCTATCCCAAATGGTGCTCTAGTTTCGATCAAACAAAGCTGCTATTGTAGTTTTAATGCTTCACACAAAGTTTTTTATCAATTCAGAGACACCGTAGTAAAACTGGTGGCAGCTGCATGTGTGGACCCATGAAAAGTAGATATAAATGATTCACTCTTAGAATTAAAACGGTTATTTTAGTGAAGACAATAGACCGCACTATAACAATTTTTAATTAAAGTTTTTCTGTCATTAACCTTTGATTTTGTTCCGCGCGGCAGCTTTAATTTCCCAGTGTTATGCCAATGAATTTAACGGTTTCATTCACATGACTGAGCGGACAAGCTCAAGGGTAAGAGATCTCATAAACATGCAGAGCTTTGTTTGCTTCGTGAGTAAAAATGAAAATGTCTTCATGGTGTTAACACCGTTTAAAGACTAGATATGATAAGAAAAATACATCCAGACCTCTGGAGAAAACCAGCAGCCATGACCTTTGACCCAATCTCACCATCAATCCTAATCTCTTACATTCTGGGACGACTTTTTAGGATCCCCACAACATTCATGCCCCAGAACTGGACACAAACACACACATTACACCCCCCCCCCGACACACACACACACGGCGGGCCTCAGCTGTACGGTCCGGACGCCAGATCCCCCAGCAGCAGATTGATGTCCCTGTTTGCAGCCTGACGCAGAACCAACCAACCGACAAACTAAGCAACTGTCAGACCAGCCAGCCTGCTGTCATGGCGACCAGTCTCCTCCCAGCTAACGCCGTCCTGGACCCGACATGTCCAGGAAAACCGTCCTCATCACACACTCTCATCTCAGGGTAAATTATGCAGCCCATCAGTGGAAGATAAATGTTTAAAAACCTGCGCGTGATGAAGAGCTGCTCGTCGAGCCTGTTTATTTAGTTTTAATCAAATTCTAACTATTAAGATGTTATGATTATTATACAGTTGTGTGAAAAAGTGTTTGGCCCCTTCATGATTTCTTATTTTTTTTGCATGTTTGTCACACTTATATGTTCCAGACACATAAACACATAACACAACTAAACACAAAATGCAGTTTTTAAATGAAGGATTTTATTAGTAAGGGGGGGGGGGGGGGGGGGGGGGATCCAAACCATGTCCCTGTGTGAAAAAGTGATCTTCCCCTAAACCTAATAACTGGTTGTTCCACCTTAGCAGCAACAACTGCATCAAGCGTTTGTGATAACTGGCAGTGAGTCTTCTACAGCGCTGTGGAGGAATTTTGTTCCACTCATCTTTGCAGAATTGTTGTAATTCAGCCACATTGGAGGCTTTTCCAGCATGAACCGCCTTTTTAAGCTCATGCCACAGCATCTCAATGGGATTCAGGTGGGGGCTTTGACTAGGCCACTCCAAAGTCTTCATGTTGTTGTTCTTAAGCCATTCAGAGGTGGACTTGCTGGTGTGTTCTGGATCATTGTTCTGCTGCAGAACCCAAGTGCGCTTCAGCTTGAGGTCACCAACAGATGGCCGGACATTCTCCTTCAGGATTTTTTGGTAGAAGCAGAATTCATGGTTCCATTTACCACAGCAAGTCTTCCAGGTCCTGAAGCAGCAAAACAGCCCCAGACCATCACACTACTACCACCATGTTTTACTGCTGCTATGATGTTCCTTTTCTGAAATGCCGTGCTACTTTTACGCCAGATGTAATGGGACCTCCACCTTCCAGAAAGTTCCACTTTTGTCTCGTCAGTCCACAGAGTATTTTCCCAAAAGTCTTGGGGATCATCAAGATGCTTTCTGGCTAAACTGAGACGAGCCTTTATGTTCTTTTTGCTCAGCAGTGGTTTTGGTCTTGGAACTCTGCCATGCAGCCATTTTTGCCCCCCAGTCTCTTTCTGATGGGGGAGTCATGAACACTGACCTTCATTGAGGCAAGTGAGGCCTGCAGTTCTTGGATGTTGTTCTGGGGTCTTTTGTGACCTCTTGGATGAGTCGTCGCTGTGCTCTTGGGGTCATTTTGGTCGGCCGGCCCCTCCTGGGAAGGTTCACCACTGTTCCATGTTTTCACCATTTGTGGATAATGGTTCTCACTGTGGTTCTCTGGAGTCCCAAAGCTTTAGAAATGGCTTTGGAACCTTTTCCAGACTGATAGATCTCAGTTACTTTGTTTCTCATTTGTTCCTGAATTTCTTTGGATGGCAGCATGATGTCTAGCTTTGGAGGATCTTTTGGTCTACTTCACTTTGTCAGGCAGGTCCTATTTAAGTGATTTCTTCATGGTCTTTAACACAGGGCCATGTAGGTTTGGACCCCCCTTACTAATAAAAATCTTTATTCAAAAACTGCATTTTGTGTTTACTTGTGTTATCTTTCTCTAATATTCAAATTTGTTTGATGATCTGAAACATACAAGTATGACTAACATGCAAAAAAATAAGAAATCAGGAAGGAGGCAAACACTTTTTCACACAATTGTAGTTAATTTGCCAGTACTCAGGTGATTATGGGAAATATTTTGGATGGACAAGTTTGGATGAAAATAAAGGATTTTTTTTTATTTGTTTTTTTGTCAGTGACGGTGCATATTTAAAGAGAAAACTTCTAAATGTGCCATATTTAACTGAAAGACTGGTTTCTATCTCTCCATGGTCTTACAAAAGCACTCTGGAATAAGGAGAAGCATGAACTGAGGAATCTTAATAGTTTGTTAGAAGAGGCTTTTGCATGACACAAGGTGGCCACAACAAGACAAAAATAATCACTAGAAGGAAAAATGGGACTCAATAAAAACAACCGCAACAAGAGCCAGACAAAAATGATCCATAAATAACAACAAGGAAGAGTACAGTAACACAAAATAGCCCAAACAGACATAACAAACCACAAGCAGATGTAAAAGAGATTGACAAAACAACAACACAGACATAAAGGAAGCATTCAAAGCCCCAAAGAAACACAAAATATCAACAAAGTGACAAAAAAAAAAAAAACTAAAAAGACACAAAACAGCCAAGCAAGTGTCCACAAAGAGATTCAACATGAGCTGCATATGAAAAATTATGATGAAGTGACAGAAAATGATCTCAAAGACACAGAAACAACCACACACAAAAGAAACAATGGAAAAACAAAACACTCTAAATGACTAAACTCTGTCAAAAAGATGCAAAAACAAGCACAAAAACACAAACTGACCACAAGGAGACACAACATGAGCTGCAAAAGATGCAGAAATGATGAACTGAAGATAAAAAATGATCAGAAAGACTGAGAGACAGAAAAGCAATCACTAAGGTGCAGAAAATGTCCAGAAGGAGACATTGAATGTCCCGGAGAAGCTGAAGAATGAGACGTAAAATGATCACAGAGAAATAAACAGAAACAACGTCAGACACAAAGACCAGAGAATGACCAGAAAAGGACAAGAGAAAGACTAGAGAAGGACCAGAGAAAGACAAGAGAAGGACAGGGAAGGACCAGAGAAGGACCAGAGAAGGACAAGAGAAAGACCAGAGAAGGACCAGAGAAGGACCAGAGAAAGACCAGAGAAGGACCAGAGAAAGACAAGAAAAGGACCAGAAAAGGACAAGCGAAGGACAAGAGAAGGACCAGAGAAAGACCAGAGAAGTACCAGAGAAAGACCAGAGAAAGACCAGAGAAGGACCAGAGAAGGACCAGAGAAAGACAAGAGAAGGACCAGAGAAAGACCAGAGAAAGACCAGAGAAGTACCAGAGAAAGACCAGAGAAAGACCAGAGAAGGACCAGAGAAGAACAAGAAAAAGACCAGAAAAAGACCAGAGAAAGACCAGAGAAAGACCAGAGAAAGACCAGAGAAAAACCAATGAAGGACCAGGGAAGGACCAGAGAAGAACAAGAGAAAGACCAGAGAAAGACCAGAGAAGGACCAGAGAAAGACCAGAGAAAGACCAGAGAAGGACCAGAGAAAGACCAGAGAAGTACCAGAGAAAGACCAGAGAAAAACCAATGAAGGACCAGGGAAGGACCAGAGAAGAACAAGAGAAAGACCAGAGAAAGACCAGAGAAGGACCAGAGAAAGACCAGAGAAAGACCAGAGAAGGACCAGAGAAAGACCAGAGAAAGACCAGAGAAAGACCAGAGAAAGACCAGAGAAAGACCAGAGAAGGACCAGAGAAAGACCAGAGAAAGACCAGAGAAAAACCAATGAAGGACCAGGGAAGGACCAGAGAAGAACAAGAGAAAGACCAGAGAAAGACCAGAGAAGGACCAGAGAAAGACCAGAGAAAGACCAGAGAAGGACCAGAGAAAGACCAGAGAAGTACCAGAGAAAGACCAGAGAAGGACCAGAGAAAGACCAGAGAAGGACCAGAGAAAGACCAGAGAAAGACCAGAGAAGAACAAGAGAAGGACCAGAGAAAGATCAGAGAAGGTCCAGAGAAAGACAAGAGAAGGACCAGAGAAAGACCAGAAAAGGACCAGAAAAGGACCAGAGAAGTACCAGAGAAGGACCAGAGAAAGACCAGAGAAGTACCAGAGAAAGACCAGAGAAGGACCAGAGAAAGACCAGAGAAGGACCAGAGAAAGACCAGAGAAAGACCAGAGAAAGACCAGAGAACTACCAGAGAAAGACCAGAGAAAGACCAGAGAAGGACCAGAGAAAGACCAGAGAAGGACCAGAGAAAGACCAGAGAAAGACGAGAGAAGGACCAGAGAAGGACCAGAGAAAGACCAGAGAAGTACCAGAGAAAGACCAGAGAAAGACCAGAGAAGTACCAGAGAAAGACAAGAGAAGGACCAGAGAAAGACCAGAGAAAGACCAGAGAAGGACCAGAGAAGGTCCAGAGAAAGACCAGAGAAGGACCAGAGAAAGACCAGAGAAGTACCAGAGAAAGACCAGAGAAAGACCAGAGAAGGACCAGAGAACGACCAGAGAACGACCAGATAAAGACCAGAGAAGGACCAGAGAAGGACCAGAGAAAGACCAGAGAAAGACCAGAGAAGAACAAGAGAAGGACCAGAGAAGGACCAGAGAAGGTCCAGAGAAAGACAAGAGAAGGACCAGAGAAAGACCAGAGAAAGACCAGAGAAAGACCAGAGAAGGACCAGAGAAGGACCAGAGACAGACCAGAGAAATACCAGAGAAAGACAAGAGAAGGACCAGAGAAAGACCAGAGAAGTACCAGAGAAAGACAAGAGAAATACCAGAGAAAGACCAGAGAAGGACAAGAGAAGGACCAGACAAAGACCAGAGAAAGACCAGAGAAGGACCAGAGAAGGACAAGAGAAGGACCAGACAAAGACCAGAGAAAGACCAGAGAAAGACCAAAAAAGGACAAGAGAAGGACCAGACAAAGACCAGAGAAGTACCAGAGAAAGACCAGAGAAAGACCAGAGAAGGACCAGAGAAGGACCAGAGAAGAGACAAGAGAAGGACCAGAGAGAGAGAAGGCAGAGAAGGACGGAGCTAGACAAAGACCAGAGAAGGACAAGAGAAGGACCAGAGAAGGACCAGAGAAGGACCAGAAAAAGACCAGAGAAGGACAAGAGAAGGACCAGAGAAAGACCAGAGAAGGACCAGAGAAGGACCAGAGAAGGACCAGAGAAGGACCAGAGAAGGACCAGAAAAGGACCAAAGAAGGACCAGAAAAGGACCAGAGAAGGACCAGAGAAATACCAGAGAATGACCAGAGAAGAACCAGAGAAGTACCAGAGAAGGATTAGAGATGGACCAGAGAAGGACCAGAGAAAGACCAGAGAAGGATTAGAGAAGGACCAGAGAAAGACCAGAAAAGGACCAGAGAAGGACCAGAGAAGGACCAGAGAAGGACCAGAGAAATACCAGAGAAGGACTAGAGAAGGACCAGAGAAAGACCAGAAAAGGACCAGAGAAGGACCAGAGGAGGACCAGAGAAGGACCAGAAAAGGACCAGAGAAAGACGAGAAAAGGACCAGAGAAGGACCAGAGAAAGACCAGAGAAGGACAAGAGAAGGACAAGAGAAGGACCAGAGAAAGACCAGAGAAGGACAAGAGAAGGACAAGAGAAGGACCAGAGAAGGACCAGAGAAGGACCAGAGAAAGACCAGAGAAGGACAAGAGAAGGACCAGAGACAGACCAGAGAAAGACCAGAGAAAGAACAGAGAAGGACCAGAGAAGTACCAGAGAAAGACCAGAGAAGGACCAGAGAAGGACCAGAGAAGTACCAGAGAAAGACCAGAGAAAGACCAGCGAAGTACCAGAGAAAGACCAGAGAAAGACCAGAGAAGGACAAGAGAAGGACAAGAGAAGGACCAGAGAAGGACCAGAGAAGGACCAGAGAAAGACCAGAGAAGGACAAGAGAAGGACCAGAGACAGACCAGAGAAAGACCAGAGAAAGAACAGAGAAGGACCAGAGAAGTACCAGAGAAAGACCAGAGAAGGACCAGAGAAGGACCAGAGACGGACCAGAGAAGGACAAGAGAAGGACCAGAGAAAGACCAGAGAAGTACCAGAGAAGGACCAGAGAAAGACCAGAGAAGGACCAGAGAAGGACCAGAGAAGGACCAGATAAGTACCAGAGAAGTACCAGAGAAAGACAAGAGAAATACCAGAGAAAGACCAGAGAAGGACAAGAGAAGGACCGGAGAAAGACCAGAGAAAGACCAGAGAAAGACCAGAGAAGGACAAGAGAAAGACCAGAAAAGACCAGAGAAGGACCAGAGAAAGACCAGAGAAGGACCAGGGACAGACCAGAGAAATACCAGAGAAGGACCAGAGAAGGACCAGAGACGGACCAGAGAAGGACAAGAGAAGGACCAGAGAAAGACCAGAGAAGTACCAGAGAAGGACCAGAGACAGACCAGAGAAGGACCAGAGAAGGACCAGAAAAGGACCAGAGAAGGACCAGAGAAATACCAGAGAAGGACCAGAGAAGAACCAGAGAAGGACCAGAGAAGGACCAGAGAAGGACCAGAGAAAGACCAGAGAAGGACCAGAGAAGGACCAGAGAAAGACCAGAAAAGGACCAGAGAAGGACCAGAGAAGAACCATAGAAGGACCAGAGAAAGACCAGAGAAGGATTAGAGAAAGACCAGAGGAGGACCAGAGAAGAACCAGAGAAGTACCAGAGAAGGACCAGAGAAGTACCAGAGAAGGACCAGAGAAGGACCAGAGAAAGACCAGAGAAGGACCAGAGAAGAACCAGAGAAAGACCAGAGAAGGACCAGAGAAAGACCAGAGAAGGACCAGAGAAGAACCAGAGAAGGACCAGAGAAGGACCAGAGAAAGACCAGAAAAGGACCAGAGAAGGACCAGAGAAGGACCATAGAAGGACCAGAGAAAGACCAGAGAAGGACCAGAGAAGGACCAGAGAAGGACCAGAGAAAGACCATAGAAGGACCAGAGAAAGACCAGAGAAGGACCAGAGAAGGACCAGAGAAAGACCAGAAAAGGACCAGAGAAGGACCAGAGAAGGACCATAGAAGGACCAGAGAAAGACCAGAGAAGGACCAGAGAAGGACCAGAGAAAGACCAGAGAAGGACCAGAGAAGTACCAGAGAAAGACCAGAGAAGGACCAGAGAAGAACCAGAGAAGGACCAGAGAAGGACCAGAGAAGGACCAGAGAAAGACCAGAGGAGGACCAGAGAAGAACCAGAGAAGTACCAGAGAAGGACCAGAGAAGTACCAGAGAAGGACCAGAGAAGGACCAGAGAAAGACCAGAGAAGGACCAGAGAAGAACCAGAGAAGGACCAGAGAAGGACCAGAGAAGGACCAGAGAAAGACCAGAGAAGGACCAGAGAAGGACCAGAGAAAGACCAGAAAAGGACCAGAGAAGGACCAGAGAAGGACCATAGAAGGACCAGAGAAAGACCAGAGAAGGACCAGAGAAGGACCAGAGAAAGACCAGAGAAGGACCAGAGAAGTACCAGAGAAAGACCAGAGAAGGACCAGAGAAGGACCAGAGAAAGACCAGAGAAGGACCAGAGAAAGACCAGAGAAGGACCAGAGAAGGACCAGAGAAAGACCAGAGAAGGACTAGAGAAGGACCAGAGAAAGACCAGAAAAGGACCAGAGAAGGACCAGAGGAGGACCAGAGAAGAACCAGAGAAGGACAAGAGAAGGAACAGAGAAAGACCAGAGAAGGACTAGAGAAGGACCAGAGAAAGACCAGAAAAGGACCAGAGAAGGACCAGAGGAGGACCAGAGAAGGACCAGAAAAGGACCAGAGAAGGACCAGAGGAGGACCAGAGGAGGACCAGAGAAGGACCAGAAAAGGACCAGAGAAAGACCAGAGAGGGACCAGAGAAGGACCAGAGAAGGACCAGAGAAGGACCAGAGGAGGACCAGAGAAAGACCAGAGAAGGACCAGAGAAGACTGGTCTGGAAGACTGGAAGAAGCAGAATCTGGGACAGAGCAGCAGAAACTGAATCACCTCCAGTGGACTGTAGCAGTAGTGCGGCTGGTAGATCATCAGATCTGGTCTCTCGATGTCCAGGATGGCTTTGTCTCTGGGCAGCGCCGCCAGGTCTTTGTAGCCGATAACGCCGTCCTCCACCCGGGCCTGCGGAGAGACGGGGGAGGGGCAGATTACAGCAGACCGGTTCAGATCTGAATGGTGGAGGCGGAGTCTCACCACGATGGCGGCGGCAGGGGATCCCGGCACGCTGGGCCCTCGGAGGGACAGCACGCTCCCCGGAGACGTCTGGGCCAGCTGCTGCTAACACACACGTTTGTATCTTTGTGAGGACTTTCTGACCCACTCCAAAACCAAGCTGAGCCTAGAACCAGAACCAGGTCTGACCCTGGTTCCTCTAGAAGTTCACTCCTGCATGTCATTCCACAGACCAGAGTAAAGAAACTTTTACCTTGGGCATCATCCTGACTGCTGATTGGTCAGTTCCTGAGGGAGACAGAAGGAACCTTCAGGTCAATGTGAAACTAAGACTGGTTACAACCATGTACTAGTCCTATCTGCAGTACGCAGCCTGCAGTACCTGAGAAGTACTTGCATCATTCAGTATGTATCTGACCAGTCAACTTCACATCATGTATCCCATAATGCAATGCACCACAGAAGTGTCATCACCGGGGAAATGTATACATTTATTTTAATAATAATAGTAATAATAATAATAATAATAATAATAATAATAATAACAATAATAAGGGATGCACGATATTGGAATTTTGGCCAATATCCGATATGCTGATATTTCAAAACTCATGGGGCCAATAACCGATATTGATATTGAAGCTGAAAAAAATAAGCGGTCATGGCAAATAGCAGTTTTGTCTGTGTGTGTACATATACTGTATATATATATATATATATATATATACTTATATATATATATATATATATATATTTATATATACATACACACACACACAGTATAAGTAAGGGATAGTGTGTGGAACACAGGTCATTATCAGGAAATACTGACCGACAGGGCGAATGCAGACCAGTGTTGTTTTTGGCAGCTATCTGAGTTTTAGTCTTAGTCTTTCTGACGAAAATGCTTATTAGTTTTAGTCATATTTTAGTCATTTCTGTATCTGATAGTTTTAGTCTAGTTTTAGTCGACGAAAATCAAAAAGGTTTTAGTCTAGTTTTAGTCAACGAAATTAAAAACGTTTTAGTCTAGTTTTTGTCAGGTAGGCTTTATTTAAAAAAAAAAAAAAAAAAAAAAGAATAACTGGCCACTAAGGAGACCATGCTGCCGGTTACATTTGAGCATATAGGTTTGTATATGAAAACAGAAAGAAAGACGATGTTCCATTGCAAGTGAAGACAGCAGTTAATGGTGAGGGGAGTGAGTTGCGTTGTCTTGTATTATAATCATGTGGCACCTGAAAGTTTAATTTTGTTGTTTTATTATATTGTGTATCTTTTCTTTACCTGCCAAGGGACTGCTGATGCTAATTAGCTTGCTAATGACAATTCAACATGTTGCTATATGTTCATTTATATGTACTGTCCCTGTCAAATAAAAAAGTTTGAAGATAGAATAAATTTTAAAGCTTCTCATAAAAATACTGAATGCAAAAACGTTTTTGACACACAAACCATCAATTTATTGCAAAATTAAGGTAAAATATAGGGCTGCAAATATCTTAAATTACAAACCATTTGGGAGTCGAAACAGCCGGCTCTTTAAGAACCGACTCAAAAGAGCCGACTCTTTAGGAACCGACTCAAAAGAGTCGACTCTTTAGGAACTGAATCAAAAATTCGGCTCTCTGAAAAGAGACGAACTTCCCACCGTTTGAACAGCGCAGCCAAGCAGCTGCGCGTCTGACCGCAGGTGTTCACCAGAGTCCCTCAGCAGTTCAGATACCCGACGGTAACACGCAAAAACGCTGTTTAGCAGATAGAAATGACAAAGATTAATATCATGGTTAAGGTGTGGGCGGATATTTATGTAGTTCGGGCGGGTGGCGGTGAGAATATGGTTCTTTTTCGTTGGACAAGACGCGTTTTAAACATCAAACGTTGGGATGGTTTCCAGATCAGGCAGAGACAGAGGCGCTGCTGGTAATGGGAACAGCGAACACTGTTACAACCAGGGATGATGATCTTTTATGCTGGAATCTCTGAATTAAATAGATAAAGCCCCTACGTGGCAAAATGACAGAGACTGCTGTGAATTTAAGATATTAATGTGCGACATGCGGGTCAGGTTTGACAGGAAGAGCCGCGGTTCGCGGGTCTCGGTTCGGGCGAATGCGAGTAAGGATGCAACTACTTTTTAACTTTTGACAGACAGATAAATGCAGAATAGGTGGACATTTCCTGCATTATGAACGTCTGACAGACCAGAGATTCACATTTTCGTCCAGTCTCGTCTCGTCAATGAAAATTTACACACGTCCCGTCATGTTTTAGTCATCAAAGAGACACGTTTAGCTCATCATCGTGTCGTCATCGTCATGAAAAAAGGGGCGTAAACGAAATGATTTCGTCATCGTCACCGTTAACGAAAACAACACTGATGCAGACCCCAATGCGAAGCGTAGCTTATTATGCGGCTACTTGCAAAAAATAAAATTCAAATTAAAGTCTTCTATTTTTGCGAGGGTCAAATAACTTTCTGATGTTTTACGCTCAGATAAAAATAGTTCCCTGCAGTGGCGGTCAGGTCGGGGAACTTGTTGCTTTGCAACGTTTGTTAGTTGAGTGACAGCGGCTGGAATGTGTGCTAGCACGTTTGGCTATTCCTGTATGTTGAACTGGACGTTTCCTTCTTTGCTGGTAGCTGTATGCATGTTACCACTGGTCTTCTTTTTGTCTTTTTGTGTTGGGGAGGGGGAATCCTTAACCTCGGCCTGGACCCAGCGCTCAAAATCTCCTCATTCGCCGAAGACGTTCAAATTAATTGGAAAGTCGTCCATTTTTGGTCAGGAGGTATTGCTACATGCTCGCTTGCTGTTTTTTTGGTTTTTTGGAATTTCTCGGGTTTTCACTGCTGGTCATAAAACCGTAACTGACAGGAGAAGGACGCAGAGGAAGAGGAGCCATGAGCCAGAACGTTTTTTTGAGTGTGCATGTGGGCGTGGCGACACGGCGACAACTGGATTTGACGTTGGCGATTTTTTGAAAGCCGAGTCGGCTATGTCATCAAGGCGTCGCTACAGGCCGACTGTTTGCACGATTTACATGAATTTGTGACCAGAAGCAGACGTTTATGAATCTGACTCCTGCAGCTGGAGGTCCTGATCCTGCTGCAGGACCTGAGTCCTGCAGCTGGATGCTGGACTCAGGTCCTGATCCTGCTGCAGAATCTGAGTCCTGCAGCTGGATGCTGGACTCAGATCCTGATCCTGCTGCAGAATCTGAGTCCTGCAGCTGGATGCTGGACTCAGGTCCTGATCCTGCTGCAGAATCTGAGTCCTGCAGCTGGATGCTGGCCTATCCTGACTGCAGGACCGAGTCCTGCAGCTGGAGGTCCTGATCCAGCTGCAGGACGGACCACTGCAGGATCCGAGTCCTGCAGCTGGAGGTCCTGATCCAGCTGCAGGACCTGAGTCCAGCATCCAGCTGCAGGATCTGAGTCCTGCAGCTGGAGGTCCTGACCCAGCTGCAGGACTGGAGTCTCTCGTGGTCTCTCATCCATCGGCATGACCTTCCTGAGGGCAGGGGCGGAGCCGGTCTCAAACTGGAACCATGCATTAAAGTCTTCTGTGGTGACGGAGATAAATGTGGGACTGATGAAGGAGATGATGAAGGTGAACGGCATCATGTGAACAGCTGAGAAGCGTCTGGAACTGAGCATGTGCAGGAGGCCAGCGTGCTAACAGCTCCACCTGCCTCCGGTCTAAGCTAACCCATCCTGGACCTGCCTCTGGCCTCACAGGCTCATGTGACCCCAGGTTTTGGCTCTGGTCCGGTTGTTTGTCTGGACCTGGATCTCAGACCGTTAGCAGGACTCCCAGCGAGCCGCGGCGCTGCATTGTGTGATGGAGCGGCCGGACACAAAGAGAGTATTCCAGAGCCCACAGCTTTGTCCGTCACTAACACACACACACATACACACACACACACCCACAGACGTGTGTGTGTGTGTGTGTGTGTGTGTGTGTGTGTGTGTGTGTGTGTGTGTGTGTGTGTGTGTGTGTGTGAGTGTGCGTGGGTAACCTGCGGTCAGCGGTGGGAAGAGGCCACGGTGTGTTTGGGTGTTACCTCAGAGGGAAAAAGGGATCATGTCTGCAGGACTTTCTCTTCTGGCCCCGTCGGCCGATCAGCACCTGAAACATAGACATGAAGATCTGTAGGAGACATGGTGGACTCCAGATCCACCCCGATAAAACACCAGAGGGGGCTGCGTTTCCATCATCTGTGATGGTCGGTTCCTACGTTCCTTCACTATGAAAAACGACCAACACGTCGTGCTGCAGAACTTTAGCGTTCCAGGCTTACAGTCTCTTCTTCATGGAGGTTTTCCTGATGCACCAGCCCAGGGATCAGCGGATCCAGACCCACGGACCGCCTTCCTGCAGGGTCTGGATGTGTCCGGCTGACTCACATCAATGAATATCCAACAGTTGTTGTCAACAAGCCCCTTCATGACCCACGTGTCTGGGTCAGAAACATCTAAACCCTGCAGATGGTCCTGGAGGTCCAGAGGTGACGGTCCTGTTCTAGTCCGTACTATTCCAGCCTTCCTCTGCATTCAGGAGAGGAAAAAGCTTTAAACTGCCGCATTCATTCAGGGTGCATCGCACCAGGACAGTCCAGGACTCAGACTCAGCGGAGATTTCTGAAAAATCACACCTTTCTTCACATTCACGTTCAAACTGCAGTAACTGAAGGACCAAACTTCCTGGTTAAACCACTGTAGTGACAACACCTGCTGGCTAGGGGGCGACGCTCCCCAGTGCAACCACTGATGATGAGGAAGAAGAGGAAGAAGAAGAAAACCGGGGAATTTTTTCTGCTTCTTCTTATTCCTCCATCTCTGTTTACAACATGTTATTTTGTTGTTGTTTTGACCTCGGCTTCTTCCAACACGCTGTTTGCTTCGTTTCCCCTCCGACCCAAACCATAATCTACAACTTCCTCCAACTTCTTCTTCTTCTAGCGGGGGGCGCTAACAGTCATTTGTGTTTGACGTCCACCCAAACGTGCTGATAAAGCTTTGCACCTTCACAGTTTTCTGACAACTGCCTGATGGCGAGCTCGTAGCTGCTGAGCCAAAGACTGCAACAGCAGCTGCCCATCATGCGACTGAAGCCATGTTGCTCCTGCTCTTCTGCACGTTTTCCAGGACAGGGCTTCTATGTAGGCGGCGTGACGGCGTCATCACATCCTCATCACGTCGGTGAATAACGCAATCGTTCCGAATCGGCAACCGCTGCAGACCACCTCCGGAGGTGGGTCTGGGCACCGCACCACGGTCATCAGTCACACTGAAGTTTAAACGTGAAGCACGTTACACCCCGCTGATCGTACCCGGATATACCCCAACCTTGCCAAGCGTGACCGGTTGGGCTGGGCGATTATGGCCAAAAATTATTATCACGATATATTGAGCAGTTCACCTCGGTAACGATAAATGAACGGTAACTGGATTGGGTGGAGTCACATGACTACACTCTCAGAAACAGAGGTACGAGAAAGGAACATTTCTGTGACTGCAGGTACATTTTTACAAATGTTCTCTCAAAAGTACAATATTGGTCTTTATGAGGCCAGAAGTACCTATATACTATGAAAAAGGGTCCAAAGTAATATAAAGTACACATTTGTACCATTTCAACACCATTCTCCTTCTTCGTCAACTTTGTGAGCAGTGAGGCAAAGGCCAGAAACGATCCCAGTTTCAGCTTGACAAATAGTGGCCGCTTTCAGTACCGCAATGACAAACCCACAGCAAGGCAGGATGTTGCAAGAACAGCTGTTGCTGTTCATAAGACAGAAGTGTCTTCAGCTTCTGACTCGAGCTCAGTCCACAAGACAGGAACAGATAAGAAATGTGGAAGTGATCCAGCCAAGTACTGTCCACTTCACAACAAAGCCCATCTTTTGGGAAAATGCAGGGCTTTTAAGATGAAGCCGTTATCAGAACGCAAGGTTATTAAAGGAACACGGAAGATGTTTCAGATGTTGCTAAGCGGCTCATGTGGCCAGGCAATGTCAGGTGGAAATTAAAGGCCTCCTTCCGCCAAAAACCAGTTTAACTTGCTACTTTTGAAATAGGGAGGGTCACCCTTAATTACATTCACATGCTGAGCTTGGAAGTGGTGCGTCACCTCCATGGGCTGTGCTTCCTATTTATAGAAACTATACAGAGATAAGAGCGAATCAGGAAGAGCCTTGCATTTCTACGTCACATGTTCAAGGGGCGTCACCCACTAGTGTTTAAGCCCGCCCATGGGAATGCAGGTAACCCTGCCCTGGTCCCCTCCCTCTCCGCACCAGAAGTGAAGACGGCGCTGCGGAGTCGACAAGCTACGTCTCAGTACAGAGGGG
This sequence comes from Atherinomorus stipes, assembly GCA_023101725.1. Lineage (NCBI taxonomy): Eukaryota > Metazoa > Chordata > Actinopteri > Atheriniformes > Atherinidae > Atherinomorus > Atherinomorus stipes. Next base: position 43,815 of record JALJCO010009524.1, on the reverse strand, counting down.
GCGGAGCATTCTCGATGGGCCCTTATGATAGTAATTTTACTATTCAAACACCTTATCCTACCGTCAAACAATGCTCACACACTAATGCTCACTTTTACTGAGCCAAGCAAACCGATGTGCCTCAGAAAGCAGAGTAAAACCACAAACCAGTTCTCAAACGTGTTCTGAATACACACACACACACACACACATGCACTTGACAGGTGTCGATCTCAGAGTGTCGGCTGTCCATGGTGCTGAAAGTTTAGATCAGGGACCCAGAATTCCGGTCCTTGAGGACCAGTGTCCTGCAGGTATTGTGACGTGTGCAGAGCTTGAGGTCTGTTATAGTTAACAGCAATACAAAGAACATTCAATAGACAGTTGGTCAAGACTACAACATTCTGATAAAGAGATCATTTTTTAAGTTTACACAGCTGGGTTTACATGGATCCAAATATATAGATTGCTTTCGGTTTAAAAGCTCTTTCGGAATGAAAATGATCCATGTAAACACCTCTTTCCGAATGAAAAGTGCTGAACCGATCAAATTTTTATTCGGTTTCTCGGGGGTAGAATTTTCCTTTCCCCAAACCGAACAGGGTATCATGTAAACACTGAATCGGAAAGTTGTGAGGTTGCGCTCTTACAGCGCATGCTTCGACAAGACGTAAACATGCGACGAGTGACGTTTCCTCACTTTGACAGATGGCTGTGAACAACGTAATTCAATGGACAGCAAAAGAAAGTTTGTTTTTTTTACTCAAACGCTGTCTCTACGCCTTTTCCTCTTGGTTTTCTGCAGTAGGAGCGCATGAGGATCAGCTGCTGATTAAAGTCCTGCAGAAACCACAACCATGACGATCAGTTTTTATACCTCCGTCTTTATTAAATAACGTGATTTACATCATTCTGCGCATGTCAGACAGGATTATTCTGAATAAATATTGTCGCATGTACACACCAGATCAGAATGTATTAGCTCCCAAGTAAACAGCTGCCCTCAAATCCTCAATCAGAATGATTTCATTCCGAAAGGGAAAAAAGTCTCCATGTAAACGTACCTACTCACCAATGGCTCTCTGCGCTGGCTGTCGCAGTTTAGTCGACTCCTCCATAATCCTTTTTGAATTGTGAAAATCCTGTGCATGGGTCACCCCAGCTTTCCCAGACTTTTCGGTTGTCTTTTTGCCAAACAGCCAGCAACAGAAGCAAAACAGCTTGTTTGGTCTGGGTGAATAAATGAGCCACTGTCGCTCCACGATGCCCGAAACTCCCAAATGATGGCGGCAGGGTTAAAGCATTGTCCTTCTGGAAACTTCTCATATTTGTCCCTCAAACCAGGCTGACAGGGTCCATGCCCGATGAGAGCCAGGGCCCGGATCACTTCAGGGGTGAGAGGGTGGTCTCGAAACAAGAATGGATCGGTCGGGTGCTCCTGCACAGCTGCGGAGGTGGCTACCAGATGCGCCGGGTCTTCGCCGGTGCTACCAGTACGGACACTGACCGCCGCTGCTGCTGGTGGCACAAAATGTTCCAGCAGCGTTTGTGTTGGACTGCAGCAGGGCTCCTGGTGGTCCCGATGGTGGGCTTTGGGCTTTGAGTAGTACCGCTGGCGGCTAGCCTAACCTCAGTCACCGGCTGACTGAGTGGGCTGACTGATGTTGGGCTCTCACGGCCATGGTGGTGTTGATGAAAAGTAGGAATTGAGTGGATGACAGCAACCAATTTCTCTTTTACCTTTAGTTTGAATGAGCCAGATTGGTGTTTTTTCTTCTCCATTTTTGCTGTTTAGCTTCCCTCCAGAATTCAGATCAAGCATAAAGAAAAAAAAAGTTAATGCGGCACAGCCAATCACCGCTGGCTCACAGCTCGGATGCATTCACGGACAGTCGTAACACAAGAATTGGCCTATTGAAGCCCACACTCAGACGTAGACCTTCACGTACACACTGCACATTTTATTGTTAAAACAATTTATTTATAACAATTTATACATGAACAAATCACACGAAACGGGGCCCTTTGACCTTGTGGGCCCTGGGGCGACCGCCCCCTTGCCCCCACTCTGGCTCCGCTACAGGGCTGGCGGCATGAAGCCTCGAACAGCGTAATAGCGTAGGTCTCAGCTGGTTGCTACGGTTACACACAGAGCGGGGGGTGGGGGTGGGGGGTGGGGCGGTGTGGGGGGGGGGTCCTTCACACATTCATGGGAGGGAGCCAATCAGAGACAACTCATTTACGCGTCACGGATATTCATGAGCAATACCGGAAAAGCCTGTCGTTTGAGCCCAAGCCACTCTTCTAGCTTACAAAAACAGCTTGAAACGAAGCAGCCAGAAGGTTTTTTTTTACAGAAACGATGCATAATGACTTCAATAATAATAGAGAACACTGCAATATTAATGAAATGACCATGAAAGTACTTCTTTAAATGCAGTGATTGTGAGAGCGACAGGCACTGTACAGCCCTGCATCCAGATGTCTCTTCACCCATGCCTTCTATGACAGAATCAGATGCAGAGCAACAAAGCATTCTGCCCCAAGAAATAACTTCAAGGTGCACTGAAGTCTGTGGGGAAGGCCTCCCTGCACGATCTTGCGCAAAGATATGCTTAGTACGAGTTTTCCCAAAAGGACAGCGAGAACGCTCTGTCAAGATGTACGCTATCCTTGACGACCAGAGCAACTGCTCATTGGCCAGGTCTGAGTTTTTCCAGCTTTTTGGGATCTCTGGTGACCTTTCACCTTACCTGCTAAGGGCCTGTGCTGGCACTGCAGAAATGAGTGGAAGAAAAGCAGTTGGGTTCCAGATTGAAGCAATGGATGGCGAAATGTGTTTAGATCTACCTCCGCTCATTGAATGTAATGAGATCATGAGCAACAGATCAGAAATCCCAGCTCCAGAAGTTGCTCTTTCCCATGCCCACTTGAGAACTCTGGCCCCATACATTCCAAAGGTCGATCCTGAAGCACAAATCTTGATCTTACTGGGAAGAGACCTCATACGGGTTCATAAGGTGAGACAGCAAATCAAGGGGCCCCATAATGCACCTTTCGCACAATGTCTGGATCTGGGGTGGGTAATAGTAGGGGAGGTTTGCATCATGACACCTTGTCAGAATCACATCCGTGTCAAGGAAAGAGTGAGCTACGGCGGGGAGCATAAGTTGGGTATCTCTCCACATTCAGCCAGTTGTGGAAATGAAAGCGAACCTGCCGAAGACAGACTTGGACTTGATGTGTTCGCTAGAGCTGAAAATGACAATGAGCCTGCCTTATCCTTTGAGGATGAAGCTTTCCTTAAAACTATGCAAGCTGAGTTTGTCAGAGGCAAGCAAGGCAACTGGGTCGCACCCCTACCTTTCAAGTCACTCAGACCCCGATTGCCAAATAACCGTGCTCAGGCTCTTTCTCGACACCACTCATTGGATCGCACACTGAACAAAAATCCTGAAATGAAAGAGCAATTCATCACCTTTATGAGGAAGCTTTTCGAAAAATGAACATGCAGAGATTGCTCCACCACTCAAACAGGATGAAGAATGTTGGTACCTACCCATCTTTGGGGTGTACCACCCCCACCACCCCCAAAAGCCAGGTCAAATACGCGTGGTATTTGACTCGAGCGCTCAAGAAAGTGGCATCTCTCTGAACAATGTCTTGCTCTCAGGTCCCGATTTAAACAACACCTTGCTTGGAGTGCTGCTCAGGTTCAGGAAACAACCTATTGCAATAATGGCAGATATCCAGCAAATGTTCTATGGCTTCTATGTGAGTGAACACCACAGAAACTACCTCAGGTTCCTCTGGCATAAAAACAATGACCTCACTAAAGAGGTGATGGAGTACCGCATGCAAGTACATGTATTTGGGAATAGCCCATCACCTGCAGTAGCAATCTATGGTCTGAGAAAAGCTGCCCAAGAAGGGGAACAGAAATATGGATCTGACACGCGTCTCTTCATTGAGCGACACTTTTATGTGGACGACGGGCTCATCTCCCTTCCAACTGAAGCAGAAGCCATTGACTTGGTCAAACGCACTCAAGCTTCACTGGCAGAATCAAATCTCAAGCTGCATAAAGTTGCCTCCAACAGCATTACAGTGATGCAGGCTTTCAGGTCAGAAGATCTGGCCACAGGCCTAAAAGACTTAAGCCTTGGTGAAGAAGCTCTGCCCTTGCAAAGAAGCCTTGGCCTGTGTTGGGACATAGAATCTGATACCTTCACATTCAGAGTAGCTGTCCGTGATAAACCTTTCACCCGTCATGGAGTTCTATCCACCGTCAACAGCATCTTTGATCCGCTGGGCTTAGTTGCTCCTGTGACTATCCGCGGACGAGCACTGCTCAGAAAACTTTCCACTGATTTTCAAGACTGGGACACTGAACTTCCTCCAGATAAGTTGAAGGACTGGGAATCATGGAAAAAATAAATGCAGGACTTGAGCAGCCTCCAGCTTCCCCGTTCCTATACCAAACAGTCCCTCTCCTCTGCAAAGTACACAGAACTATGTCTGTTTTCTGATGCCTCTAACTGGGCCATTGGAGCGGTGGCTTACATGAAGGTCATCACAGCAGATGGACAGTGTCAGGTTGGTTTTGTACTTGGAAAAGCAAAGCTAGCCCCTAAACCTGAGCCCACTGTCCCCCGTCTAGAACTGTGTGGCGCAGTGTTAGCCGTTGAGATGGCAGAATTGATTCTCAAGGAGCTTGACCACAAACCAGATGCTGTGACATTTTTTTGTGACAGTAAAGTTGTGCTTGGTTATATCTACAACAACACAAAGAGGTTCTTTGTGTATGTGCACAATCGTGTCCACAGGATACGACAGTCAACTTCTCCTCAGCAGTGGCACTATGTGCCTACAGATCAAAATCCAGCTGATCTGGCCACCAGGTCTGTCCCAGCACCACACCACCGGAACCATGTGGTTCACAGGGCCCAGATTCCTTCTTAAGCATTCACAACCTGAAACACAAGAATCATTTGAGTTGGTGGACCCTGAAGAAGACGTGGATGTGAGACCACAGGTGACGACCTGTGCCACACATGTTTGTGGAAGTAGACTTACCTCAAAAAGGTTCAAGTGTTTCTCAACAAGGGAGTCTTTGTTGAGAGGAGTTTCGTTTCTAATCCACCAGTGCCACTCATACAAGCCTAACTCATCTGAAACATGCAAAAAATGGCATCAGTGCAGCAAACCACGTTCTCCAGAGGAGCTAGAGGCGGCAAGGTTGGTCATACTGCAGTCAGTACAAAGGGATGCTTATCCAGAAGAATGTGCCGCTTTACTGGATAACAGAGCCGTTCCAAGATCAAGTGCAGTTCAGAATCTTGACCCCTTCATGTGTGAGGGTCTCATGAGGGTTGGCGGACGTCTGAAACGCTCATCTGTGAGTTCTGAGATGAAAAACCCCATCATTCTTCCAAAGGAAAATCATGTCACAAAGCTGCTAGTGCGTCATTACCACACAAAGGTGAAACACCAGGGGCGTCAATTCACAGAGGGGGCCATCAGGGCTGCCGGCCTGTGGATTGTGGCAGGAAAAAGACTAATAGGCTCTGTTGTTCATCACTGTGTCATTTGCCGCAAGCTGCGAGGTACGCTTGAGATTCAGAAGATGGCAGACCTTCCCGCAGAACGTCTAACTGCATCCCCACCATTCACATATGTAGGGTTAGATGTTTTTGGTCCTTGGGAGGTGGTTATTCGACGCACTAGGGGTGGTGCAGCCCAGAGCAAGCGGTGGGCCATTCTCTTCACATGTATGAGCACCAGAGCCGTGCATATAGAAGTCATAGAATCTATGGACTCTTCAGCTTGCATCAATGCCCTGCGCAGGTTCTTTGCCCTGAGAGGACCAGCTAGACAACTGCGCTCTGACAGGGGGACAAACTTCATTGGAGCCTGTTCAGAACTAGGCGAGAGACAGGACAATTCACGTCAAACCAAGATTCTTCAGTACCTCTATGGGAACGGCTGCACGTGGGAATTCAACCCCCCACATGCTTCTCACATGGGAGGGGTTTGGGAGCGCATGATCGCGTGTCTCGAAGAATACTTGACTCCATGCTGCTCCAGTCCAAATGTACTCACCTTTCACACGAAGTCCTCTGTACATTCGTGGCAGAGGTGTCTGCCATAATCAATGCTCGGCCATTAGTTCCCATCTCCTCTGATCCCTCTTCCCCACTGCTGCTGACACCTGCTATGCTTGTGACCCAAAAGTCCAACGTACTTGCTCCAGCTGGTGATTTCAGTGGAAAGGATCTGTTCAAGTGTCAGTGGAAACGAGTGCAGGCATTGGCAGAGGAATTTTGGACCAGCTGGAGAAATGAGTACCTCCATACCCTTCAGTAAATGGCATATGGCACGCCGTAATTTGCAAGCTGGGGACATTGTGCTTCTTAAGGAGAGTCAGTCACCTCGCAACGAATGGCCAATGGGTCTGATCACTTCCACCTTCCCGAGTGGTGATGGAAAGGACCGCAAGGTTGAGGTCAGGATGAGGTTACAAGGCAGGGTGAAGACCTTTCTCAGGCCCATCTCTGATGTAGTCTTACTGCTACCAAAGGACGAGCAAGACCCAAAGATGGACAAATGAATTTAAGTGGCATGAATAATGCCAGGCGGGGAGTGTTCTGCCCTGAATTTATTTTCTTTATGTTTATATGAAAAAGTGTGTGGTTAAAGTTTTTTCTGTTAAAAAAAATCTGGAACAAATTGTGAGACTTTTATTTTGACACGTGTTCAGGAAACAGGAAGTAGGAAGAAGGAAGTGTAGAGCCATCAACAGAGAGAAGCATGGCTGAACTTGTGTTGTCTGAGCTGAATCCAAAGCCATCTGTTTAAGTCCTTCAGAAAGCAATGGCTGTAAGTTTTAGAAGGTGTTTACATGCCTCATAGATGATAAAAAAATGTGTTTTGTTTACATTATGCAAACTTTGTGCAGAAGTATAGTTAAGATTGCGTTGAAGGAATTCTCTACATACTTAGCTGCTACCAGTCTGCTATTTACCTTGTTAAAAATGGAAATTTATACTGACCTCTTTATACTTACCTGTTGATGTAAGATGAAAATCTATGAAGAATATTCTTGTTTCTTCTTTTTCGTTTCACTCTGATCCAATGCTGCCACCACATTCCAGATTGTGTGTGAAAAAGTGAATAAAGGAGCAAGTGCGCTCACTACCCTGGCTCATGGAAAGGAGTTTGGCTGGCTGTTAATCTACACTGCCTGGCCAAAAAAAAAGTGGCCACCTGGATTTAACTAAGCAAATAGGTAGGAGCCTCCTATTGGATAATTACTGCATGGGTGATTATCTTTCAGCTGGCAACAAGTTATTTAACCCCAAATGGTGCAATGAGTTGCTTCTCATTTCCTAAACAACCATGTGGAAAGACACATCCATGGTCGTGGAAAAGATGTTAGTCTGTCTGAGAAGGGTCAGATCATTGGCATCAAGAGGTGAAAACATCTAAGGAGATGCAGAAACTACTGAAACTGGGTTCAGAACAGTCCAACGCATTCTGAAAAACTGGAAGGATCGTGGACCATCGTCTTCCAGGAAGAAATGTGGCCGGAAAGGCAGATGAAGTGATGCAGCATCATGCCTAGTGCTACTGTATGAGCCTGTGGGGGCAGTGTGATGATCTGGGGTTGCAGCAGTTGCTCAGGTCCAGGTTCATCAACAGTATGAGCTCAGATAATGAGGTCAGCTGATACCTGAATATACTGAATGAGCAGGTTATTCCATCAATGGATGTTTCTTTCCTGATGGCACGGCCATATTCCAAGATGACCGTGCCAGAATTCATCGGGCTCAGATTGTAAAAGATGGTTCAGGGAGCATGACACATCATTTTCACACATGGATTGGCCCCCACAGAGTCCAGACCTGAACCCCATTGAGAATCTTTGGGATGTGCTAGAGAGGGCTTTGTGCAGCGGTCAGACTCTACCATCATCAATGCAAGATCTTGGTGAAAAATTAATGCAACACTGGATGGAAATAAATCTTTTGATATTGCAGAAGCTTATCGAAACAATGCCACAGCGAATGCCGTAATCAAAGCTACAGGCGGTCCAACAAAGTATTAGAGTCAATGACCTTTTTTTTTTTGGTGGCCACTTTTTTTTTGGGCCAGGCAGTGTATATATACACTTTGAAAGTCTAACATATAGAGAGAACAGTACAAGTAGGCTTTGGGCCGATACAGCTTGGAGTAAGACAACATGCATAAAGAGGATGATGTGGTCAAAACACTCATTTGCCTAATAATTCTGCACTTCCTGTACAGACATGTTGTACAGAAAACATGCAAAAGATGATGAAACACAAAGTTCCAGCACAGGAATGTCACATTACAAGAAACTACGGCAATGTCACTGAGAAAACTGATTAAAGTTCTGTTGTGTGTCTTTAAATAGGCCACAGTACCGAACATGCCAACATGTGAAAAATGACGTGGGTTATCGTTTTTCAGTTTATCGTCCAGCCCTAGTGACCGGCCCCTAAATGAAGCTCTATGTTCATCTGCAAGTTCAGTAATGCGACAGTCCAGAGGAGAGAGACGGACCGATGCCACTCACATTCCAACTCAACACTGAGCACATTTTCTCAAAATGTCTCTTTTTTTCTCCGCAAACTTCAGGTTCATCAGTCCATTCTCACAGCTTTCTATAAATGTTTTATTGAATCCGTCCTCACATTCAACATCACCACCTGGTTTGGATCCCTCGCTATCACTCACTGCAACTCTCTCAACAGAATCGTCAAGATTTGCAATAAAATTAGAGGTCAGGAGCAGCAGTCACTTACCAGCATTAGGCGCTTTCGGACTGTAGGAACCTTCTGGAGTTCCTAGAACCTTTTCAGGAACCGGGCTGTTTTTTGCGCATTTGGAGGCAAGCAGGGTCTTTTCAGGGTTCCATAGGAACTGAAATACATAGCTGTTTGGTGATTGGTAGAACTGGTAAGCCCCGCCCCTTACGTGATCTCCACTTCTTCCAGCCCGCCATATTTAAAAAGTCCCACAGCTGTTACAACTGTTTACCGAGATCGTAATAACAAGAACTATTCCAACAGGCAGTAGAATCTGTTGCTACCGCCCGTCCACTTTAGTGGACGGACTGTCCACTAAAGTGGACGTCAACAAAAGGTAAACACGGGAAAGGGAGAGAAAGCTGGTAAGCAGCTTTATAATAGCTTTGAATAAAAGAGATTAGAAACCTCAGGTTTGTATCAGATCACCTGGGGCATAAATGTGTCTCTGTCTCAACGATTACGTCACACATGGTCCCTAACGATGTCCTCCCTCATGTGCCAATGCAGACTAAAGGCGAAGGGTAGTTCTGATAACTAAACTCGGGAGGCGTAGTTGTAGGAACTGTGTTCTTAGAACCTCTCTGTCCGAATGCGCCCATTTAAAATAGTGGAGAACTGAGGAAAGGCACCCAGATCTCCACAGACCCCTCCCCACACATTCTCACTACACCCCGCTGCCATTAGGGCGCAGATTCAGGTCTCTCACATTAAGGACAAAGACGGACTTTGTCCTTAATGTGTTTTGTTCCCACCTCTGTTCGCCTGTCAAATGGGTGATTGTTTGACTCATTAGTCAAATATGCCTTTAACATTGTTTTACATTGCGTGTATTTTATTGTGGTTTTTAATCTATTTATTGTTGGACTTGGAATGTGATTGAAGTGCATGCATGTTTGTTCCTGCTAGCTACAATTCTCTTTGCAAATGAAGTTCCTAGCGGATAAATAAAGTGAATTTGAATTTAATTTGATGATGGCGATGCTACTAAATGCTGCTGACAGAGGAAGGCATGGATCTTCCTTGGACATTATAATGCAGGTCTCTAATGACAACTGGAAGTGACTTGACTTGGACCGGCTAAGAGGTCTGCCAGCAGAGGAAGGTGTCCATGGTCAGGACGAAGCACCAGAGGGAGCAGAGGTCTGCATTTCCGCTGCTGCAGACCCTGAATCAGGCAGTCTGCGGGGTCAGTGAGGGGTAGTGTTGTAAAAAAAAAATCAATTTTCAGATACTAATCGATTCTAAAAATGAGTATCTAGCTAGATACTAATTAGCTCGGGTATCGATGCTTAGCAAATGCCAAAGTAGCATTTGAGTCTCGGAAAGTATCAGGCACTCTGCCCTTTTAAACAGGCAGTGCTGCGGGCAGCCCCTTCCCTACAGCATCTTCCTGGAGGACCCGGTGTTCACAGTGTGGCTAACTAAGCGACTTAGACGGCTCTTTTAACCTTTTAGTTTAAAAACGTGACTGGCTTAAATCCAGGGACTTTTTCTGGTGTTATTGGAGACTCGTGCACACTGACATGAAAACGTGCAGTGTTTCCTCTTCTCAACGAGCTGCGGCTGCCACCGCATGCCCCGCCCCCTCTAGAAACAGGCCCCGCCCCCGCGGAGAAGAGCCCACACGACACGTGCTCGCGCAGCAGCATCTCGGAGCAGGAGATGTTCTCTGCTCCATAAACACCTGAAACTGCTGCTGATGACCTCATCCTGGCTTACAGTCACAGACGCATGCCTTTAATATAGATTGTAGACAAACATTCAAAAGTTCATCTTTTAAATGTTTGATTGACGAGTTTGTCTGTTGTATTGTTTACTTGCTTTGGTCTCCAGTATTGTGAACAAAAGGACATGTTAGACCACTAACTTAGTTCATCTCTCCTGAATCACTGGAGGAGATGTTGGAGACTGGATGAAGATTTCTGCACAAACTAGATCTTTAACCCTCTATGGCATGAATTTTTATGAGGAAAAAATATTCCACCCGAGTTTTGGGAGATTGGAGGGGGGGTCCTTATATCAATCAGAAAATCTACCACTATATGCATTCATAGAGGAGGACTGGTGTAGTGGTACAGGTGTGGTGAGTCCTGGAGAGGACTCTACACCTGTTCCGGTCCCTGATGTGGGTCTGGATGCCCCCCCCCACTGGATGGTCATGGATGAGAAGAAAGGGAGATACAAGGTATGAGTATGCAAAGGTACACCTGCAGCCAAGTGCCAAAAATGTGACGCCCACCTCTGTTTCACCCCCCCCCCCCAGCATCTGCTTCATGAGGTTCCATCCTCCTGTAAGGCAGGGGGGCCCAAGTCCGGTCCTCCAGAGATACGATCCTGCACATTTTAGTTGTATCTCTTCTCCATCACACCTGAATCAGATGAATGCCCGTTACCAGCCTCTGCAGCGCTGAATGACACGTGCATGAGGTAACTGGCCATCTGATTCAGCTGTGCTGGGGGGGGGGGTAGTCGCTCTTGTGGACCGGACTTGGGCAGCCCTGCTGTGAGACATCATTATCTTCATGCTCCTCTTCATCCAGAACACGTCAGAGGAAGGAGCCTGATGGTGTTCCTGACACCAGGAAAAGGTTTGTTTCCGTTTCCTGTGAGCACTACAAGATGGTACAGCAAAAAAATGGATTATGTTGATATCTGTGCATCCCTACACGTCTCCATGCATGAGCATGTTATAGTTCACACAAAGTGGTCTACCTGCACATGTTGCCCTGGGCAACCAATGAAAAACTGACATTTTAGTATCTAAATAAAGACAAAAAGAGTCTTTACTCAATCAAATATGCTTCTGTACTTATTCATGCACATCACAGACATTATTTATACAAAGTTATGGAAATTTTAAGTTGTCCAAGTTGGCTGTGGTCTCAAAAAGGACTGTTTCACCACAAAACAAAGGGTCAACCCCCCCCCCCCTCCCAGCTCACATTTGATTAGTCACAGACTTGTTATCAGACTTTTAATGTGATGTTATACTTTTAAAAATGTAAGGGGGCGGTGAGTGGGCCCAAAAAGTGGTTTGTTGCCAGAGGGCAACGCCATAGAGAGTTAAACTGTATTCTACATTTATAAGTTCTGTCCTCATATTTATTAATATACTTTTGTTGTATTATTTGGATTGTTTTTGGGGGGTTTTTGCAATTTTTCCCCATATTGTGCTGAAAATGGTATTGAGTATCGACCACCATCCTGGGTATGGAGGATGAAATTTTCGTATCGTGACAACTCCAGTGAGGGGTGGAGGGTCATGTGACCTGTCTGGCTGATGAAGCAGCGGACGCTCCGCTGAGTCCTGCTCCGTCTTCAGGGGTGTCTCTGCAGGGTCATCCGGGGGGAACCTCCCGGAACGGCGAGCATCATCTGCATAGCCGTGAGACCTGAGGTCCTGTAGAGGCTGAGCAGGAACAGGACGGGGGACGGAGACCTAGCACTGAACCTGAGACATCAGGTTGTCCTCTAATCGTTCTCATTGGCAGATGTGACACAGACCGTCCTCCGTCTCCGTCCCTTCCTCCCAGTGCTGATCTCTGCTGGTGTCCAGTTTCCCTCTGAATAATTGATGTGTCTGACTGGGAACTGTGGTCACTTTCACCAGGGGACGGATCTCTGGTGTTGAGATCTCCGAATAATAATAATGACAATAACAATAATAATAATAATAACAACAATAATAATGATAATAATAATAATGGGAATAATTTCAGAGTAGAAATTATAAATATTTTAAAGAACGCGTTGAAACTTCCCTTGAGGTCCATGTTTGACTGAAACCATCATCATGTGCTCTCCACTCCGTTTGACCAGATTCCAGCCAATCATCTGCCGGGAGCCATCTTTGTCTCAGAAGGGTGATCACTTACAGCCTGGTGGCTCCTGATCATCGATGGAATAATCGATACACGGACGGATACCAGAGCTGGTCACATGACACCAGCCTGAACACACATCTATGTGTAACTACATTTATCCCAGAAAAACAGAATGTTTTACCTCCAAGGACACGTTTTAATCCATCTTTCATTCTTAGTTATTAGTTTACAGCCTCAGTGGGGGGGGGGGGGGGGGGGGGGGGGGGGGTGAACGTACCAGTTCAACATCTTAACTCATGCAGGTGTATAGACAGAAGCTTTCTGATTGGTGTAAGCCTGAAGACAGAGGACAGATGTAATAAGAGGACAGATGTGATGATAGGACAGATGTAATAAGAGGACAGATGTAATAAGAGGACAGATGTGATTAGAGGACAGATGTGATTTGAGGACAGATGTGATTGGAGGACAGATGTAATAAGAGGACAGAAGTGCTGAGGACAGACGTGTTTCTGGCAGCAGACAGGTGAGTTAACCTGTCATGGACCTCTGATCTCTCCGATCCGTCCTCCTGTCCTTCTCTAACTCTGACGTGGCTCCGCGTCTATTTTCAGATTCAGGTTTTATTTTCAGGAAGTCTGCTGTTGCTAGGCAACGATGTCAGTGGGAGACAAACCAATCAGAGGAGGTAGTTACTGAAACACACCATGAACCTGATGCTCCTCTCTTCTGTTTCTGTGAGACACTCACGAGGAACACTTTGCCTCCGAAAATCAGGCTGTAATTATTGTCATCCTCCAGGTAACCATGGCAACAGCCCGTCATCAGCAGCACAGGTATGTGGAATGTAAAATAACACTGACACGTTCCTGTTCGCTGAGTGGGAGTTTGTTCGATGGCTGCAGAAGCCCCGTTCAGTCCGCTGGGACCGGAGATAACTCAGAGGAATGCTGGGAGTTATCTGCGGTTGCTAGGTTACCACACCCCCACTGTCCAATCAGCTGGCAGAAATGTGGATGAGAGCAGGACAGAGAAGCTGCTGGAGAGAAGACCTCCCACCATCAGACCCCCCAGAAGCTGCAGGTAAACCCCACCCGGCCGCCACGCCCAGGAGCGTAAATCAAAGCAATACTCCCGCCCCACAGTTCAGCTGGAACAATGAGTGTGTGTGTGTGTGTGTGTGTGTGTGTGTTCCTTATTCAGCCCCGCCCACTTTTCAGCAGAGGCGTTCCCACATTAGCGTAGCTCTTCCAGTGAGACGTGTTCTCAGTGTTGTTCAGTGGAAAACGTTACATTGTAAGAATGGAAAACCTGAAAAGCTCCAAGGAAGCATGTCTGGCTCCCCCAGTTCTCATACCAGGGTGAAGATGACATCATCACCAGTCCTGTTTCCCTGAAAACTGTTGGTAGCGACCAGATCTACCATCTGCTGACCGTGTTCGATGGCTGCATTACCTCAGCCTTTCCTATGAAAATCCATCCAGGAAAGCTCCACCCAGCAGAAGCACCCCTGATCAGCACATCCTCATCATCATCATCATCATCATCATCAGCATCACCCCTGATCAGCACATCCTCATCATCATCATCGTCATCACCCCTGATCAGCACATCCTCATCATCATCATCAGCATCACCCCTGATCAGCACATCCTCATCATCATCATCATCATCATCATCATCATCATCATCATCACCCCTGATCAGCACATCCTCATCATCATCATCATCATCATCATCATCATCATCACCATCACCCCTGATCAGCACATCCTCATCATCATCATCATCATCATCATCAGCATCACCCCTGATCAGCACATCCTCATCATCATCATCATCATCAGCATCACCCCTGATCAGCACATCCTCATCATCATCATCAGCATCACCCCTGATCAGCACATCCTCATCATCATCATCATCATCATCATCATCATCACCCCTGATCAGCACATCCTCATCATCATCATCATCATCATCATCATCACCCCTGATCAGCACATCCTCATCATCATCATCATCATCATCATCATCGTCATCACCCCTGATCAGCACATCCTCATCATCATCATCATCATCATCATCGTCATCACCCCTGATCAGCACATCCTCATCATCATCATCGTCATCACCCCTGATCAGCACATCCTCATCATCATCAGCATCACCCCTGATCAGCACATCCTCATCATCATCCTCTTCATCACCCCTGATCAGCACATCCTCATCAGCATCATCCTCATCAGCATCATCGTCATCACCCCTGATCAGCATATCCTCATCCTCATCATCATCATCATCACCCCTGATCAGCACATCCTCATCCTCATCATCATCAGCATCATCGTCATCACCCCTGATCAGCACATACTCATCATCATCATCATCATCATCAGCATCATCATCATCACCCCTGATCAGCACATCCTCATCCTCATCATCATCATCATCATCGTCATCACCCCTGATCAGCACATCCTCATCCTCTTCATCACCCCTGATCAGCACATACTCATCCTCATCCTCTTCATCACCCCTGATCAGCACATACTCATCATCATCATCATCATCATCAGCATCATCATCATCACCCCTGATCAGCACATCCTCATCCTCATCATCATCATCATCATCGTCATCACCCCTGATCAGCACATCCTCATCCTCTTCATCACCCCTGATCAGCACATACTCATCCTCATCCTCTTCATCACCCCTGATCAGCACATACTCATCCTCATCCTCTTCATCACCCCTGATCAGCACATACTCATCCTCATCCTCATCCTCTTCATCACCCCTGATCAGCACATACTCATCCTCATCCTCTTCATCACCCCTGATCAGCACATCCTCATTATCATCCTCATCATCATCATCGTCATCACCCCTGATCAGCACATCCTCATTATCATCATCATCATCATCATCATCGTCATCACCCCTGATCAGCACATCCTCATTATCATCCTCATCATCATCATCGTCATCACCCCTGATCAGCACATACTCATCCTCATCATCATCATCGTCATCACCCCTGATCAGCACATCCTCATCCTCATCATCATCAGCATCATCAGCATCATCGTCATCACCCCTGATCAGCACATCCTCATCCTCTTCATCACCCCGATCAGCACATACTCATCCTCATCCTCATCCTCATCTTCATCATCATCATCATCATCATCCCTGATCAGCACATCCTCATCATCCTCATCCTGCATCTTTCAGATCAGATGTACTGAGGGAATCACGTCTCTCCACAGATACGTCACCAAGCAGGCAGCCGTGAGCCGCGGCAGGAATCAGCTGATTTCTGTTGCTGCGGCGGCAGATATAACCGAACACGGTGAAAAACTCCGTCTAATTTTACTGGTAATGAAAATAAAATCATTTCAAGGGCGTAAAAGTCGCCATGATCTGTTACATGAAGAACAAGAACGTGTTCTGAAAGCCGGTGTCAGCCCAAGTCCAGCCAGAACCTCTCACTGGACCTGGGTGTCGGTACGAGCTAACGGAGCTAACGCCGGGATGCTCCGTATGGCGGGATGGGACGGTCCTGCAGCCACGCAGCAGCCATATTGACCCTTTTCACTGTGTCGGCTAAAACCTGGATGGAGGGATGTTTATGTGAACAACACGGGACTTTATGATCACTACAGTTATTATTCTGCGAGGTCACCATAATCTCTGAGCCGATGCTCTGTGTTGTTGTTGTTAGCCACTATGCTAAGTTAGCTATATTAGCAGTTAGAAGCTGAAGTTGTTTTAAGGACACGACTATAAATATGATCAAGTTCTGCCTCATCTGAAAGCTAAAATCCTACAAAAGGTGCTGAACTAATTATTAAAGCTGCTCTTAGATCAGAGACAGTAAATAAAGAATAAAGCAGAGTCCACCACTAGAGAGCAGCTGCTACTGTTAGCAGCCGAGGCTAGCACCGTTAGCTGTCAGAATAAAGCAGAGTCCACCACTAGAGAGCAGCTGCTACTGTTAGCAGCCAAGGCTAGCACCGTTAGCTGTCAGAATAAAGCAGAGTCCACCACTAGAGAGCAGCTGCTACTGTTAGCAGCCGGGGCTAGCACCATTAGCTGTCAGAATAAAGCAGAGTCCACCACTAGAGAGCAGCTGCTACTGTTAGCAGCCAAGGCTAGCACTGTTAGCTGTCAGAATAAAGCAGAGTCCACCACTGAAGAGCAGCTGCAACTGTTAGCAGCCGAGACTAACAACGTTAGCTGTCGGGACAGAATAAAGCAGAGTCCACCAATGGAGAGCAGCTGCTACCGTTAGCAGCCGAGGCTAACACCGTTAGCTGTTGGGACTGAATAAAGCAGAGTCCACCACTGAAGAGCAGCTGCTACTGTTAGCAGCCGAGGCTAACACCGTTAGCTGTCAGGACAGAATAAAGCAGAGTCCACCAATGGAGAGCAGCTGCTACCGTTAGCAGCCGAGGCTAACATCGTTAGCTGTTGGGACAGAATAAAGCAGAGTCCACCACTGGAGAGCAGCGGCTACTGTTAGCAGCCAAGGCTAACAGCGTTAGCTGTAGGGACAGAATAAAGCAGTCCACCACTAGAGAGCAGTTGCTACTGCTAGCAGCCAAGGCTAGCACCGTTAGCTGTCGGGACAGAATAAAGCAGTCCACCACTAGAGAGCAGCTGCTACTGCTAGCAGCCAAGGCTAGCACCGTTAGCTGTCAGAATAAAGCAGAGTCCACCACTGAAGAGCAGCTGCTACTGTTAGCAGCCGAGACTAACACAGTTAGCTGTCGGGAGAGAATAAAGCAGAGTCCACCAATGGAGAGCAGCTGCTACCGTTAGCAGCTGAGGCTAACATCGTTAGCTGTTGGGACAGAATAAAGCAGAGTCCACCACTGGAGAGCAGCGGCTACTGTTAGCAGCCAAGGCTAACAGCGCTAGCTGTAGGGACAGAATAAAGCAGTCCACCACTAGACAGCAGCTGCTACTGCTAGCAGCCGAGGCTAGCACCGTTAGCTCGGTGATGGAATCTAAATAAAGAATCAGATTCTTTCCTTCCAGTCGTTGTGGCACCTGCAGACAAAGCAGTGAATGCTGCTCATGTTTGAACACTTGTAGCATAAAACAGCATTAAATCTGTTCATTTAGCTCATCTATGGAGCCACGGCGGCGGTGGTAGACGACCGCAACACTGGCTA
The DNA here is from genome assembly GCA_023101725.1 of Atherinomorus stipes. Lineage (NCBI taxonomy): Eukaryota > Metazoa > Chordata > Actinopteri > Atheriniformes > Atherinidae > Atherinomorus > Atherinomorus stipes. Next base: position 25,992 of record JALJCO010009524.1, on the reverse strand, counting down.
CCCACAAGCTCCTGACTTCCTGAATAAGCTAGTGGAAACTAAGAGTGCACAATATAATCGGCCCCCTATCAGTATCGGCCTCAAAACTGAGAGGGTGTTTGGCCACCCCACCGATATTTAACCGATCAGCCCACTGTTTCTAAAATCTTAAAAAAAAAAAACCTTCTTCTTCTTCTTCAAAAACTTCCTTTTTACAGACTTTAAAGCTTCTAAAAACTAGGGGTGGGACAAAACATTGATACACTGAAATATCACAATACTTTCATATGCTGATATATTGACATTTAAGAAAGGGGTATCGCTCTATTTCACTAACAAAATCTTGTGATATTTTATCGTTCTGTTACAAAATCTCTGGAGAATTCATGCTGATATCATATTGAGATTTAAAAACGTGGTATCGATCTATTTCACTGACGAAATCTCGAGATATTTCATCATTCTGTTACAAAATCTTGTGATAACTCACAAAATAAAGGTAAGTAAAATAGATTGATGCATTTTTAAATATCGATTTGATATTGGCATGTGAAAAATATCACGACAGTTCAGTGTATCAATATTTTTCCACCCCTATTTTTCAAAGTGTCGGAAACGGATAACAAAACTGCTATTTGCAATGACTGCTTATTTTTTCAGCTTTAATATCGGTACCGATATCGGTTATCTGCCTCATTACTTTTAAAACATCGGCTATCGGATATGGGCCAAAATTCCACTATCATGCATCCCGAGTGGAAACCTAACTAACTGGTGATGTAATCGTCATATAAAATTGTTTATAAGCACTAGAGAGTGAATCCAGTCTGTATGGTAAGAGGATGAGGAAGAGGAAGGTCTCTGAACTGATGAAGGACTGTCACATAAATATACGAAGCTAACAATCTTTCCTGAATTTGAATCTTCGTTGATGCCGCGTCTCTGCGGAGGTTTAAGCTGCTTGCTTGTACGTTTTCAGACCAGTTCTATGTCAGGACCTGGTTTTAACGAGGCTGGCCCGCCCTGTGCCCATCCTCCTCTTCCTCTCTTTGTGCTGGGATGAAGAGTCATAAATTATCCCGTTAGTGTCACTGAGGCGGTCTTTAGTTCCGGTCACTGATTTCAGACAAACCGCGTTGGTCCCTGAGACCGTGCAGACCTTATATTCAGATTTACAGCTACATGGACCTTTGTTTGCTCGTGGTGCGTTCATGGACTGTCTGAAATGCCAAAGGCAGCAGCTGAATAAGAGGCTTTTCTGTGTACTTTTACATGAGTGGTTTAAAACCAGCCCTGAATCAGAGACCCTCCAGTCCTGCATCCTTCAGGCTTAATGGTGTTGATGGGAACAGGACGTCCAGCGGGACGCTCCTGTAGGACAGACTGTCCCTGTCCTCGAGGAGGGAACGGTTGTTACTGGTGTCCAACACAGGTGTCCAACACCTGAACTCGTCTCAGAGGACAGCTTCATTTGTGATGTCATCAAGCTAAAGGTCATTTTCATGAAGTAAAAGGAAAAGTTTCTTTTTCCAGCCTGGACCTTATTTCTAAGAGTTCCTACGTGCATTTACTCCCCACTAAAGTTTCTGCATCACTTTGAGTCCTTCAGAAGATATTACGTTGAGTCGCCCTTCAGCGTGCATCCATATAACGGGAGAGAGTCTCTCTATTAGACATTACCTGCAGCACAGCTCCTTCATTTCATCAATACTTTAAGTAGAATGAATGAGTACTATTGTCCTGTGGGTTCTTAATTTTTTGTGATCAACTGTTTCCTTTTTCAAATACAGTAAAAAAGAAAAATATAGAGGTAGCACATAAATATAGCATAACATACAAAACAGTACCCCCCCCCCCCACCACCACCACCTATACACCCTGGATCTCCACCCATTTCACGCAGGATATAAGGTTCACGATCTAACAAAACAAGAGCAAACAAACATGGAAATAAAAAGATATATTCATACAAACGTATAAATGGAAAGTGAAAATGACCGTAAACTTTCAATCTTTCTGCCACTGCCAGCCCAGATGAAATGCTGTCAGTGCTGGCACCATGCATTTCTGCCTCAGATAGCTCCATGCTAATGTCAATGTCAGTATTATCCACTGGGTCCTGGAAAATGAGTGTGGGGGCTTCCATCGTAGGGTCAGCATGTTTTTGGCAGCAGTGATACCAGTTAAGAAAAACGCTTCCTGAGGGAGTTCCTCTGTGGAGTGAGGTGGGCCCTGTGAATATAACTGAAGTGGATCTGTTGATCTGGGTTTTTAGAGGCAAAGGTGACTGAAGACCATATTTTGTCCCGGTCTAGCAGTTCACTGTTGATGAAATGCTTCAGGTCCTGAGCCCAAACTCGTACAATGGGAAGAGGTGAATAAGAGGCTCCTCAGAAGACAGCATATAGTGTAGAGACCGAGCCCCTTTCCTTATTGTATAAAGTAGAATGCAAGGGATGAGCGGTGAGGGGGGAGCCCCGTGGCTCCCCATAAGCTTTCATGGAAGACCGTAACTGAAAATATAAAAACAAGGATGTGCCCGGGAGGCCATAAGACATTTTCAGATCATGGAAGTCTCTGAGCCCGCTTCGGCCAGGGTGTGAACGCCCTTCTGATTTACATGTATGCCATACAGATTCTCCGTCAGCAAGACGCCACGCTGGGAACAGAAAGCTTATTACAGGACCGAGGCGTAATTTTCGCTTTAAGGGAACATCTGAGTAGATAAGATCCACCAACCTATGTGGAGATGTTAGATTGCTGTCTATGGGTTTCCAACAAACAACTGAATCAGGGTTTAGCCAATGTGGGAGCGGTCTTAGGCATATGCCACCTCTGGGTGAAACTGAGCCCCCCCCCCGCAGTCCCCTGAGTTGGACAAGTGTGCAGAAGCGTTTTCTAACCGACCCAGTCATTCTCTGAATCTGGCAGCTCTGACTTTAGCTTAGCTTAGCATAGTTGCTGTAATCGGGTGGTTCAAATAGCATCACTTGGTGAAAGTGAGCTAATAAACTCGACATTTTTTCCAATTATGTTTGGTGACGCGCACATTCTGATCGAGTACAAACGAGAAGCCAATTTCACATCAAAAAAATGACATGCAGCGTTCAGTAGGGGAACTATATGCTGCAGAAGTACAAGTGAATCAGAGGCGAAGCACCGCGGATAGCAGCAAAGGCAGCCTGCATGCAGCATCCCCAACATCCGTAAACAGGGTTGCCACCGGATGCTGCACATGCGTGCTGCCTTTGCTGCTATCCGCGGTGCTTCGCCTCTGATTCACCTGTACTTCTGCAGCATAGTTCCCCTATTGAAGGCTGGGAGTTCAAAATTAACTCTCCGTTTGCTTTTGGGAGTTTTTTCAACATTTACAGGCTGCGTAGTACAGCTGAGAGAGCAGCTCGCTACCCAGAAACAAAAAAACAAGCAAAAAACCCCGAAAACTTTGAACCTCCGACCTGACAGGACAATAGCACTCATTCGCTCATTCTACTGGAAGTGTTGGTGAAATGAAGGGGTGTAGCTGCAGGTAATGTCTTATCAGTGATGGGAATAACGGCGTTAGAAATAAAAGAAGGTCAGACCAGGGCCGTGGCCTGGCCCAGGTCCAGGAACCACCCCTGGACCAGACCAGCAGGCTGTTCCAGGCACAGCTGCAGCCTTCCTCCTCCTCCTCCTCATGCTGCTGAGTGGTGATGCAGGAGGATGTAAACATGATGCTGGAGGCTGGAAGTGGGTCAGGAGCTGGAATCTGCTGAGTCACAGCTTCCTGACGGACCCGTCCTCCAACATCCGCCCAGAATCAAATGCAACAACCCGTCACACGGGAACAAAGATGGTTTCACCGTCTACCCGATCCATTTCCCGCTGAGCTCATGTTCGTCATCCTGATCAGAGACAAATGAGCCGTCTCCTGCTTCAGGCTCCTTCTGATGCAGCAGCTTATTCATTTTTCATGTTTACTGCATGCATGCAGCGAGATCCTGAAATCTTCATCATCATCATCATCATCATCATCAGCTGAGCTCGTCCTGCTTGGGCTCCCTGCTGCTGGATGGAGATCTGCTGCTCCTGCAGCCACTGCCAGACCTGCTGACCCGTCCCAGACAGCGACGCAGCTGTTTGGCCGATATGCCGATCACTCATCTGGCTGATCATACCGATATGGAAGGGATAGTACCCCCACAGAAAGATGGGCCTTCATCTTCTCCTCATCCTCATGCTGAGCAAGACTCTGGAACACTTTTTAATATTTCAAATGCAGCTGGAGATCCGGGGGGGGGGGGGGGTTGGTTATCCCCCGACTTTCATATAATGGAGTCCGCCGGGGTCCGAGCCAAAAAGGTCCATAAAAGTCCACAAAAACGTGTCAATATTCCTCCATACTGCTCGTCCAACGTAATCCAAGTGTCCTGAGTGGGTAGCATCCAGAATTTACTGGAAACCATCATTTAGTAGATTTTTATAGAATAAACAGTAGAACATGGAGCTGCTGCGAAGTGCAACAATGAGAGTTCACGACACTACGGAAGCCGCCGCAGACGAGATCACGTCTTTTTTTGTTTGTTTGTTTTGTTATACTTGTAAGATCCCTGAGGGGAAATCAGGGTTCTGCATGTCACCATCTCTGTACTGTATCAGAGAGCAGGGGGCTGCTACCTAAAGCACCCGGGGAGCAGTTGGGGGGGTTAAGGACCTTGCTCAGGGGTCCACAGTGGTTCACCCAGGGGTCGTTTCGCTACCACTAGGCCACCCACTCTAATGTTCTCTCTTTCTTTCTTTCTTTCTTTCTCTCTTTCTCTCTTTCTTTCTTTCTTTGTTTTAAATCATATCCATCCCCTCTCGTGTTTGTCTGCAGCTCTGTCGCTCTGAGCACAATGTAAACAGCTAATTTCTTCTTCTACGCTTGCATTATCGGCAGAGCAGGCTCTGAACAACGGCGGCTTCCGTAGTGTCGTGAACTGGCAGGGGCGCTTCACAGCAGCTACATGTTCCACTGTTTAGTCTCTAAAAATCTACTAAATGATGGTTTCCAGTAGATTCTGGACGCTACCCACTCAGGACACGTGGATTACGTTGGACGAGCAGGATGGAGGAATATTGACACGTTTTTGTGGACTTTTATGGACCTTTTTGGTTCAGTCACTGCTGAACTCCGCTATATGACAGTTGGAGGACAACTACCCCCCCCCCCCGGATCTCTGGCGGCTGCTTAAAGCTGAGATGATGTAGTTTTTTATTCCTTGTGCAAAATGAGAAAAACCCTTTTGCTGCAGATCAGGTGGTTGCGTTGTCAAGATATGACCTATCGGGGTGGCCTGATGTTCTTCCCATGCCCCACAGATTTACAAAGAGAAAAACAAACAAACAACAACAAAAAATAACATTCCACGGATTGGTCACCAAACAGCGGCTGTTTTATATCCGTCAATTGTATCAGTCAATATTGGCCTGATATCAGTCGGTATCGACCAATATCAAGCTAATAATATTGCGCATCTCAAGTTGGGATCAACCGATACAGATTTTTTAGAGCTGATACCAGTATTTTCTCATCAGCCTCAGCTGATACAACCTGCTGATATTTGGGGCCGATACTGCATTTGGCCCCAAAAATAACAAAATGAAAGACACAACGAAAAGTAATTTTGAAAACTCTTTTTAGGACCCCCCCCCCACAACCCCACCGCCCCCCAAAAAACAAAGCACTTCAAATAAATATTTGCAAAGAAGCATTTGTAAAAATATCTAAAACAAAGATTGAACTCAAAATTATTTATAACCTATAATTAAAGGCCAAAATCACAGCTGTACTTTAAATAACAAGAAACTAAAGAAACTAATAATAAATAAAATATACAAAATTATAATTTAGTGAAATTAATTTTTGCTTTTGAATTGTGGTTGGAAATAATAACAATAATAATAATAATAATAATAATAATAATAATAGTAGTAATAATAACCAAACAAAACTATCCCAGACACATTTACTTGTTTTATTTTTTGTGTGTTTGTTTTTAATATTTCTGTTAGACCATAATTCAAAATCAATAACATGATTTTCATAAATTTTATTTATTATCACTTCTGTCAGTTTCATCTTATTTCACTGACAGCTGACGTTTTTCCCTCTTTAATCGGAGGCTATGAATAATTTTGAGGATGACTGTATATAAAGAAACTGCTGCCTGTATGGATGCCTGTCTGTAAATCATGCCTGGGGCGTATCGGCCAATGCCGATACCAGCAAAAGATGCAAATATCGGCCAAAAATGTTGGCCGTGCGATGTATCGCTCTATCCTTAATCTCTAGTCTCAGGTGTTCAGATTTCCTCATCAGTAATGCAACAGGACGACGACCACCTCTGAGCTTCAGAAAAACCAAATTCAGTGTTTGGAGTTGCTGTCCAGACTTCGGAGACAAAACCTGGACTTGAATCCAAAATGAAAGCTTGTGTGACCTGAAACGGACGGTTCCTGTGGGAAAACCCTCCGATGTGGGCGACATAAAACCCTTCTGTGTAGAAAGGTGGACCAGAGTTCCTCCGCGGGGATGTGGAAGACTGCCAGCGATCACCGCGTAGGAATGGACGGTGATTGAGACACAGAGTCCCCATGATCTGGACGGGTATGTGCTGAAAGCAGGTGGCTGCGGGGAGAAGCAGCTGATTGGCCAGAAATCCAAAGTTGTTTTAGTTTCAGTCCAACTGCTGCTTTTCTGGGAACTGATGAGATCAGAAGCTGCGGCTGCTGCTTATCTCAGCTCGCAGCGAGGCGACCGCACCCATGCTGCCACCGTCAGCTAACGGCCGCTCTCATTGGCCGGCTCACACGTCATCACCGCCTCGCTCTGATTGGCTGGAAGAAACGCTGCCGTGGAGGAAGGCTGCTGTCACCACACTCTGATTCAGGGAAACATGGAAGTAGATCTGATATCTGACTCACAACCACAGATGGTCCAGTTTCAGGAGCTCCCAGTGGTCTGGACCCTCAGAGAGCAGATCCTGCTCTGATGTGATGAGGTCCGGGTCCTGGGGAGGACCCATCCCCCCCTCACACCTGATTCCACCGATCTTCAGTCAGCTTCTGCGGTCAGGTGACTTCAGCATGTTCTCCTGTTGCTTATTGACAGCCATGTTTCCATGGAGACCAATTCTGATGAAGCTTTGGCCCCCAGAAGATGGTAAATGTCCTGATGTACCTCTGAGGTCCTGCTTCAGGTCTTTGCTGGAAATAAATGGGATTAAAGGTTCTGATGCTGACTGGGATTAAAGGTTCTGATGCTAACTGGGATTAAAGGTTCTAGATGCTGACTGGGATTAAAGGTTCTGATGCTGACTGGGATTAAAGGTTCTGATGCTGACTGGGATTAAAGGTTCTGATGCTGACTGGGATTAAAGGTTCTGATGCTGACTGGGATTAAAGGTTCTGATGCTGACTGGGATTAAAGGTTCTGATGCTGACTGGGATTAAAGGTTCTGATGCTGACTGGGATTAAAGGTTCTAGATCCTGACTGGGGTTAAAGGTTCTAGATGCTGACTGGGATTAAAGGTTCTGATGCTGACTGGGATTAAAGGTTCTGATGCTGACTGGGATTAAAGGTTCTAGATGCTGACTGGGATTAAAGGTTCTGATGCTAACTGGGATTAGAGGTTCTGATGCTGACTGAGATTAAAGGTTCTGATGCTAACTGGGATTAAAGGTTCTAGATGCTGACTGGGATTAAAGGTTCTGGTGCTGACTGGGATTAAAGGTTCTGATGCTGACTGGGATTAAAGGTTCTGATGCTGACTGGGATTAAAGGTTCTAGATGCTGACTGGGATTAAAGGTTCTGATGCTGACTTGGATTAAAGGTTCTGATGCTGACTGGGATTAAAGGTTCTAGATGCTGACTGGGATTAAAGGTTCTAGATGCTGACTGGGATTAAAGGTTCTAGATGCTGACTGGGATTAAAGATTCTGATGCTGACTGGGATAAAAGGTTCTGATGCTGACTTGGATTAAAGGTTCTGATGCTGACTGGGATTAAAGGTTCTCATGCTGACTGGGATTAAAGGTTCTGATGCTGACTGGGATTAAAGATTCTGATGCTGACTGGGATAAAAGGTTCTGATGCTGACTGGGATTAAAGGTTCTGATGCTGACTGGGATTAAAGGTTCTGATGCTGACTGGGATTAAAGGTTCTGATGCTGACTGGGATTAAAGGTTCTGATGCTGACTGGGATTAAAGGTTCTGATGCTGACTGGGATTAAAGGTTCTGATGCTGACTGGGATTAAAGGTTCTGATGCTGACTGGGATTAAAGGTTCTGATGCTGACTGGGATTAAAGGTTCTGATGCTGACTGGGATTAAAGGTTCTGATGCTGACTGGGATAAAAGGTTCTGATGCTGACTTGGATTAAAGGTTCTGATGCTGACTGGGATTAAAGGTTCTGATGCTGACTGGGATAAAAGGTTCTGATGCTGACTTGGATTAAAGGTTCTGATGCTGACTGGGATTAAAGGTTCTGATGCTGACTGGGATTAAAGGTTCTGATGCTGACTGGGATTAAAGGTTCTGATGCTGACTGGGATTAAAGGTTCTGATGCTGACTTGGATTAAAGGTTCTGATGCTGACTGGGATTAAAGGTTCTGATGCTGACTGGGATTAAAGGTTCTGATGCTGACTGGGATTAAAGGTTCTGATGCTGACTGGGATTAAAGGTTCTGATGCTGACTGGGATTAAAGGTTCTGATGCTGACTGGGATTAAAGGTTCTGATGCTGACTGGGATTGAAGGTTCTCATGCTGACTGGGATTAAAGGTTCTGGATGCTGACTGGGATTAAAGGTTCTGATGCTGACTGGGATTTAAGAATCTGATGCGGACTGGGATTAAAGGTTCTCATGTTGACTGGGATTAAAGGTTCTAGATGCTGACTGGTATTAAAGGTTCTGATGCTGACTGGTATTAAAGGTTCTGATGCTGACTGGGATTAAAGGTTCTTGATGCTGACTGGGATTAAAGGTTCTGATGCTGACTGGGATTAAAGGTTCTGATGCTGACTGGGATTAAAGGTTCTGATGCTGACTGGGATTAAAGGTTCTGATGCTGACTGGGATTAAAGGTTCTCATGCTGACTGGGATTAAAGGTTCTGATGCTGACTGGGATTAAAGGTTCTGATGCTGACTGGGATTAAAGGTTCTGATGCTGACTGGGATTAAAGGTTCTGATGCTGACTGGGATTAAAGGTTCTGATGCTGACTGGGATTAAAGGTTCTGATGCTGACTGGGATTAAAGGTTCTGATGCTGACTGGGATTAAAGGTTCTGGATGCTGACTGGGATTAAAGGTTCTGATGCTGACTGGGATTAAAGGTTCTGATGCTGACTGGGATTAAAGGTTCTGATGCTGACTGGGATTAAAGGTTCTGATGCTGACTGGGATTAAAGGTTCTGATGCTGACTGGGATTAAAGATTCTGATGCTGACTGGGATTAAAGGTTCTGATGCTGACTGGGATTAAAGGTTCTGATGCTGACTGGGATTAAAGGTTCTGATGCTGACTGGGATTAAAGGTTCTGATGTTGACTGGGATCAAAGGTTTTGATGCTGACTGGGATCAAAGGTTCTTGATGCTGACTGGGATTAAAGGTTCTGATGCTGACTGGGATTAAAGGTTCTGATGCTGACTGGGATTAAAGGTTCTGATGCTGACTGGGATTAAAGGTTCTGGATGCTGACTGGGATTAAAGGTTCTGATGCTGACTGGGATTAAAGGTTCTGATGCTGACTGGGATTAAAGGTTCTGGATGCTGACTGGGATTAAAGGTTCTCATGCTGACTGGGATCAAAGGTTCTGATGCTGACTGGGATTAAAGGTTCTTGATGCTGACTGGGATTAAAGGTTCTGATGCTGACTGGGATTAAAGGTTCTGATGCTGACTGGGATTAAAGGTTCTGGATGCTGACTGGGATTAAAGGTTCTCATGCTGACTGGGATTAAAGGTTCTGATGCTGACTGGGATTAAAGGTTCTGGTGCTGACTGGGATTAAAGGTTCTCATGCTGACTGGGATTAAAGGTTCTCATGCTGACTGGGATTAAAGGTTCTGATGCTGACTGGGATTAAAGGTTCTCATGCTGACTGGGATTAAAGGTTCTCATGCTGACTGGGATTAAAGGTTCTCATGCTGACTGGGATTAAAGGTTCTGGACTGGGACAGGTCTCAGTTTTAAGGATTAACATCATCTGAGCTTCTTTTCTTCCTCCTGTTCCATCATCACAACCCATCACAGCTGTTTTTTTCTGTTGCCATGACAACACATGATTGATGAAACAGATTGTGTTGAGCTGATGTAGAGCTTCTTTACATCCTCCTTTCCTTCTTCCGTTCCTAATCCCTTCTTTTCCTTTGCCTTCTCCTTCATTTTTAAAGTGTTCTTCTCTTCTCTCCTTTTTCCTCCCATCTTTCCTTCCTCTCTGATTTCATCCTTTTTTCACCTTCTCCCTTCTTTCCTTCCTCTGATTTCATCCTTTTTTCACCTCCTCCCTTCTTTCCTTCCTCTGATTTCATCCTTTTTTCACCTCCTCCCTTCTTTCCTTCCTCCCTGATTCTTCCTTTCTTTACCTCCCTTCTTTCCTTCCTCTCTGATTTCATCCTTATTTCGCCTCCTCCCTTCTTTTCCTCCCCTGATTCTTCCTTTCTTTACCTCCCTTCTTTCTTTTCCTCCCTGATTCTTCCTTTCTTTACCTCCCTTCTTTCTTCTTCCTCCCTGATTCTTCCTTTCTTTACCTCCCTTCTTTCTTTTCCTCCCTGATTCTTCCTTTCTTTACCTCCCTTCTTTCCTTCCTCCCTGATTCTTCCTTTCTTTACCTCCCTTCTTTCCTTCCTCCCTGATTCTTCCTTTCTTTACCTCCCTTCTTTCCTTCCTCCCTGATTCTTCCTTTCTTTACCTCCCTTCTTTCTTTTCTTCCCCTACTCTTCCTCTCCTTACCTCCCTTCTTTCTTTTCCTCCCTATTCTTCCTTTCTTTACCTCCCTTCTTTCTTTTCCTCCCTGATTCTTCCTTTCTTTACCTCCCTTTCTTTCTTTTCTCCCCCGATTCTTCCTTCCTTTACCTCCCTTCTTTCCTTCCTCCCTATTCTTCCTTTCTTTACCTCCCCTTCTTTCTTTTCCTCCCTATTCTTCCTTTCTTTACCTCCCTTCTTTCCTTCCTCCCCCTTATTCTTCCTTTCTTTACCTCCCTTCTTTCCTTCCTCCCTGATTCTTCCTTTCTTTACCTCCCTTCTTTCCTTCCTCCCTATTCTTCCTTTCTTTACTCTCTCTTCTTTCCTTCCTCCCTATTCTTCCTTTCTTTACCTCCCTTCTTTCTTTTTCCTTCCCTATTCTTCCTTTCTTTACCTCCCTTCTTTCTTTTCCTCCCTTATTCTTCCTTTCTTTACCTCCCTCTCTTTCTCTTCCTCCCTATTCTTCCTTTCTTTACCTCCTTCTTTCCTTCCTCCCTATTCTTCCTTTCTTTTTACCTCCCTTCTTTCCTTCCTCCCTCATTCTTCCTTTCTTTACCTCTCTTCTTTCTCTTCCTCCCTATTCTTCCTTTCTTTACCTCCCTTCTTTCTTTTTCCTCCCTCCTTCCTTTCTTTACTTTCTTTCTTTCCTTCCTCCTTTACCTCCCTTCTTCCTTCCTCCCTATCCTTCCTTTTCTTTACCTCCCTTCTTTCCTTCCTCCCTTCTTCCTTCCTTCATCTCCTCTTCTTTCTCTCCCCTTCTTCCTCTCTCTTTCTTCTCCTTTCTTTATCTCCTTCTTTCCCTCCTCCCTCATTCTTCCTTTCTTTACCTCCCTTCTTTCTTTCCTCCCTATTCTTCCTTTCTTTACCTCCCTTCTTTCCTTCCTCCCTATTCCTCCTTTCTTTACCTCCCCTCTTTCTCTTTCCTCCTTCTTTCCTCCTCCTTTTTCCTTTCTTACCTCCCTTCTTTCTTTTCCTCTTTTCTTCCTTCTTTACCTCCCTTCTCTTTCCTCTTCTCTTTTCTTCCTTTCTTTCCTTCCTCCCTTTCTTCTTCTTCTTCTCTCCTCTCCCTTTCTTCCTTTCTTTACCTCCTTCTTTCCTTCCTCCCCATTCTTCCTTTCTTACCTCCCTTCTTTCCTTCATTCTTCCTTTCTTTCTCCCTTCTTTCTTCCTATTCTTCCTTTCTTTCCTCCTTCTTTCCTTCCTCCCTTTCTCCCCTCCCTTCTTCCTTCCTCCCTATTCTTCCTTTCTTACCTCCCTCTTCCTTCCCTCTTCTTCCTTTCTTTACCTCCCTTCTTTCCTTCCTCCCTATTCTTCCTTTCTTTCCTCCCTTCCTTCCTCCTATTCTTCCTTTCTACCTCCCTTCTTTCCCTCCTCCCTCCTTCCTCCCTCCTCCCTTCCTTCCTCCTCCCTTCCTTCCTTCCTCCTCCTTCCTCCCTTCCTCTCTTCTCCTCCTCCTTCCTTCCTTCCTTCTCTTTACCTCCCCTCTCCTTCCTTCCCCCCCTTTCTCCCTTTCTTCCTCCCTTCTTTCCTTCCTCCCCCTTCTTCCTTCCCTCTTCCCTTCCCCCTTTCTTCCTTTACCTCCTTTTTCCTCCCCCCCTTCTTCCTTCCTCCCTTCTTTCCCTCCCTTCTTCTCTACCTCCCTCCTTCCTTCCCCCCATTCCTCTCTCCTCTTCTTTCTCTCCATTCTTCCATCTTCTCTTTTCCTTCCTCTCTTACTTCCTTTCTTTTTCTCCTTCTTTCCTTCCTCCCTCTTCCTTCATTTCTTTTCCCTTTTTCTTCTCCTTTCTTCCTTCTTCTTCCTTCTTTCCTTCCACTCCCTGATTCTTCCTTTCCTTCTCCTCCCCCCCTACTCTTCCTCCTTTCCCTTCCCCTTCCTCCCTTTTCCTCCTTCCTTACTTTCCTTCCCCCCTATTCTTCCTTTCTTCACCTCCCTTCTCTCCTTCCCCCTTCCTTTTTTCTTTACCTCCCTTTTCTTTCCTTCTTCCTTCTCCCCCTTCTCTCTTTCTCCCCCCTTTCTCCTCCTTCCTCCCTTCTTTCCCTCCTTTCCTTCCTTCTCCCTTCTTCCTTCCTTCCTCCTCCTCCCTTCTTTCTTCCTTCCTCCCTTCTTTACCTCCCTTCCCTTCCTCCCTTCTTCCTTTTTTACCTCCCCTTCCTTCCTCCTTTCTTCCTCCCTTCCCCCTTCTTCCCCTTCCTCCCTTCCTCCCTCTCTTTTCTCCCTTTTTCCTCCCCCTTTTCCCCCTTCCTTCCTCCTCTTTTTCCTCCTTCTTCCTTTTTTCCTCTCCTCCTTCCTCCCTTCTTCCTTTCTTCCTCCTTCTCCCTCCTCCTCCTTCTTCCTCCCTTCTTTCCTCCTCTCTTTCTTCCTTTTCCTCCTTTCCTTCCCCCTTTTTCCTTTCTTCCTCCCTTCCTCTTCTCCCTTTTTCCTCCTTTCTTCCTTTCTCTCTTCTCCCTTCTTCCCTCCTTCTCCTCCCTTCCTCCCTCTTCCTTCCTTTCTTTCCTCCCTTCTTTCCTTCCCTTTCTTCCCTTTCCCCCTCCTTTCCCTCTCCCTTTCTTCCTTTCTTTACCTCCCTTCTTTCCTTCCTCCCTTTCTTCCTTTCTTTACCTCCCTTTCCTTCTCCCCTTCTTCTTTCCTCCTCCCTTCCCTTCCTCCTTTTCTCCTTCTTCCTCCCTTTCCCCCCCCTCTCTCCCTTCCTTCCTTCCTCCCTCTTCCTTTCTTTCCTCCCTTCTTTCCTTCCTCCCTTTTTCTTTCTTTACCTCCCTTCTTCTCTTCCTCCCTTTCTTCCTTTCTTTCCTCCCTTCTCTCCTTCCTTTTTCCTCCCTTCTTCCTTCCTCCCTTCCTCCCTTTCCCTCCCTTCTTTCCTTCCTCCCTTTCCTTCCTTTTTTCCTCCCTTCTTTCTTCCTCCCTTTCTTCCTTCTTACCTCCCTCTTTCCTCCTCCTTTCTTCCTCCTTTCTTCCTTCTTACCTCCCTTCTTTCCTTCCTCTCCCCCCCCCCCCCAACAACAACCACCAACCCCCCTAAAAAACCTCCGTCTGCTGCACCAGCAGGCTGGATCCAACCTGAGGATTAAACTCACCCCCCAGTTCTACTCCAACTCCTCCAGCTTTTCTCTGAACGGGACACACACGTTTCTCCAAAACACCCCCCCCCGCTCCTCATTTCATTTAAATAAGGCAACGTTGCAGAAACATTAAAATAATACAATAAATGAATGAAAGTTTCCTCCCACCATCCTTAAAAAATCCAAAATGCATTCAGCCTTCAGACTTTGTCCTTTTAGAGGGGGAAATCTGCAGAGCCCCCCCGCGGAGCCTTCCTCCATGTTTCAGAGGTCAAACCTCGTAAACTGCGTTTTCAGGCGATCAGCAGCGTCACTCTGGGTTCTTCAAAGTGCGATAATCCCAGTTTTACTGTGATTCAAACCTGAAACAGTCGTAGTTATTGTTGGTTATTGTTCCATCCCTCATCTGCAGCATGCGGATTTTAAATATTGTTTTTCATTTTATTTTCAATGTTGTGATCATTTTAATTTTTATTTCAGTTTAATCATGCGGATGTTTTGCCTTCAGGGTCAGAAACGTGATCACACCAGTAAAGTTAAAGTCATCCCAGCTGATGACTGCTTGTAATGAGGTCGCCATGGCAACGGTTTCCCAGCATCCTCATCCTGCAGGAGTCACGTTCCTGCATGTGCTGCAGTCCAGTCCCAGCACAGCGAAGTTTCTATTGTATAACAGGAGTGAAGATGACTCATGTTTCCAGAAATAGAGGAGAGCGCCCACGCAGCACAGCGAGACGTTCAGGGACCGTACGAGTACAGGACGCTACATCGGCCTTTACAGTTACTGAACGCAAAAAAATCCTACTGAGGAGGAATTAGTTTCTGCTGCAGCCATCATCATCATCACCATCATCCAGCAAGTGTGAAGGACTGGGAGGCAGACACAGCCGTGGAAACCATCCATCTCCAGTCCGGGCCCAGATGGTCCGATCACCAAGCCCATTTAAACTCAGCAAGAATCAAAGTAAAGGATCAAATCTGCTCTGAGGAGGTTTTTGTTCAGATGAATGTTTGCTTGCATAGTTTTAGCTGCAAACTGCATGTCAGATGTCAGTATCGTGGCTTCCAGTGAACTATATACTGTACAGTCGTCAAAATCATTCACACCCTCCAATTAAAGAAAAGATTAAATTCACAAATGTAATTAAAATAAGAAAAAAATAAAATTAATAATAAATAAAAATTTACAAATAATAATTTACTGAAATAAAATCTTGCTTTCGAGTTGTTTCAGGAAATAATAATAATAAAAAATAAATAAATAAAACATCAAAACTGTCCCAGACACATTACTGTATAGCACATTTCCCATGAACATGGACCAACATACCTGTCAGCAGGTGCAGGCGTCTGATTGGACGTTACAGAAACACCTGATTGCAGTGATTGGCTCAAAGTTCAGTGCCCCATCACACTTTACTTGTTTTTTTGTTTGTGTTTTTGTTTTTAATATTTATTTCAAACAATTCAAAATCAATGTCATTTTATTTTTATATTTCTATTTATTATTACTTTTGTCAATTTCATCTTATTTCACTGACAGATGATTTTTTTCCTTCTTTAGTTTGAGGGTATGAATAATTTTCAGGATGAATGTGTGTATATATACACACACCGTCTTAGGCAGCTGCCAGGAACCCCAGACTTCCCTCCCCCCGGCCACAGCCCCCAGCTCATCCGGGGGGGTCCCGAGGCGTTCCCAGGCCAGCCGGGAGACATAGTCCCTCCAGCGGGTCCTGGGTCTCCCCCCGGGGTCTGGTCCAGGATGAGACGTAGTCCCTCCAGCGGGTCCTGGGTCTCCCCCGGGGTCTGGTCCCAGTGGGACGTGCCTGGATCACCAGGGAGGCGTCCTGACCAGATGCCCGAGCCTCCTCATCTGGCTCCTCTCTATACGGAGGAGCAGCGGCTCTACTTTGAGCCCCTCCCGGATGACCGAGCTCCTCCCCCTCTCTCTAAGGAAGAGCCCGGCCACCCTGCAGGGGAAACTCATTTCAGCCACTTGTACCCGCGATCTCGTTCTTTGGGTCATGATCAAACACCTTCTTCAAGTCCACAAAGCACATGTAGACTGGTTGGAGAACTCCCATGCCCCCTCCAGGATCCCGAAGAGAGTGTAGAGCTGGTCCACTGTTCCACGACCAGGACCAGAACCAGAACCACACTGCTCCTCCTCAATCCGAGGTTCCACTATCCGACGGACCCTCCTCTCCAGGACCCCTGAATAGACTTTACCAGGGAGGCTGAGAAGTGTGACCCACAGGCCAGGAAGGCCCGGTAGGACTCCTTCAGTCCCACAGGCCAGAAAGGCCCGGTAGGACTCCTTCAGTCCCACAGACCAGGAAGGCCCGGTAGGACTCCTTCAGTCCCACAGACCAGGAAGGCCCGGTAGGACTCCTTCAGTCCCACAGGCCAGAAAGGCCCGGTACGACCCTTCAGTCCACAGACCAGGAAGGCCCGGTACGACTCCTTCAGTCCCACAGACCAGGAAGGCCCGGTAGGACTCCTTCAGTCCCACAGGCCAGGAAGGCCCGGCACGACTCCTTCCAGCCCACAGGCCAGGAAGGGGCCCGGTAGGGACTCCTTCAGCCCACAGGCCAGGAAGGCCCCGCAGGACCCCTTCAGTCCCAATGACCAGGAAGGCCCGGTAGGACTCCTTCAGTCCCACAGGCCAGGAAGGCCCGGTAGACTCCTTCAGTCCCACAGGCCAGAAGGCCCGGTACAACTCCTCTAGTCCCACAGGCCAGAAGGCCCGGTAGGACTCCTTCAAGTCCCACAGGCCAGGAAGGCCCGGTAGGACTCCTTCAGTCCCACAGACCAGGAAGGCCCGGTAGGACTCCTTCAATCCCACAGACCAGGAAGGCCCGGTAGGACTCCTTCAGTCCCACAGACCAGGAAGGCCCGGTAGGACTCCTTCAGTCCCACAGGCCAGCAAGGCCCGGTAGGACTCCTTCAGTCCCACAGACCAGGAAGGCCCGGTAGGACTCCTTCAGTCCCACAGACCAGGAAGGCCCGGTAGGACTCCTTCAGCTTGACGGCAGAAGGAGGCATCCCTCACTGCTGGTGGCCACCAGCAGTGAGGGATGCCCTCCAACATCCAAGAACATATACATATATATATATATATATTTGTATATATGTATGTGTTAGTTGCAATTGGTACAATCTATATTCCCTTTGACACTAAATGTAAATGTCATCATGAATAATGTTAGCAATAAACAATAAACAATAAAATACATGATTTTATTTGACCTCATTTTAAATCAATAATTAATAATTAAAAATAAAATAAATAAAGAATTGATGATTGTGGATCATCTTAGATTAGATGATCATCAAATATGATTTTACAGTTCATGATGGATCAAAAAATCCCAGATTATAAACAAAGTCTGACATCTGTCATCTGCTGGTAGAAATATTATAAATTCTGCATATCTAACAGAAATAAACCGACTAATCTGAAGACCACCTGCTCATTATTTCCATTATTTCATGGCTCCTCGGTGCTGCTCTATGAGCTGCAGCTCTGTCCTCGTTCTTCTCTGCAGCTTCTGGCGTAACGCAGCACCATGTCCAGCAGCCAGCAGCCTCTCAGTTAGTCATGAAACACGAGCGTTCACACATTCACACGTCTGCCAGCGCTTCCACTGCCAGGACGCCATCGAGCCGCCTCAGACCAAAACCTGAAGCAGCCGCTGCCGTCAGGCTGGAACTGGCTGGTCAGAACAGAATCATGACCAGCAGGAGGTGAAGGAGGGAGACCGTGATGGTAAAACAGGACCGGAGCTGGAAAATCCAGACTTTTACACTCAGCGTTTCCCAGTTCTGACATTTCTGGACTCTGTCTGATGACTCATCATCAGGGTCAGGGTGACACCACAGTAAGTCACCATCAGTCTGACTGCAGAGCAAACAGCTGCTGAGAGAAGCCGCCTGACTGCAGACGCCGCGGCAGATTCCAGCTCCAACAACAAGACTGAGACTCAGACATGCTGCAGCAGGTCGCTTTCTCTCCGGCTCCATCCAGAACCGGCCCGGGAACGCCTGGGAGGCTGTCACAGTTTCTCAGCTGCTCGGCAGACGCACTGCAGCTCCTCCAGGGAAGACGCTTCGTTCCTGTTACGCCTCTGCCGCGTACCAAATTTAGATTTTGATTTAGGCTCAAACGACCACAAATAAAATCGGAAAGATTCATCGATTTCAGGGATGCGCCGAAAATTCCGCCACTGAAAGTTTTTGGCTGAAAATGACCCAAAAGTGGATTTTTGGTTTTCAGACGAACTTGTGATGACGCTGCAAACAGCATCCAGCACGCGACTTCTGCACTTTGTGTTTTTATGTGAGAACATTTTTAATTTCAGTCTTTCAGCTTCAGTCACTTACCAGCCTGGATTTGTTGTATTTGTCGTAGTAGTACTACAGAGAAACATTTAAAAGGCATTATGTACTGTATGAGTGGGTCAAACTAAATATTTTATTTTGTATTTTAGTTTATATGGTGCATTGCTGTAATGTCAGTGGTAAATAAATATTTCGATACTTCTGTATTTCATTTATTGCTATGCTTTGATTTTAGTGAGGTTCGTACACACCGTAGCCAAAAATGCTACGGTTCTAATGACTGACACGATCATTTCTTTCTTTGGTTTCGGCCTTGGTTTGCTCATTTTTTGTTTTCAGTTTCAGTCAATAATTTTCATTTTGGTGCATCCCTGCTCAGCATCGTGACTTTCCATGAAGGAGACTGATGTGATTTACTGATGTAAACAGTGGAAACGTGCGTGTACGTGATATAAACGCGTTATCCGGCTTGTGTGACGGCCTGGGAGAACGTCCTGGGATCTGGGTTTCAGTCTTCTCCTGAGATAATGATGACTACATATTTATTCTGTGATGGAGTCCTGGTGTGTGTGCTGGTTTTATCATTAACATCCAGAACAGGTTCTTTCTGATGTGCAGAAACACGCGTGAGCCCTGTGGCACGCCGACGTCCTCCCTGCCATCAGACAGGTTTGCTCCGGTTCCTGCAGGCAGCAGGGCCGTCATTCCCAGCTTCAGCAGCTCTGCTGGGACCAGTTCCAGCCTCCAGCGTTGGCTCGGCCCATGACAGAGCGGCGCGACCTCTGACCTCGCTGCAACACCCGCTCCACACACACCCGCTCCACACACACCCGCTTCAAATCTGCTGCACAAATCCACTCTGTTTCCACAGCAACGCCGCAGGACAACCGCAACTCCTCAGAGCTCGTTGCCTGGTTTTAGTCCAGGTTCCACACACAGCAGTTTGATCTCCAGTCAAACCAGTAACATTCCAGCACAATAAATTGATATAACACATTTCCTCGTCATTTTAGTACAAGTACATGAAGATGTTTTCATTTAACTAGCAAAGAACTGGAGGACATCTTGCATCAACTGAACTCCTCCTCTTGCTGTTTGGACATCCTGCCCACTGGTTTTTTAAAAAAGGTCTCAAAGACCTTGGAGTCAGATCTGCTTCAGATTGTGAACTCCTCTCTAACGTCAGGTGTTTTCCCAGAGTCACTGAAAACAGCTGTGATCAAACCTCTGCTAAAAAAGGATAATCTAGACAAGACACAGATGAGCAGCTACAGGCCGATCTCCAATCTTCCATTTTTAAGTAAGATCATTGAAAAAGCAGCTTTTCACCAGCTAAATGACTTTTTAAGAGAAAACAACTGTTATGATGTCTTCCAGTCAGGTTTTAGACAGCACCACAGCACCCAGACTGCTCTAACCAAAGTCATGAATGACATATGTCTGAATACTGACACTGGAAAAATGTCAGGTGTTGGTTTTACTGGATCTCAGTGCTGCATTTGATACAGTTGACCACATCATATTACTCCAACCACTGGAGAAGTGGGGGGGTCTCTCTAGTTCTGGACTAAACTGGTTCAAAACATACTTGGAGAACAGGAAGTACTTTGTGTCAGTAGGCAATTTTACATCTGAGCAGACAAAAATGACCTGTGGAGTTCCCCAGGGCTCTATCCTGGGGCCTCTTCTGTTTAACATCTACATGCTCCCACTGGCCCAGGTTATAAAGAACAACAATATTAGTTACCATAGCTACGCAGATGACACACAGCTATATATTACAGTGTCACCAGGAGACCGGGGCCCTGTACAGGCTCTTGGTAAATGTATTGATGAGATTAATGACTGGATGTACCTCAACTTTCTTCAGCTGAACAAAAACAAAACTGAGGTGATTGTTTTTGGAGCCAAAGAGAAACGACAGCAGGTCGTCACAGAACTTCAGTCCATCCACATAAAAACCACCAATCAGGCCAGAAATCTGGGTGTAGTGATGGACTCAGACCTAAAAACCACCAACCAGGCCAGAAATCTGGGTGTAGTGATGGACTCAGACCTATAAACCACCAATCAGGCCAGAAATCTGGCTGTAGTGATGGACTCAGACCTAAAAACCACCAACCAGGCCAGAAATCTGGGTGTAGTGATGGACTCAGACCTAAAAACCACCAACCAGACCAGAAATCTGGGTGTAGTGATGGACTCAGACCTAAAAACCACCAACCAGGCCAGAAATCTGGCTGTAGTGATGGACTCAGACCTAAAAGCCACCAACCAGACCAGAAATCTGGCTGTAGTGATGGACTCAGACCTAAAATCCACCAACCAGACCAGAAATCTGGGTGTAGTGATGGACTCAGACCTAAAAACCACCAACCAGACCAGAAATCTGGGTGTAGTGATGGACTCAGACCTAAAAACCACCAATCAGGCCAGAAATCTGGGAGTAGTGATGGACTCAGACCTAAAAACCACCAACCAGACCAGAAATCTGGCTGTAGTGATGGACTCAGACCTAAAAACCACCAAATCAGGCCAGAAATCTGGGTGTAGTGATGGACTCAGACCTAAAAACCACCAACCAGACCAGAAATCTGGCTAGTGATGGACTCAGACCTAAAACCACCAATCAGGCCAGAAATCTGGCTGTAGTATGGACAGCTCAGACAAACAACACTCCTAACGGGGCCACCAAAAAGGGTGAAATCTGGACCTCGTCAGCTGAGGTCGGCCTCCCCAAAACCAATAGACCCAAAATACATCAGTGAATCTTGGCCCAGTGATGGACTCAGACCCCTAAGGTCATCTGGATCCGGTCTTTTATCAGTTCCCAGAGTCAGAACCAGACATGGAGAAGCTGCGTTCAGCTTCTCTGCTCCACATGTCTGGAACAAACTCCCAGAACGTCTCAGATCAGCTGAAACACTTAGTTTATTTAAATCCAGGCTGAAGACCCACCTGTTCTCAGCTGCATTTACGTAGATTTTATTCAAAAGTTAAAATCCGCACGTCTCTATATTCTCTCTTTTAATCTTAAATGCTTTTAATTTTGAATCATGCTTCTAATAGTTTTTTCTCCCTTTTGCTTATAATGTTTTATGTAAAGCACTTTGAATTGTTCTGTACATGAAATGTGCTATACAAATAAACTTGCTTTGCCTTGGTATTGTTTCTTTGCGTTTCTTTGCTGAATCCTACGTGATGCGTTCAAACACCTGCGGTGTTCATGTCTGGTTCATGTCACGAATGGAAAAGTTACATACTGCAGTGTCTGAGCTTCGGGACGCTGCTGGGCAGTGACGGCTCGGAAATGTTGGTGTGACGTCAAAACGAGTCAGAAACTACACTTTCCACCGATCCCATCGGCCAATATTTCACATTTTTTTCTCATTTTCTGATCGGCCCTAAACTCTCCATTCTCTGATCCGATCAATGATGTCATTGTCATTTTGAATCTGCTCCTGTAAAACGCTCATCCACACCGATGAGAGTTGAAACAAAAACAACAACAACAACAATAGCAGACACGTCTCACGAGTATGTGTGTTATGTCTTTGTGGACTTTTTGTCCTGAGTTCTGTCACTCTGTGCTGGACAATAAAGTTAGTAGAATCCAGAATACGCCACATAAAGGATGGTGATGTCGGTTGCAGATAAGGTAAGCAAGCATGTCGGCGGTCAGGAGACACGGTGACAAACACTCACAGTTAGCATCAGTTTAAGGCAAATTGTTGTTTGCGGAAATGCAGGAAATGCTGTGGCCTTTCAGTCTAAGAGCTCTGTAGTCAGCGGAGACCTCCGATATTGGACGTTTCAGCCACCCCGTGCTCCTCATGTGCTGCAGCAAATATGTTCACAAACGTTCCGAACGCTGACACTGACACAGCAAGTACAGTCGGGTGTAGATTTCTCATGTTCTTTCAGATCATCAAACAAATCTAAATGTGAGACAAAGATAACACAAATAAACACAAAATGCAGTTTTTAAAAGGAAGATTTTCATCAAAAGGGGGAAAAAAAGCCAAACCTCCATGGTCCTGTGTGAAAAGTGATTGCTGCCCCCCCCCCCGTTAAAACATAAATTAACTGTAGTTTATCATCTTTGGAAAGCTGAGTTCAGTTTCTCTATCCACACACAGGCCTGATTACTGCCACACCTGTTCTCCATCAGAAATCCCTTAAATAGGACCTGCCTGACAAAGTGAAGTAGACCAAAAGATCCTCCAAAGCTAGACATCATGCTGCCATCCAAAGAAATTCAGGAACAAATGAGAAACAAAGTCATTGAGATCTATCAGTCTGGAAAAGGTTCCAAAGCCATTTCTAAAGCTTTGGGACTCCAGAGAACCACAGTGAGAACCATTATCCACAAATGGTGAAAACATGGAACAGTGGTGAACCTTCCCAGGAGGGGCCGGCCGACCAAAATGACCCCAAGAGCACAGCGACGACTCATCCAAGAGGTCACAAAAGACCCCAGAACAACATCCAAGAACTGCAGGCCTCACTTGCCTCAATGAAGGTCAGTGTTCATGACTCCCCCATCAGAAAGAGACTGGGGGGCAAAAATGGCTGCATGGCAGAGTTCCAAGACCAAAACCACTGCTGAGCAAAAAGTACATAAAGGCTCGTCTCAGTTTAGCCAGAAAGCATCTTGATGATCTTTCTCACATTTAAATTTGTTTGATGATCTGAAACATTCAGGTGTGACAAACATGCGTAAAAGTCAGAAATCAGGAAGGAGGAAACACTTTTTCACAGATGTACATTTACACGACCGACCTGAAGTCATTATTGATCCATAATTCCAGTCGATCATTTTCTGATGATGGAATCATGTTTTCTTAAAACAAGTTGTCTCATGTTGTAATTTGTTGTGTTTTCTGTGAGTTTATCAGTGAATTCTGTGGGGAACATGTGAGTAAACGGCAGTAAATAAGAACTTTCAGGTGAAACTGGCTGGAAAACAGGAGGAAGGTGCTGGAAACCAGCAGCAGTGAATGCAGCTGCTGGTTTCACTGGAAGCTCAGAACAACAGCAGCAGAAAACACCAGAAACACACATCTGAGAGGAAGACAGGGATGAAGGCAGATGTGATGCTGGGGAGGAGGAGGGTGTTACATAAAGCCATGCCCCCCTGCTTAATCCCCCCCATCCTCCTCTCCTCACTTTCCAGCAGCTTCTTACATAATTCCGCATCACAAGTGTCCACATCTCCGCAACCTGCGGAACAATGAGGCACCTGCAGCGGGGGGAGGGCGCAGTATCCCCGGACAAGGCTTCCCCCCCCCCGACACGCGCACCCTGGCATGTCAGCGTGCGCGCGGCTGAATATCCATCAGCAATGTGCTGATCGGCGGCTTTTGATGCGGACGGACATCTGAGAACTCAATCAATCAATCAATCAAAGATACTTTATTGATCCCCGAGGGGAAATTCATGTTTCAGTACAACCCGTCCAAGACACATAGACAAAACAAAAACATAACAAGACAGGATCAGGCAGACCGTGGCCAAGAAGCCTGCAGGGCGCACCTTCGCAGAAAGAAAACGGTGACATGAGGAAAGATGGGTAGGTGGTAAAAAAAGAGGTCTCTAAACTCTCCACGTACACAGGTAAACTCGCCGCGTTAGTTTGGCGCGTTTATCTGCGCAAACACACGCACGCGCACACAAACACGCGGTCACACGCACAAACATGAGCGAGCAGGTGGAGGACAGAAGGTGCGTCTTACCTGCAGATCAGGAACACGCAGCCGCTCCGACTGCTCCTGTCAGGGATCACTGCCACGCGCGTCTGTTATCTCCCTCCCTCCCTCTCTCTCTCTCTCTCTCTCTCTCTCTCTCTCTCTCTCTCTCCGGACTGGTCCATTTGCAGCAGCAGCGGGGGGGTGGGGGAGGGGGCGGGGCTAAACATGATTGCAACACCATGAAAAGCTGCAGGACATGA
The DNA here is from genome assembly GCA_023101725.1 of Atherinomorus stipes. Classification (NCBI taxonomy): domain Eukaryota; kingdom Metazoa; phylum Chordata; class Actinopteri; order Atheriniformes; family Atherinidae; genus Atherinomorus; species Atherinomorus stipes. Next base: position 1,666 of record JALJCO010009524.1, on the reverse strand, counting down.
CAGAAGTCAGACAAACAAGCTGCTTCCAGCTGCAGGGGCGGGGCTGAGAGCAGGCGATGGGGGGCCACAAACAGGACCCCCCCAACCCGTCCCCGAAAATGCCCCCTCTCTACAAAACACCCGGTTTTCCAGTTTGTGTTTTCCAGGAGCTGATCATGTTCCAGTCAAACAGGAACTGGATTTTCCTCCTGACAATAAAAACAACAAAACAAACAAAAAAAACAACAACAAAACAACACAAAAAAACAAACAAAAAAAAACAAACAAACAAAAAAAAACAACACAAAATAACACAAAACAAAACAATACAAAACAAAACAAATCAAATCCCGCCTGTGCTTTCTTTCATATTTTGAAATATTTTATTTTCAAACCATACATATTATAAGTCAAACACTTAAAGGTACGGATAATCTACATTCTATTTGTTGGATGTGGATCATGTATTAGCTGAATCCTTTATTTCCTGGTCATGGGCACTACTGAGATGGTTTGAATGCACAGTTGTTTGGGCTGCTGTGGACACATTTGGACACTAGATGGCACTAAAGAGGAACATGAATGAAACTCCGAGTACTGAACCTTTTCCCGAACCGATAGGGGATTATCACGCTTACCGGAAGTTCCCGGATTTTGGACACTTCCTCTTCCGGGCCATGTTAACGACAGCCGTTCCTGCTCTGTTATACTGTTTAAATCGTATAAACTCCAAACATACTTAAGTTTTCATTCTAGACTGAAGTGATACTGGATCAAAAGCTGGATCAAAGCGATCGATTCACCGCGGTGAAGGGCCGAACTTTATAATAAAACACACGTTTGTTTGTCGCCGGTGGGGCACAACACCGGCACTTCACAGCATGCTAGCATTAGCCAGCTAGCGTTTACTGACGTGCTTAACATTGTGCGTCTTAAAACACACAAACATCTGAAAATCGGGTCTGTACCCCCCCGTTTCCAGTGGAACAACTGGGGACTGCCAAGAAAGGAGACGCTTTCAGATGCTTGTGTGTTTTCAGCCGCACAAAGTTAGGCACGTCATCAAGCTAATGCTAACCTGCTACCACGATTGCGCAGTCTGCCGGCTACAAACAAACGTGTGTCGTTTTATTATAAAGTTCGGCCCTTCACCGCGGCGAATTGATCGCTTTGATCCAGCTTTTGATCCAGTATCATTTCAGTCTAGAATGAAAACTTGGGTATGTTTGGAGTTTATCCGATTTAAACAGTATAACAGAGCAGGAACGGCTGTCGTTAACATGGCCCGGAAGAGGAAGTGTCCAAATACCGGGAAGTTCCGGTAGTTTGAGTAACTTCTATTGGCTGGAAAGCCTCAATGCTTCATGAAGCTTCATTTGGCCATCATATGGAAAAGTTAATGGAAGTTAAGGTCGTATCAGTGAACACTTTAGAGCTGAGAAACGAGCTTCACGTTGATATGCAGCACATTAGGGGTGAAGACACAGGTGTCTGCTGTGTGAAGTTGTGCAGTGGTGAGACAGAGGATCAAGTTGTGAGTGAATAGCCATGTAGTATTTTTCATTTTTATATATATAAAGACGTCTTTCTGGAAGTTTGTTGTGACCTTTGCACATATATCACAAATTGTAGGTAGTTTTATAACTTAAAGGCTAAAACCAAGCCATGAAATCTGTGAGTACTCCAG